>JAOPTO010001029.1:0-246061 GCA_033822845.1 Tetrapedia diversipes
TAATTCGCGGTACTAATTTCCGAGATCTTCTGGCAGGCCTCTTTGAGACTTCTTCATCGAAGGAAACATCTATGGAAAACCCAAACGAATACGAAATAGAAAATGCAATACGTAAAATATATAAAATATTAAAACTAATTTATAGATTGTAGCTACAAAGTTGTAGCCCGTAAGAACGCATTTATATTTGTCGATTATGCAATTACGAACGAGCTGCATTCCACCTGTCACACGATGCTATCGCGATGGCGTCCCACGCCGGAAAGGGCCTGAGCAAGTAGCCCCACGGACCGGCAGCCGGCCGCGACTGCGCAGTAGAACGCAATTGCGCAGTAGGACTCAGCGCGAATTTGGAATAAGTAACGTCACGATATCGTCACTAGTGTTAATTTATGATATTAATAAAAATTAATTGAACATTAATTCGTAATGTTACACTCACTCTTTATGAACTAATTATATTTCTCCTATTTAAAAGCACGTGCTAAAAAATAAACATTCAGATTTTTTCACTTTAATCAAATTAATCACTTTTAATCAAATAATAAGGCAAAGAATTTAAACAAAATTTAATAGAAATCAAGTTTTATACGAAGCACGTCTAAACCTATGATGCCAGACTGAGGACGGAAGAACGAATTTTTTTTCATTACATCATCCTTGTATGCTAAAAAATAAGTATAATGAGCAGTCAAAATCTCGTGCGGCTCGTGCCGCAGGCTTGCTTTCCACATTAATTGGATTTCAGCGCTTCAAGAGCGAGAGAGAAAGATTTTTATTTGTTTTCTCTCTCGATTTCCCGAAATCGTCCGAAACGCTAAGCTCACGTACATGCATTTACTGTGATAGCGTACGTAGTGGAAGGGGGTGTTCTCGAGAACTCTCGTCCTCAGTCTGACATCACAGATTTGATAATTAGTACCAGTGTTTCGCCGCTACGTGGCTATAGCGTTTCTGTGCTGGTAAATGGAACAACTGCTTGATTTGTGAAAAGGAGGCATGCTTGATGCATTCATTTATGAGCTTTTATTTTTTGTTTTGCTTCCTCTAGGTTCTGTGCTTTATTCTCATACCAATTTTGTAATGGTTTTATTTGTAAGAAGTTACTTTTTTAAAGAGACGTGTTTATGGCATACTTTATTCACAGTAAGATTACTGATCCTCTTTGAATGACTACTTGAAAAGAAAACTGACTTGCTGCATGTATTTATGAAGTTCTAAAGCTTTATTTTCTTTACTACACTTATTTTTGTTTTCAGTAAAATTTCTTTTACAGTACGCGGCATAACAAGAATTAGTTTATTATTTTGGAATCGTAACGATAGCTTTTCGTAGTAGAGAATTTTTTCATGAAACTTAAATTCTTTTGTATAACAAAAGGAGATTCATGTTTACTCAATTACTCATTTTCAAGATGAAAATTTGTTTATAAGCTTCGTAAAAATGTAACTAAAATGGGACTATGAGAGACTTACAATTTCTGGGCAAAGGAACACATCAGGTGTAAGTTCTTTCTTGTACCTTGTCTGTGGTAATCTTGAGTTTTATCCAATTTTTACAAATATAAGTAAAAATCGCAAGGATCAAATGTTTGTATTTTTTACATAAATTCAAAATTAAGAAAGCAGAACTTAATTTGATACGAATTTGTTATATTTTTATTATTCAAAACGATATATTGGTAAATAATCTTGTAAATTTACTTTTATAGTTTCGTTTGCCTTTTACCATATGACCTATTTTAACATATTGAATGACAAGTTATCTACTTACGTGGTTTTTTTGAATACGTATGTTATATAGCAAAATAATTAATAGTTTTTTTATATCTAAAAATGCGGAGTATATATTTTTCATGTTTATTTCTGGTAAGTTCAAAAATATTTTAATATAATTATAGTAATAGGTTTTTTAATACTAACTATAATTAATTTAAATAATTTTAAATCTTTGAAACTCTCAACTTTTTTAACAATATTTTAAGATCAAATTTAATTGCTAACATCTTATCTTATAGTGATATGAATTTGCTCTTATAAATGTTTAATGTATTTTAGTGTTACCATGAAATAATTTAAGATAAAACTTTGAGATCAAAAAGCTTTATAAACTAGTAAAGAGCTTACCAATATTACATAATAAAATTACTATCCTCTCTAGAAATTTCTGGCTTTCAATGTTTTTCTAATGAACTACTTGTTGCATAAGTCTTTTGTTTTGATAAGCTTTAAGGTCACATTTGTGTTGTGACTACTTTGCATTTAGTTCTACATGGTATAGTTCTTAAAGTAAGATAGTATAAGTTAGTGTATTTTTTTTGGTAAGGATTCATTAGATTTATATTAGATTGGCGATTGTAATGTTACATGTATTTTCTGAGATTAATGATATATTAATGTGTAATATTTAAAAATAAGAATTTGTATTACGACGTTTTGTGTATCTTTTACATTTCGTTATGTACTAACATTTTACAAACTATTTCTAAGAATATTATGTAATTACTACTTGTACTTGAATTTTATATATGTGGAATGAACAAATATAACAGTTTTTAGATACCTTTTTAACTATTGTCATACATGATTCTTGTATATTTCTTATTTTAGCATATAATATTGAAAAGTACAAAAATTAGATACTCATTATAATAAGGCCATGAATTGATAACAGAATGTTCTTTTGTCACCCATTACATGTAATTTGTTTTAGATGTTTACTAAGGTCTGTGTGTGTGTATCTTCTAAAACATCATTTTCATTTTCTACATTAAGAAGTATTCGAACTTATTCTACTGTGATGCCTAAATTTGATCTTCCTGATCGCTTGAAGGGCAATGAAAAATCAGTATGGTAAATAAAATATGATAGCTTATATTGAAAGTTAAAATTTATACATATATTTCTACATGTACTTATGTACATATATTACTAAACTTATTTTATTTTAGGGTTGAATATATTCAGTTGGCCTTAAAACACAAACCACTGAACTTGGGTCAAGGATTTCCAGATTTTGCTGCTCCAGAAAATGTTACAAAAGCTTTAGCTGCCGTAACCACAGGCGATAATCCCCTTTTAAACCAATATACTAGGGGATTTGTAAGTTTTACAGATTTTAAATTATTGTGTATATTTTTTATATTTTTTAATTTGTATAACAATCTTATAAGCATTTATTTATTTTTATTTGTTAATATGTTTTCTTAATAAGTTTCATATATAATTTCAGGGTCATCCACGTTTAGTAAATATTATTGCAAAATTATATTCTAAACTTTTAAATCGTACTTTGAATCCAAATAATGAAGTTCTTGTGACTTCTGGTGCTTATGAAGCATTATATGCTACATTACAAGGTCACACTAATCCTGGGGATGAGTGGATAATTATTGAACCTTTCTTTGACTGTTATGTACCTATGGTTAAATCTGCTGGTGGGATTCCAAAATTTATTGCTTTACAACCAGTAAGTTCTATTTATAGAAGTACATTTTACTGATATGATGAATACAAGTATTACATGTGCAGGTAATGATATAAACATTTATATTGCTTTTAAGAAAAGCACAAGTGGACCTCTCAGTTCTGCAGATTGGGTATTTGACAAAAAAGAATTAGAAAGTCTTTTCAATGAAAAGACGAAAGGAATAATTGTTAATACTCCACATAATCCTGTGGGGAAAGTTTTCACTTTAGATGAACTACAGTTCATTGCTGATTTGGCTAAGAAATGGAATACTCTTGTTGTATCGGATGAGGTTTATGAATGGCTCGTTTATGAACCACATAAACATGTTAGAATTGGTAAAAATAATCAACATTAATGTTTTTATCAAACGTCTTTATCTAAACGGTGAACACATTTTAGCAACATTACCTGGTATGTATGAACGTACAATTACTATTGGATCTGCTGGTAAAACATTCAGTGTCACTGGATGGAAAATAGGATGGGCCTATGGTCCAGAAAATTTATTATATAACTTGCAAGTTGTTCATCAAAATACTGTTTACACATGTACTACACCAATTCAAGTAATTATTGAATTGTTAACTTATGAATTGTTAGTATCATTAAAAACTAGAATTTTTCTCTTTCTAGGAAGCAGTAGCTATTGGATTTGAGCAAGAATTAGAACGATTCGGTCAACCTGACTGTTATTTTGTAAGTTTGGCTAGAGAATTAATACCAAAACGAGATTATATGGCTAAATTTCTTAGTGATGTTGGAATGTCTCCAACAATTCCCGAAGGGGGATATTTTATGGTAGCCAATTGGACAGCTTTGAAAAATAAAGTTAAATTAGAAGAAGAAACGGATGAGAATAGAGATTATCGTTTTACAAAATGGATGACAAAAAATGTTGGAGTTCAAGGAATTCCGCCATCCGCATTTTATAGTTCTCAACATAAACACCTAGGGGAGGACAATGTGCGATATTGCTTTATAAAGGTAAAAATACCTTTAATAATACATATTAACTTAAATAATATGAATGTCACCTTTATTTTTACTAATAATTACTTCCTTTATTTCAGAAAGATGAAAACTTGAAAAAAGCAGCTGAGATTTTAATGAAATGGAAGTCTCAACAGCAGTAAGAACATATAGCGTTATATATCTGAAATTAAGCTGAAATTAATTTATTTCAAGCGAGAATTGTTATCGTAATTGAATAATCTACCATATACTATGAAAGCGTATAAAAGTTTTATTAACCATTAAACACAGTATGCAAGTTTTCTCACGTGTATTATAAATAATTTGTACAAAAACATTATTTTCATCACAATATTGTATTTTTTCTACGCATACAACTATTTTGATATATTTCAATTTTACGGAGAGAAATCACTACGAAGCCACCTTTTTGCATCTTTAGTATCGGCACCGAAAGTTTTACCGAATCTAAATACAATATATAATACTTGAATAAAATAAGATTTTGCAGCACACATAAAATAGCCATAATCCTTTACCAACCTGAACGTTTCTCCAGGAACATGTCCAAGATAATTTGGAAGCATTCCAACGTGTTTATGGTAAATAGTAGTAGGTTGAATCACAAGTGGTGGATCGGGTCGTGAAATTGTTACTGGTGCCCACTCTGTGCTCAGTCTCTTTCGGTAATCGGATGTGAAATCACAAAGAGCGCTATTGGTGGCAGGAACGTTTGTTTTTCCAAAGTGAGCATACCCATATGGAATGTGTCCTGCGTATCCTTTGAAAGTGTAATCGTGAACATTTGTAACTTATCATAATGAAAAACGTTCACACATCCAACAATTACACTCACTTCTTTCATTCTGTCGAATGAAAGAATATCGCATTCGATTTTCGCTGTCTGTAAGATCCATCTGCGATATATTTTTACTGTCGATCGAATTTTTCAAATAAAATCATATTTCGATTCTTATGTGTATGGATATCAATTCATCTTGTTGACAGGTCGTAATATGATGAATATCATTGAAGATTGAATATTTTGTAAAACAGTTGAATCTTACGTGACGTAACTTAGATACTCGAAGACAAGTTCAGGCTAATAATGGCTTGACAAAATTGTGACTTACGACTCATAAAGTATTTTTTCGGGTTTGCATTGTCCATAAAGTAGGGAGACGGAGTATGATCCTTCGGTGATTCATATTGTTCCTCCACGAATAAATTTCTCATCACCCCCACACAATCAGGTCGAACTGATAGCATAGGCAGTTTAAACTCACTTCGTATGAGCTGCATGAGTTTCAGATACACATTCGTTATTCTTAATCCCTTTCAGACCAAAAGATCTGTACATTAACGTATAAATATGTTACCAAGCGGTCTTCTAAACTCCTAGGTTCACCCTGTCCACTTTGCGAAGCTATTACTCTCTTAATCTCATTAAGCGCCGCTTTACTTTTTAATTGTTGCCGTTCAAATTCAGCAAGTCCTTCCGCAGCCAACACTGTATACCTTTGTCCATTTCTGGCCCTAAGGTTTGGTGTAAATCCTAACAAATGACTTACGTGTTTACTCAAAAGGATACCGTCATTTCCTTTCTTAACACTTCGCCGACCGGGAGCTTATTAACATTTAGCTAAACCACATGGTGTCACATCTAACCGAACACTGTCCATCACGTGTTAAGAATTAATTAAAAATTGTATTTTGGAAAAGCAGAAAATGCATTTGATGAATTGTGAACAACACTAGTTCAAGACTAACTAATAACAAAAGTAAACAGAATCAATGGCAGCGCCCTTGTTGTGGAAAAAATGGAAAATCTTCTCATTCGGTTGGTTAAGTGTTAAGCGAAAAAAGTAAATAGAATCAATGGCAGAGCTTTTGTTATGGAAAAAATGGAAGATCTCCCCATTCGGTTGGCTAAGTGTTAAGCGAAAAAAGTAAACAGAATCAATGGCAGCGCCCATGTGGAAAAAATGGGAGATCTCCCCATTCGGTTGGCTAAGCGTTAATTTTTCTTTTTCACTTTATATACCTTCGTATCCCGGTGTTATAGGATGCACGAATATAGGATCAGTTCTCTTATATCGAGCATTCACAATATCTATGTCATTTTTCGGTGGCCTCTGGACCTATAATTATACGTGACAACGATCGGTTTTAATTGGTATGCGGCTATATAAGAAGGAAGGAAAATGAAATTTTGAAAAGTGAAAATACTTCATAATCGTCGGCGACTCGGTTTGATAAAACAAGCGTTTCCGCATGATTTACTGTGGGATCAAGAAGCAATTTGTGTGTGAGACTTCCGTATGTTTCGCCACATCTGTACCGATATTGTGGACAATATCCGGCATATCTAAAAACGAACCGTGTATTTTCCTTTTTTATTGATTTGCGCGCACGGAAGAGAACGATAAGCGTATTATACATGAAAAGTCGTGGAGTAATAATATTTTAAATACTTTTTCGTACAGTATTTCTCAGGCAGCGTGTAATGTATTTCATCCTTTAAAGGTAGTATACCGAAGCGTGATATATTCAGTGTATAAATGTTTGATTATTTACCCTGGAACAAAATGTGGTTCTGCTGCACTTAATAATGCTGTAGACATTGCTCGGATATATTTTCCTCAATAGTATGTTAATTTAATTAAATACATCACTCAGACTAACTAGAATTTAAATTATTTCCATGTGCAGGAATGGTGTTTTTATTAAACGTTAATTTACTGACATGACGACCGAAAGTAACTGTTCATTGCATTTTTGCAAATGTAACATCTGAATTTTGCGTCAGAATTTGTTCCGGCTATTCTCTGAAGTTCGAGTTAAACAAATGACATTTCGTTGGTAATCTAATGTTTTCACGACAAATTTTCACAAACAAATTTTCAAAACGAGTTTCCTATCAAATTCTCGAATTTTAATATATCGTTAAACACTTGATATCGTGAAATTTATATATGCAGCTATTAATTTTAATTTCCCGTTAAAACTATTCATAATTACTGTAACAAAAAAACGTATTCCAATTCATGGAACAGTATTAACTTTTAACAATTATTTCGTAAAAGACAGTACAGTTATAAAGTTGTTCTGCCCTTGTATTCAATTAATCCTTCATTATTTAATGCTGGGAACAATTATAAATGTCTACATTCTTTAGCTACTGTTTACTAATACTGACATGATCGAAAAAAAAGGGAATAAAACCTTCCCCATTTTAAACTAACTCGTTTTGCTATTTATTCACATATAATTAGACAACATTACGAATCACACACTATGATATCAAACGGTATTACCGTTCCAAAAAATAAATTGCATCGTCTAATCCTGACCATCAGTATCTCAGCACGGTGTTCCAATTAACACTCTGTCCGAGGTGAAAAATGTGCAGGGAAAAGAAACGAAAGGGGAAGTCCGGTAACTCGATGCTTTTTGTTGCTAATTGCTCTTGGACTTGCATGGACATTAACTTTAACAGAGCCCATGGTTGCATGATTTCCCGGTGACTTTTCAGAGAGTAACGAATTAAGGGAGCCACTAATTGACCGGCAGGAGGAGGGCATCGAGCAGTTATCGTGATGAGAGGAGTGAATTTATGACGGGGGTAGGGGGAAGGACACGTTGCGTACACAGAAACGGTCGAGGTGTACGATTAACGTTTCGCTTTCCAGTTTTCACGGGACAACCGCGGTGAAAAGAACCAACGATCGAATCCTCCTGAGAATGATCTTTCTCGTTCACAAGTGGTGATTCTTCGTGACAAAGGGACATCGACTCGATTTGTGTTTTAACACCAAAGCGACATCGCTTTTCGAGTGTGACAAAGTATAATACGAACGTTCAATCGCACGGATATTCAGCTGTACGCAATTTATCAACGTTCATCTGTTTTTTTTTTTTTATTTTGGTTTAAATACAATTAAAAAGTTGGCGTTTTTAATGGTGACAGCACCGGTGCAGTGATTCGATTCGACGGAGATCGTAGGGAGTTGACTGACAGAGGAAACGTTTGATTTCATTTCTTTGAAAGCAAAGTTGCGACATTCGTGGGAGGATCAAGAAGATGAATTCGATTGTTTGTTACAAAAGAACTAGTCGTTGAGCTGCACGACGGAAGTATGTGGTTTTACCGAGAAATGAATTCTGTATTCTACGTGGATGCCTACGTCAGGCCAGCAAATTTTACGGAAAATGACGAGGTGAGTTGGTTGATATTCGTCTGTACAAAATTGTTCGTAATATAAATAGAAATAAATTATTTCTACGTTATATTTGGGCTGCAATCTCTGTATTATTAGTTTCGTTTTTTTCCCGTTGCAATTTTAATTAATGTACGTGGTGTTAAATATAGCAAATTAAATATTGAAATTAAATTTTGAAAATTTTTAAAAACGTGTAAAAGAACTGTGTATAATGTAATGATAAAATAAAGAGAAAAACAGGGATGGTTAGAATTAATATTTTGGTCCCAGCGATACTTTCACTGTTATCGTATGATTTAATTGTTATTTATCGATATCTTCGACTCGTTCTCGGGATTCGTACGAAAGAAAGCATGTCGGCGGGAAATACGCTAATGAAGAAATTCCGTTCGCGCTGCTGCGCGTCTAACGTCATAATAACAGCGGCTGGCGAAAAAAAAAGTGAAACTTATATGCAGTAATACTTAACGGTATGCTATGTTTATGCGTGCATCCAACTTGGTCGACAGCGAAACGGAGCAGCAGCTTAGAAACCGTAAAATTACCCGCATAGTGCGTAATTTAAATAACACTTAAACATTCCCTTGTTTTTATTCTTATCGCGCATACGTTACGCTGGTGTGATAAGTTCCTTTTTTAGATTTCTCGTGGTTTTACTCTCGCGTTACTTAATTCTGCGCTGTAAATTTGTCATCGAATGGGAAACCAAAAATTGTGCATCTATAATTCGAGATCTGTTGCTGAAAGATATATATGTGATGTCTACGGTAATCTTTGTTTGTTGCAAAAAATAGTTTGAAAAACACTATTTTTTTTAGGGTCACTTTACTGGCTGTATTTGTCGTTGAACAGATTTTTGAATCAATAATATCGGTATTGTGTTTTAGATTTTCACTAGAAAAGGTTGTCATTTCGTTATTTTTATAAATTGTTTACGTATATATGGTGTTTTTCTAAAAGTTAATTATTAGTTATTCGGGAAGTACAGTAGTTAGTTAAATAAGTTTTTTTCTTCTCCCAGTGACGACCATGCTGCGATCTTATCAGTTTACCTTTGGTTAAAGCAACAAGGTAAAATTCCAACGTTTATTGCTTCACAGCCAAGTTCTAGCACATGCAGGTACGATTCATAAATCGCGAATACAAACTTTTTCTTTTTACAATCGTTATACTTGTATAATAAGTGAAAATTGATCCCGCAGTTTTGTACATTCCGTACATCGTCCTGCATATTACTTTCGTTTTCCTTGTGTTAAATTTATGAGACATACGCTATAATTTCGACAAATAAAATACATCGTGCGCTTCATCTGAAACTTTTATACGAGATTTATAGATGAGAATATCCAATTAAAAATATATTTATCTTAAAATGAATTACTTAGCAACGATCAATTTTTAACGTTACAGAAAGTCTTAAGCATATTTAAATAAATTACAAAAATAATAAACAGATAAGTAATTTTTTAACATTTGATTATCTCGTTATTCCCAGTTAAACAATTTCCACTGTATCGACTAATACAGTCGGTAACTTAGTTCAGATTTCTTTAGTTCTTTTAAAACACATACCGTATTACATCGATTATAAGACGCAGCCTAAATATTTCAAGCTAGAAATAAAAAAGTACCTGAATTAAGTATTTTTATTATAAAGTTTAGAATAAACAAAAATATGTATACACTTAAAGAACTAAAAAATGTATTTTATTTATATATTTTATATATTTTTACACGTAAAAATGTGGCTCTTATATTCGATGTAATACGGTATTTTATGTATCGTAATCTCAAGAACTTGACCCAATAAAGGAGCTGGCATAATTTTTCGCGCGATTTTCGAATCGAATATTACACGACCGATCAAACGACAATTAAGGGTGCATCTAGCCAGGCCAGGTGCGCGCGAGGTAAATCAAACGCGTTGCATCCGGTTCGTGTACCCCGCTCTCTCTGTACACGCGCTGCGCGGCAAAGGAATAATAATTTTCTCCTCTTCCCCTGACGTTTTGTTTTCTGTCCCCGCGGCTGGCGCGACCAGACCGGAAGCTTTATTATCGCGCAGCTCGTTGCAAGCCGTGGGTGGACGCACGGCTTAACCATAGGCGAAGATATGCGCGGTACAAATTCCGTCGCTGAGATTTGCTCGACTGCAGACGAAAGTCATTGAAGCACCGTAGGCCTATTCTCATCACTTCTGATAATATGTTTCGATGTTGGAGAGTATGTGGCATAAATTTTGTTGCTCGAGACGAATAAGCTGCAGAAGTTCATGCAAATGCATGGTTTTGTCGGTAGGGTGTTAAAAAGGTGAAACGATCTTATTAGTAGAGAATTCTATAGTATGAGTACTTATTTCGCAGGCGTTGTAGATACTTTTGTAAGCACATCCGCCTGCGTTAAAATATTCTACTTCTTACATTTTTCTATATTCTCATTTTTATTTTTGCTACCCTATATTGTTTACCGTTTAAGTGAAGTTAGGAAGTCCTACGGGCTTTGTAGAGGTCCAGAAACAATCTAATTCATTTATCGCAACTAGTTTTCAAGTGACCTCACCAATTTAAAGCAGTTAAACTGCAGTTTAACTGTTATCATATTTTAACTTAGGAGGGTAGAGTAGACTACTAGAATGAATGTTTATGCAAATAAATCTCAGCGAAGCAGTAAGCGTTCAATTTCTGAAGATGTGTATTAACTAAGTTCTTCATAATCAAATGAAACAATTTAAAGAAAACGATTCTCTCTATTGCAATTAAATTGTAAAGCATCTTTGGTATCCAAATTTTTCTCCAAAAAATTTCGATTAATTTGTGAAACAATGATATAGTAACGCAATATTCTCCAGATCGTTCAATAGCTTCATGTATAAAAGTTACTGATCGATCGAACTGCAGGATTTATGATTGCTTGTCTTCCGGTTTGATTGCGTCTTACATTCTATCCTTCGAGCCTATTAACACTTCACCAAGCTGGAGCTTATTAACATTTAGCTAACCGCACGATGCCACACCTAACCGAACACTGTCCATCGTGTATTAAAAATTTATTAAAAATTGTACTTTGGAAAAGCAAAAAATGCATTTGATGAACTGTGAACCACACTAGTTCAAGACTAACTAATAACAAAAGCAAATAGAATCAATGGCAGCGCTTTTGTTATGAAAAAAATGGAAGATCTCCCCATTCGGTTGGTTAAGTGTTAAACGAAAAAAGTAAATAGAATCAATGGCAGCGCTTTTGTTATGGAAAAAATGGAAGATTTCCCCATTCGGTTGGTTAAGTGTTAAACGAAAAAAGTAAATAGAATCAATGGCAGCGCCCTTGTGGAAAAAATGGAAGATCTCCACATTCGGTTGGTTAAGTGTTAAGCGAAAAAAGTAAATAGAATCAATGGCAGCGCTTTTGTTATGGAAAAAATGGAAGATCTCCTCATTCGGTTGGCTAAGTGTTAAACGAAAAAAGTAAATAGAATCAATGGCAGCGCTTTGTTGTGGAAAAAATGGAAGATCTCCCATTCGGTTGGTTAAGTGTTAAGCGAAAAAAGTAAATAGAATCAATGGCAGCGCTTTTGTTATGGAAAAAATGGAAGATCTCCTCATTCGGTTGGCTAAGTGTTAAACGAAAAAAGTAAATAGAATCAATGGCAGCGCTTTTGTTATGGAAAAAATGGAAAATCTACCCATTCGGTTGGCTAAGTGTTAAGCGAACGTTTTTCGTTCAACATCCACTTCCGTGCGAAAGCTCGCGCCGCGCCATCGCTCTTTCCGGTAAACAGATTATTTCAAGCCGGTGCGCGCCTCGAAACGGCTACTACCACGGTAGGCCTGTGTACGCCGCCAATCATGCTCATTCGTGTGATCATACGTAACGACGTTGATCGATCGTGGATCCCCCCCGTGCTTTTCGACGCCTCGTTTGTGCACGCACGTCTTACTTTCGACGGATAAACGGATAACGAAGGTTGGTGCACGATTTATCTCATGAAACGGCCGGTTCACCGTGCGACAGTGTTCGTCGTTTGATTCGTTGCCGCCTGTGGCTAACAAGAGATGTGTTCCGAGGCAGGATTTCCTGTTAGGGATGCAAATTTATTTGGGAGCCTTTATTAATCCTCTCTTTAATGCTTCGTGACTTTGAAGTTGTTACGCAATTCATTATAGGGTAACCAGCCCAATTAACTAAGAATATACTTCTTAAAGATTAACTTTTTAACGAGCTACAAGTATTGTACTGTTGTAGACTCGTATGATTTATGTTTGTCAATTTACTAAGCATTCGTAATATTGTATCATCGAATTAAAATACAGTAGATACTTAGTCCTTCGGTTGACTCATGATCGTGGAACAAAAAGCAAGGAAAGAAATGCCCTAATTTTCCGACCTTCATGATTGATTATCCTATCCATCTTTCATCTTAATTAGGTCAGACAGGCTGTAATTAAATCTTGAATGTTAAAGCTGCGTCCGAACTATATAACAAATTTCCAACTTTGTTATATGGCATATTTCTTTAATTTGTTACTTATAGTAATAAAATTCTAAACAAATTTCAAGACGGTCATAGATGCAGCTTCACCTGATTAAACAGTCGCTCTAAGATCAAATTCTTCATGGTTACCAGTAAAAAAAGGTAACACGTTTCGACAAAACTAAAAACAGGCAGAAAACTAACGCAAATTTATCCAACATTCTCCCGGAACGTACACTTGAAAGCTTTCAAAGAGAACAGCGCACCCTTGTGTGCAACATCTTCATTCTTGCCAGCGGGCTGTATCATTTCTTCGCTGCACAAACAAACGGCTCGCATAATCGGCTGGAATGGCCAGCAGGCCAAAGTATCGCTAAGTACCGATCGTCCTCATTAACGTCATCGAGCGAGGTGGACAGTGATCGATTGCGCGTGCGCGGTGTACCATCGTGCGCTGTTCGGCAGTCGCGCATGCATAATCGTGCGCCAGGCAACGGCGCATGCGCACTCGATCGATCGATAAATTATGCAGCCGATTGCTCGTGTACGTAAATCATGCGCGCACGTTGCACTGCCCTTTGCTTTGTCGTTGCTCCTTCTTCTTCATCTTCTTCCCCTCCTCCCTCTCATTCCCCTCTTCCTCTTTCGTTTTTCTCTGGTTCTTTTCCTTTCTGCTATTATCGTCTCCGATGTTTCCGCCTTTTCGTCTTTGTGTCGTCCAGCCTAAGACACAATCGTGTACGAGCAACGTATCCGCGTGACCAGCGTGACTCGCATTGTGTTCGCTGCGTTTTCATTGTTCCGGTCGCACGGCATATCGATTGCCTAATGCCGATGACCAGCCAACCAATCGCGCGTGCGATCGCGCACCTTGCACACTGACTGACTTGCGAATGAATTTTTATTAGAGATTAATGTCTTTTTAATAATAATTCATTTGAGATAACGTCAATTTATATTCTTAATAATGAAACTAATCCCTTAACGCTCAGATTTTTTTCACATTCAGCGTCCAAAAATGATCAAATTTCTTTTTAACACAAACTTAAATTCTATGGATACTGTGAAATTTTTTTTTGTATTTTCAATGCTGTTGGAATTATTTTTATCTAAATAAAGCATGTCGAGGTAAGCGAAAGAAGAAAGATAACAGAAATTATCCTATTTGAAGTACCACAATTTTTTACTTAATGGCGCAAAGTACAGTTAAAATTAAATAGATGTACAAAGTATAGACAGTGATGGAATTGTATGCTTTAGCATACATTACCATAAGATTAGTGGCTAGACTAAAACTGTTAAGGAGTGAGCGTATCGGCTATGCCCATGACTGTCACGGGCATGAGGGTTAAGGGGTTAAAAAATGGAGGCTAAAGAGAAATTTTTTAATTTTTCACAAATTATACGTAAAGATTCTAAGTCTATTCATTACTATGGTGGATTAATATTTCTGTACCCAAAATCTAGACTAATTACTTCAGATCATTTTTTCTTTTTAAAAATTAAAATATATACGCTATTTTTGTGCTGTTTTGTTATTCAGTAAGGCAGTATATATAATTCAGTTTTGAAAATAAAAAAAAGTTGACTTAGGTTAGTCTGGTACCGGGATACAGATTTGTTTTGGGATCACAGCGTGCAGCAAACTTTTGAACGGCAGTGTACACACTTCGGTAGGAAAATTGTTGCTGGGCGCAGGGGAAAGTCGCATGTTTAACAGCATTACGCGCAATCGAACACTGACTCATCGACGCGTTTCATGCGAACAAAGGGTGCACGCGAACCCTTCTACGAGAACGAGCTTCCCCGCGTGTATTCTGTATTCCAACATCGTGCTCGTTGCAATGCTGTCAAAGTCACGTCTCGATAATTGTTAAGAGATACAAAGCATTATATGCGAGCTCCTCTTTTTGATGCGCTGACTGCAGCTTGTTCGATTGTCTCGTGGTGTTAACCTGTGAGTCAGGTGGTGGGAGGTTAAGAGTAGGTGTGAAAGGGACGGTGTTTTTAATCCCTTATGATTCGATGTCACCTCCCAAATGACGTTGCCGTTCCTTTTTATAGATTTACGTCCCATCTGATACGGCATTGTGTACAAATTCAGTTTATACTTGTGGCATTACGGTTTATTGTGCAGGGTAATACATGGTGAGACCCATAATTTGATCATTTCGAACAATTTGTAAATTGTTCGTTATGGGAAAAAATGTTTCAAATAAAAGCTGCATGGTATCAAGGGACACGTATGATAATATTTCAACACTATTCCTACCGACACTTCACGTATACCTATTCCTACCGTGACATTCTCACGTAAGAGAGATTACAAATTTTTCTCAAAAAATAAACAATGAAAAAAGAAGTGAATATTGAAAAATATATTATACGTATATACGTGAGAAAAAGTCTAAAGTTTAAAGGCGATTCAATTACGTTGTATTTATGAAATTCTAATCGAAATTTCAAAAACGGTCATTTGATCGGTTGTGGTAGGAATAGTGTTAATATACTATGCAACTTTTAATTGAAACGGTTTTTTTTCTATAATAAGTAATCCATAAGTTGTTCGAGGTGATCAAGTTGTGAGACTCACCTTCTATATTTTATTTAACTATGAATTAGAATGATTGACGTTTTTGTTGAAAAAATAGAATTGTATATCATTTCACGTGATTTGTTTTTTTGTAAAATGATAGGACTTTCTGTTGATCGATACTGGCTGCTTTTTATCAGTGTAAAGAAAGAGAACAATCTCGCATTGATTTTCAATATCAAGCGAATTGAAATACCGCGGATGGATAACAATTTTATCGATTGTTCGAATTAAAAGAAAAAGTTGAAAGTACACAGTGATAAAACGTAAGAATGCTGTCAGTCATTTCATTTATGTAACCGTTTAAGGTCCATGACTTCAAATCCCACAGGTCACGTTAAGCGAAGTTGTAAGACAGAAAATTGTTTTTGTCCCACGCAAAAGTCCCATAAAAGTAGTTCCTTGTTCATCGAATAGATTTCCCACGGAAGCAACCGTTGTTGTCCCTTTCAACTGAAATGAGTAATGGAAAGTATTTCACTGAAATACGTTTGCCCGGTTATCAAGGACAATCATGCGGCTTGCGGTTTTATCGAGTTCTTTCGAAAACCGCAGTCTCCCGTCACGGAGTTCCCCAGGAAGTGGCGCACAGCCATTTGCACCCTCCCATTATTTTCTCTAGGTATCGAATAAAAAATCATCATGGTGTTACGAACTTCTGCTTATTTTAATCACGACATAATCTTTCCATCAAAGAAATTTAACGTGAAACAATACATTTCAATTTAACGTGAAACAATACATTTCTTTGTTTCAATTGCGAACAAATACAATATGTAATATTCCTTGTACTGTGTTGGTATGAAATGCTTTATAATATCATTTACCTATACTTTAATAGTGATTACAATAAATAACTTTTTGATATAAGATTAAAATATAGGGAATAATTAATTTTACAACTTATAACGTAACCATTGAAAGAAATTGTAAGGTAAGGGGTTTATACATCAGTTTGATTTATTCTACGCTGATAGCAATCTCCCATAGAGCATCCGGAAGATGACGTGGGGCTAGTGGGTCAGGAAGTCATACTACATCATGTTGTAGCAGGTCGTGTAAGAGGTTGCGTCTCAGAAACCTAGAATGTTACTTCATGATGCGCCATCTTGCTTCGGCGGTAGCTAAAGTTAGAACTATAATTTACATCGAAGATAACCTCTGGATAAAGTTGCGTTTCTTTTTCCTTTTAATCGCAATTGGAGATTAATGATGGTAGCGATAGTGAATTTGGAGAATTTGCTTATACAAATATGTATTTCTACCTAGTCCATGCACATGGCTTCTTGTTTCCTTTTCTTTGATTTCATCAATGATTTCATCGTCTTATCAATATTACTAATTCGGATGATAGAAAGCAGGAACAGAATTTCAATTGCTATTTCAATTATCTATCACACTAATAATATTTACATTGCTACTTTAATTAGTTCCTCGAACTTGTATGGTAATTAGTAAATTAGGAGGCACTAATATCGCCATACTAATACGCTCTAATAGTACTTCAAACTTGTTTGTGTGTAATATAAATACAAAATCTAGATCCTTCAAATTCTCTTCTTTTTTTAATCAATTAAATGCCTATGTTTATTCGAATAGCTATCTGGCCGATCCAATTAAGTTAAGGTATGCGCATCGATAGCGCAGTTTCGCGCGTTCGAAAACGATGTAAATGCATTCTGATAGGCGGAGACACAGATTCTTCCTGGAATGCGGTCAGGTTAGAACCGAATGTGGGAGAGCCGTGGCAGAGAAAAAGATCGCGCAAGCGGGAAAGGGATCGCAGCGGGGAATGCCGGCATTTGCGACGTAGCTATTGTCCCGTTGCGATTGAATTAAGCTGTTTCAGCTGCTGAAAAACTGATGGAATTATATGATACGCGAGATGTATTTCAGTTACGATGGTAACAAGGACAGCGATAGCGATCTTTGCTCGGGGAACAACAGAGATAGCACGACTATAAATCCTAAATCGCATTATGGCTCTAGGCGTATGACGATAGAATGTTGATTAACACGATAATGCAATAACTCTATACATGCATCATTGAAATTTCATTTTCTTATCGGAACAACAATGATAACAGTTTCTTCGTTTTAAAAACAGAAAACCAATAATTGTAATAAGTAAACAAAATACATTTTCTCAAATATGCATTCACAGATACGCCGCTTCAAAGCTTTTCCTTTTAGCACTTAACCGACCAAATGGGGAGATATCCCATTCTTTCTTCGACAAAGAGTTGCCATTAATTTTATTTACTTTTGTTATTAGCTAATCTTGAACTAATATTGTTCACAGTTTATCAAATGCATTTTCTGCTTTTCCAAAGTACAATTTTTAACCCTTTGCCCTCGAGAGGTGACTGTTAGTCACCAAACGATACTTTCGCAAATTTTCAGGCTTTAGATAGTTTGTTTATTAATCAGACTCAGAGGTTAACTAGTCATATATGTAAATTTTAGTACATCACTTAACTGAACTAAATAACAGTTTAATATGGGCGAATCGTAGTAAATAATTCGAATTTAAAAATTTTTCAAGTTAGTATCATTAGACATCTAATAATCAACTCTCGAGTGCAAAGGGTTAATAAATTTAATGCTAGCTCAAGATCAACTAATAACAAAAGTAAACAGAATCAATGGCAGTGCTCTGTAGAGGAAAAAACGGGAGATTTCCCTATTCGATTGGTCAAGTATTAATTAACGTAGCTTTTATATCAGGCGTCTGTGCGCCTCCTATTCGACACGGGTAACGATTTCAAGTAATCGATAAGGAGGGAAAATGACGTTATAGAAATTTTTCTTTAGCGTCTTCAACGAAACCAGCCGTCCGATGGATTTTTCAATATTACTGCCGGCCGTAGCCGGGCACGCGCACGAATGCCTCTCAAAGGGTGCGATCAACCGTCGATTAATCGTAAAAAGTTACTTGACCTTCTGGAAAATGCATGATTACGTAACGGCCTGGAGGTTGTCTGGCCTAATCGTTTTAATCGAAACGCTTCTGATGGTTAAGTTCATTAAAATAAACAATAAACGCCGGATGATTGTGCACGCGCGTTCCTTAACGGCATAAATGGTACCTGTATCGGTCACGGGGCACGGTGTTCTCCAATGGCCTCTAATAAACGAGCGATATTAACATCTATATTGTACATCACTATGCTTCCTTCTACACCGCGAGCGTGACTCATAACCGTCTACCTCGAAGGTTTTATAATCGTGCCACTGCCATAATCCGTACACCCTCTGGTGAACGGTGCACACGATGGTGTGCAAGAGTGTGTCATTAAAGCATAAGATCCTAGACACCGCGGGGACTAGTAGTTTACGCGCCGGCTCGCTACGAAATGTACAGGGTGCAAAGAAAAGAAATACCGCACAGCATGCAGATCAGTGTTCGATTAGTCTGTTCCAATAGAGATGTGCAGGTTTTAATAATTACAGGTCGGAATGGAAATTTGACGTTTCCAGGAATCTTGAAATTTTACTTTTCAACCCTTTTAATGCCAGGCCTCGAACACTGCCGCGTAAGTTTTGTCCTGTCTGTGTTAATACGTAGAGTAGCAGTATCGTTGGAAGTGGTTTCAGTTTCATTTAGTGCCTTCGACCAATATGTTTCTAGTAACTCCAGGTTCTCATTGATAGAGCTATTGATGTCACTTTCAACCTGTTAACGATTAATGCATCTTCCGCTTATCTGATTCTCTCGATCAGACTTCTGCCGTTTTCGAAATTCCTGATTTCTGAACATCAATTCTGTTTGAACTTCTGTTTTGCACTTGTCACGAATAGCAATTGAAGTATCACGTTGTTCCCAATTGGAAATCTATAATACACTTGTACCCTCGAGTTTTTACTTTAAAGTGTCTGAATTTTATACGTAAATATCAAAGTGGAGGATTAGACGGAAAATTAGGGTTCATTCAGGGCGAAACATCTTGTGTACGTTATGTGCGATACGTATGGGTACGGATAAGTGGAAGGAGTATCTTCGGGATTGGTCCGACGACGAAAGCCTGCAGTTTACACGTTGAACAAATTCAATGGCCAGTAAATTGCACGCTGATACTTATTGCCGTATTTATATGTCTCGTGATTACCAGGCTTCGCGAGTTTCGCCGTGTTTTACGCTTTCAAGGCGTATTCTATTCGTACACGATTGTTCACGGTGCGTTAAACCGCGCTTTATTTCACAATGAGATAGTTCTGACTTTCTTTAAGACACTGTCCGTATTTTATTAGACATTGTAGCCATTTAATCACGATTTTTGCCCTCTGTAATTATTGTTATTACTTCTTTTCGACCGATACGTTTATAGGTTCATCATTTTTCCTTCTGTGCCCGTTTCAACTCTTCACGGTATGTTTTGCTCGGACACAGCCTCTTCACGGTATGTTAAATAGCACTTTGTTTCTTCGTAGGACTTTTATTACCTTCTTTGAAGCGTTACACCGTGTTCTTTCCATCTATTACCTCCTGCGAATCGTTTCCGTTGTATCGTTAATCTTCGTTTGTTAATTTTAATCCTTTTTTTTTAAGGAACGCACCGATCAGCATTCTGTTCCTGATAGCCAGACTAATCCAAGTTTATCCTTTCTTAAAATTAGAATATGTGCATCATCTTGTAATTTTTTTTTTATTCTATATAATTCAATTTTAAAGAGAAAAATAGTCCGGGTACAGTCTGATTCTCAGGTAGAGCACTGATGAAACATGAACAAAATAATCGATGAAAAGCTTGTTAAAATTTTTTATTCCCAACAACATTAAGAATCGAAGAGCTAATTGCGAAGATCTCAGTTGAAGATACCTATTTTTCCACAAAAAGTCGCCAAGGGTTGCTCGTTTGACGACTCTAGTGGCGCGCAGGAGGAGGGGAGGAAGTGGTGGAACTCCTCTAGTGGGAGATTCGCGAGTGCCACCGGCTCAGTATCGTTCGACCATTGGTCAGGTGTGTTACGTAGACCATACAGTAACGTACGTGCACTCGATCGGTGAACATAGTTGTTCGAAACATTGAACTATTTCTTTGGATCGTTCCTCGTAATCACTCCGACATAAGTTAATGAAACTTGTATTTAAATCGCGGGAATAAAACACGCGTAATCGCACAGTGACGGTATACAGTGTCGTTTATTGTTTTTTTCTTTTCTGGTTTCCGCGCCATGTTTATGGTTTCCTGGCATATATTCTGATATTCGATCCAAAGCTGACCAGTGAAACACCGTAGCCGTATGATCGTGTCGACGATATTCTCAAGCGTGACGGGTTTCCATCGGCGACTCTCGAACGACGCCGGTCGACATGCCGAGCTGATGGTGAGCGAAGTTCACTTTTTCAAATTGCACGCCAGAATTCGTCGCAGCCGTATCGAATCACGCGGTCTGCGACCAACTTCAGGCCGCTGCCTCCTTGACAGTAGATCCTTGCTTTTCGGCACACCGTATATTTCCGTGTTACTGTCGTTACTTTTATAAATCGTTGATTATCGTATCGTTTAGGGGAAAATAATGTACAGAAAATGAGTATTGAGCAATCTCCCAGGTGTAACGTGTATAACGACTTTCGATAGTAAAGTAGGTTTGTTATTTGGTCGATATACTTTGGTTGCTTACAAGATACGAAGTAATGTAGGATAGTTCAGTTATCCGGTTATTTATCATTGTTGGGAAAAAGAACGACTGAACGAAGTGGAGTTTCTTAGAACATTTCGGTCCATTTTATTTTATTTCACATACTTAACACTTAGCCAACCAAACGGGGAGATCTCCCATAATTTCTTCTGCCATTGATTCTATTTACTATTGTTATTAGTTGGTCTTGAACTAGTGTTGTTCGCAGTTCATCAAATGCATTTCTTGCGCTTCCAAAGTATAATTTTTAATAAATTCAATACTAATAGCAGTAGTAAATAGAATCAATGATAAAGGAAAGAATGGGAGACCTCCCAATTCGGTTGGTTAAGTGTTAACATGCGAAGGTCAAATATAATCATACACGCGAAAAGAATGCAATGGCTACTATTGCCTAATTTAACTAAAATCTAATCTATGCAAGATGCGTATCAGCGAGCTAATGTCAATGGTAAAATAATCAGGTTTAGTGATAATATTAGTTGTACGGTATTACAAATCGTTCAGATGAAGAATCGGATGTTACCGTAGCATAATGATAGTAATAGTGTGTCACTCGTGACTCATAAGACATTAGGAATTTTATCAAGGAAGCGGAAATAATTTTTCGTTTAATTATCTAATCAGAACGTCTTTGTGAGACAGAGATAACATTTTATAGGGTAAATAGCGCGCTGTGCGTGTGCCCATTTTTGTTATGGAGTACACGAATGAGTTTAAGTT
Organism: Tetrapedia diversipes; assembly: GCA_033822845.1. Taxonomy (NCBI): domain Eukaryota; kingdom Metazoa; phylum Arthropoda; class Insecta; order Hymenoptera; family Apidae; genus Tetrapedia; species Tetrapedia diversipes. The sequence goes on from JAOPTO010001029.1 coordinate 22,097, forward strand.
CAAGGAATAAATGGAACGCGATTGAAACCGGTTAACGAGCTGTCGAGACGCGCTCGAGACACGGGAAGAGGTGGTTTCGCAAGATTTAATGCTCCTGTTATTTTTGTTCCCTGTGTTCAAAGATTCTGATAAGGAATCGCAGGCGAGGCTTCCAGTTACGAGTTAATTCGCTTAATATCACTTAACGTCAACTTAACAAAAATCGTTCGACAGATAATCGAAATAAGAGAATTAGAAATAACCAGTTCAATTATCCACACTTGTTATTAAATTATCCGTGTGAGAAGTATCCAGAGGATTTATCAGAATCTTCTGTGAACTCTTTGCTTTCTCAAAGTTTTATTTTCAGTATGATGAACGAAGTTGGATGGTGTATCGTTTTATTCGCGTGTGACCTGCAATTCCCAAGAAACTGTATCCTCACGTGATCGTTCCGAAGTGTACAAAATAAGAATGGTTCGATATCGTCTCGAAGCCTAAGAAATATTCCCTGCGCGTTGCTCTTCGGGAAAATCTAATTTCAAGGAATGGAAGTTTTATCGACAAAAAAGTTGTCGGATGATGGAATTTCATAACCAGTGAAAGCTTATTCCTTTTTCACACGATCTGTGCAAAATGCTAAAACGCGTTCGAATAATTAATAAGGTACTAGGAGGCCCAATTATTAATCGTTTAAAGACTAACTGTAATAATTATAACTTTTTTATTGCCTTGTTTTCTTTCTCGTTAACCAGAAACCAGTGGTTCCTATTCCTTTAATTAGTATAAAATGAATAACAAACAGAAGTTAGATTCTACCTTTTTTATCACATTAATTACATTGGAAATTGCACGTTAGATTTTTCTTTGAGTACGATTTTATGAGGTTTATTCAGTATTTTAAATAAAACAATTTAGGGTGACTATAATTGAATTTTCCACCCTATACAATTCAACGTTGAGGATGATAGATTTGGGTTAGCTTTATTTATTTATTTATTTATTTATTTAATCCATGACTTTTGACTTCGAATGGCTTCTAATTCCTTGTACAGAGTTTCATTTCCATAAAATTATAGTTTCCTCTCTTTCTATTTACCTCTATCACCTTCATCCAATGTTATTCAAATAATATAGTATAACACAACAATAATACAACTAATTTTAAGTGATAAATCCAGAACAGAAACTGAAAATATATATCAACTCTCACATGGTTAGCTTAATTTTTAGGTATAGAAATACTTTATTCTTTTTTCGCGTGCGAATGGCAAAACGAAAAAAGTGGAACGGGAAGAAAATGCCTGATAGCATCTGCGGTTTATAAAACAAACCGATCTTGGTCGGATTTATTCAGCATGCATGCACGAGGTTCGCACGTCAATGATACGCGCGTTTCAAGCCCCTCGCGCGGTCGGTTCATTGTCGTTGGCGGTGACAATAGGGAACAAAGTAAACGGACTCGTTCACCGCGACCGTTATTCATTGTTATGCGCCGTGACGTGGACCACGGGCGCGTTTAGCCTCGTTAAGAACAATTAAAAGTAACCGACGAACCGAGTATTGCTTAATTGCCGCCCGCGAACGTTCCCTTCAAGACTGATTCAGTCTTCCATCTGGTGGAATCAAAAGTTTGCAGTTGCACGTCGATTATCCGAATACTGCTTAACCCTTTCGTACCGTAATATAAATATTGAACGAACAATAATCAAAGTACGTCTACGATGTTAGATTGATTATAAATAACACATTTTCACACACATATAATTTTGAAACCGTATTGGTACATACGTGTACCGTTCGAGGCGAAAGGGTTAACCCTTGAAAGACGGCCACCCTTAAAAATTGTTGGGTTTAGGGCAGATAGTAGTTGCGGGACTTACTATCCTTATTTTAATACAATTAAGAAGTTTCGGGTTTTATTATAGTAGTGAATATTATTTAACGATTAAATATTAATAAAACAATATACAATGTGGTTTGAAAACTTAGATTCTTCAAGAGATCACATTTCATGGCAAAGCTCGATTCTATCAATATAATTCCAAATTTGAAGCAGTTCTGCCGTATTCAGTTAGCACAATTATACTTATGTATTTATTTCTGATGAAATGGAAAAGTAACTTAAGAATAAGATTGTGGGGCCCCTTTAAGCACGGGGCCTGGGGCAAGTTTTATCAAGGTCGATGATTATTAGTTTGGAAAGTTTTCTTGTCAAGTCGATTGCCCATTTATCTGGACCCTTTATTAGTTCAGATACTCGACATTCCACGGTATGCGTACACAGTGTACTCAATTATGCTCCAACTGGCTGGGTTCCAAGTAGAGCACCATTACACTTGAATAAAAATGTCAGATACTTTTTAAACAACCCATATCTCTGCAGTATCCATGGTAACAGAGTTTGGCTGCCACAGTTCCCAAACTTGACACCGATAGATTTTTATTTATCGAGCCACATTAAGTTTCTTGCCAAATAGAGTAAAGTAGCCAAGGAAAATATATTTCAATGACGTATCTGAGAAATGGTACACAAATATATCATATACATACGTATTTTACGAATGCACTAGTTACGAACAGTTTTGAAAAGCGTGCTCCTTTTCATAAGGACGTAATTATCAATTAAATGTTGATAACACATTCTTTTGCCGAGACGACTGCATTTTTATTGTCTCTAGTTCCTTAACCGTCTCGTATCCAGTTTTCATAATCAGCACTACGCATTTCCGCAGTGACCATTGCGATGCCACATGAATAGTTCACACTGTTAGATCCATACTAAATTGTACACACATACACCAGCACACTGTATAATCAAACTTGTATAGATCACTTCCGTCTCGTAGGACTTCAGAACGTTTTGTCGTAGAAGAAACGAGATTCGAATAATAGATGTTCAACTATAGCTACATAGGAAATAATCATAGTTTTCTGAAAAGTGCAAGGAGCATTGTGAAAGTTTGTCAACAATACCTAGTAAACGATGAGTTTAGAGACAATAGTTTTCATCGAGGTGAATAAACGGTTCCATTATAGCCGTTTTCCACGTATTCAATTTATTACGAATTGATCACGATAATTAACGCTCTCATTAGCGTCCCATTTCCTTTCTTTGTGAATCGTGCTAACGTTGTTCGTGAACAAGTGTGTTCGCCCCTTTGTCCGCTCTTCAATTTCACCTTTCTGTGGAAGCGACCTGTTCTTGGAAGATATAATAGCGTGCACGCTGACCGTTAGCCGGATTTTCGAAAAATTTGTAGGTTTCCCACGAGACAGACGGGAACTCTTCTTTTATTCTTACAAGGCACTCCTGTGCCGTTCCTTTTCTGCAACGATTCAGACGATTCGGTAACGAGGACGTGTTATGCAAATTGGTGGATACGTTATTGTCTGCCATGAGGAAACACGGATAATTTGGATTCCTCTGTTGACAAGAATTTGTAAAAAGGAAGACGTGCTCTGTTAATCTTCCGTTTAACTAGGTTCACAGGTAACAGTCGACGTTCAAAGATATCCTGAATTTCTTTGAATAACAAAGAAACGTATGTGAAAAAGTTGAAGTCACTTTTAAAAATTTTCATAATTCCTAAACAACGTTTCCTTAATAATTTCTTAACAAAATTTCTCTTATAACTCCTCAAACTGTATTTAAACACAAAGTGAACATGAAAATAGTCGAAATGAAATACTCAGATAACAAATAATTTATTTAAAATACGATGTTAATTTTTACGTAAACAATTAGCAATATTTCTGCCTACAAGTCGTTAATCTCTTATCTACTGTAAAAGACTCGGATCTTAAGTTGCAATGCTGTTTACAAAAGGGTTGGTAAGATAACGAGGCTGATTTCTATATCGATTAACGCGTTCCTTAATTTAACACCTCGTAGACGTGAATAACTGCAAGAACAAACCAACCCGGTAATTAAAAAAAGAACCTGAACTTTCTCACTCATCGAATAGCTCGATCAAACACTTTCAGCTATCGGCGCGGCGAGTACCGATATCCTGGCTATCCGATTCAGCGGGGCCGTCAATAACCGAGCAAAGAAATTGGCGATGGTAGCGAGTGATTAACGAGTCACGTTTTCTCCCAAGAGAATACACTTTCATCTTTAAACGGTGTTCCCGATAAATCAGTGTATACGCTTAAAACTGCTCGCTCGCTCTCCGCCGACAACCGATCGGCGTCCGCCATCTTTACGGACCTACGAACGTTGTTGCCCGCAAAATCTGTAGACCAGCGGTCCCCAACCTTTTTTGGGCCGCGGCTGGTTTGATTTACGATCGAGAAGCGACTGTTAGTCGCCAAATGATAGTTTCGCGAATTTTTAGACTTTAGTTAGTTTCTTTATTAGTTAGACCCGGAGGTTAAATAGTCATATATGTAAATTTTAATGTATGACTTTACTAAGTAAATGAAGTTTAATGTAAGCGAATATTAGTAAATATTTTGCATTTGAACAATTTTGAAGATAATATTATTAGACAACTAATAGTTACCTCTCGAGTGCAAAGGGTTAATTTGCAAAAAATATTTTCATGGACCGATCTTTAAGGTGTGATGGATACATATACAAAATGAAATGATACGACCGGCATAAAAACAGTGGTATTTTTTAAATATAATGTAACTCAATCTTTCTTTATTTATTTGTCGAACGGGAGTCGACTAATTGTAGTCCTTTACATAAAAAGATCGTCAGCCCTCAAGAGGTGGTGGAGTATCCGCCATTTACAACCAATCCTAACAGAATTGACAAAATCCTCCCGATGGTCACTCGACGATGGAAACAATGTTGCACATCATCGATTGCAACACAATTCGTCGGCGTTTTTATTGTACAATAATAATAAACGTGAATTCACTGTGTAAGTAATTCGTATGCAACTTTATTAGCAACGTCCTCGTAACATCACAGCAACGACATAATACAACTAACATTCTCTCTGCCTCTTAACACTCAGATAATAAATAAAATAATAAATAAAACGGAAATAATATAAGTTATTTATTCTTTTTCTGCGGCCCGGTACCAAATGGCCCACGAACCGGTACCGGTCCAAGGCCCAGGGGTTGGGGACCGCTGCCCTAGACTGTATCTGCAGACTGGTGTTTTCAATCGAACAAAAAACCACAGATCGGGAAAAAGGAGCAAGAAGCGGGAAAGAAAACTCTCGTGAAATTATGATTACACGAGCGAACGGGTCACGTTTCTATGGTGAAACGTTTCCACCGTATTACGATATTATCGGGCACGCGATTAGGCCGTGTATAACCATGCTTCACCCACTACGTAGGGAATTAAACGTTTCTCTCTTCCGTCGTGGTAATTTTCTGCCCACATCCCTCTCGGTAGGCTGCATTTATTATTTAATAAATAATTTCCCCTACGCTTTACCTTTTCCCTTTTTTCTCTCTTTTTTTTTTTAAATAAAACCTTACCGGGCATCCCACCACAGCATTCCCTTGGAACTATTTTAAACGTTACTTTGGGGGGAATGATGGGGGGGTCGGACTTCCTGTAACTGTGGCTTTGATATTTATATTGTATTACTATATTTCGTGTTTCGAGGATAGCTTCGTTCTAAGAAAAGCTTCATTGAGAAGAGTTTCGTTCCATTAAGTCAAGTGACGGTGAAGAAGTGGTAGAGAGTAAATAAAGTGCACGATAGAACAGTAAAAGTAATATAGCAAGCGATATGTATCGATAATATTTGTGTTAGGAAAAAGAAGAGTTATGTAATTAGAATTTTTATGTATAAAATTAAGTAAATAATAGAATTGAGAAATAAGAGAGGAATAGTTTGGTAGTTGGAAACGAAAGTAAATTCAGATCAAAGTTCAGGTAAAATCGTCGAATGTTATATACGACATGTTTGGACATCAAATTTAATTTAATATCATTTGTTTACCCGATAGCGTGGCTATAAATATATCGTAATCCGCATACCCAGTATCGAAAATTCTTGAAAGTCGTGGCACACGATGGTTCGTATTAACCGGTCACGATCCTTAATCTTTTAGCCACGTTAGCCTCTTTAGCCGCGACGTAAGTTGCTATAATGCACCGTGTACACCTACACTCAGGAGGGAATGTTCCTGTGAGGATTTTTGCGAGACTTTATTACGCGCTCAAAGGGTACACGAGTTGGAGCAACAAAGTGGTGAAGCTTATCCGCGATTTCGTTCCTGTCGTGTTGCTTGTGTCGCGAAATAAAGTGTAATTAACTTCTTCAGGCTTAACGACCTTTACGAAACTAGAAAATTGAACGAAACAAATAAAGAAAGAAAAAGAACAGTGGAAAGCGTGGATTCATTTGATATGTAACATTGAGTAATACAAATAAGTTAAAAGATTATCACGTTTATGTGTTAGCGTTTCCGAGATTCTGTTCAGAAAGGATTAAAAGTTGCCATAAAATCTCGAAGATACGTTGGACGATGTTAATCCGGACCGAAATGGTCCTGGAAATATCAACCTGCTTATAACTCACCGGTGTTAGTGCCTGTGCTAGCGTGTACGTTTTTACTTTATCTTGATACACTGTGCAAATTAATTAGGCGATCACGCGTAACCTTGAATAACAGCGGAGACTAAATTGAGGGCTAGGGAAGAAAAAGTAGTCGATACTTAGTAAGTAACGTTCTTATCGGGCAATCTAGATTATACAGCACGAAATCTAGTTCGAACGTGTACCACCATTTTAATCGTCGGAAACCATATTTATATTATCCAGATTGTAAACGATTATCGGTAAGAAAATAATGAAAACAAAAATACACGAAGATAATAATGAGTGGACTATCGTTTCAATTTCAGATTCTAATAGTTTTATTGGCGATGGTACCATCGACCTGCAAGATGTTATTATACTGATAACATTTATAGACACACGAACTGTGTTTCAATATGAAGAATAAAAGCGTTTAGAGTTAGCAAGTACTATCAAATTCCTGTAGATAACACCTACAACACTGATCGATTGAAAGCAACATACCGAAGGATTAAACTGTTTCGTTACCGCGCGATTAGCTGAGAGTCCGCATTTTTCTGAAATACTCTGCTGCTGACCTTTACACCATTGTCCAAACGATTATCAGAAGAATCATGACAAAAAGATATCGGTTAAATTGAGGATGTCTATCGTACTACATAATGATATTTTAGTGTACGGTATATTTAGCTACTATAGGGCGCTGGTAAGTTGGCGAATAGGAGTAAATCGTCTGCTCTATCTATTCTCTCGCTATTGACACATTTAAAAACCCCACCTCCTTACAGTGAGAGGACACTAACATTAAATATATTAACCTCAAGAGGTGACCATTAGTCGTCTAATAGTACAAACTTCAAAAATTTTCAAATTTAAAATATTTATTAAGATTCACCTATATTAAAAATCATTTAGCTCGGTTAAGTAACATACTAAAATTTGCATATGACTGTTTAAGCTCTGAGTCTGACTAATAAACAAACTAATTAAAGTCTATAATTTCTAAAGTCTAAAATTTGCAAAACTGTTATATTGGGCAAAAGGTATCCTCTAAGTGGTTGGGTAGCGACGCTTCTTTCCTCCCCTTGTCGCAACTTCGCCCCATACTCTTTCACCCTTCTCGCGGAGATGCGTTCGAACTTACTTTAGACTGACTTACTTTGTCACGACCCGCATTCCTTTCGACTGCCAACTTTACCACCTGTGAACAGTACTTAAGTCCGTAAACACACGAGCTTCGTTATCTGGGTAAAAGTATCCTCTAAGTGGCTGGTTGACGACACTTCTTTCTTCCCCTTGTCGCAGTTTCGCTCCATGTGCTCTTTCACCCTCCTGGCGGAGGTGCGCGCAAGAAGCCGGGGGCACGTCTCGTTGGCGGACGCACACGAGCACGAGGCCAGCAGCAGCTCGCCTACGTTCACGGTTATGCTTTATTTATGAGCGCACCGATGCCTCCTCTGGCCGCTTCCGAGCGCGGACAAAAGGCAAGAAATATGCCCCACGTGGAAAGCGGAATTCCGATCGCCATTCGTGGCGGGCACGCGTCGTTCTCGAGGAATTGTATAGCTCCAAGTGCTTCCTGGCTATCTCTTTTTCTCTTCTTCGAGGCTTCGAACGAGTCTTCAGGTTTGATCTTTCGAAGCTCTTACAGAAGTCAAGATGACATCGTGTGGATCTTTAGGATGGTAGGTTGTTATAACTGGACCGTGGATTTTTGAGAGAATATTCAAGCGGATTCAATACGGATTGCAGGTGATATGCAAAAATTTATAAAACATCTCTAGGTTATGTTATAATGTTTGAAGAATGAGGTAGATTTTATTTGTTAAAGTATTCCTGAATACTATTTTAAGTGTCTTTCGTGTTCTTTACGAAAGACTAAAGATGATTTTTAAAAGTTTCTTAATTTTTTCGAATTCTTGCGGAGTTAAGGCAATATTTGTACAAATCCTAGCTTTAGGATTAGGAAGCTGATTTCGTTTCGTGTTTAATAAAACAATTGCTATTATGGCAGTCTGTAATCTGTAGACTACAAATATTTGCGCGGAAACAGACAAAAAAATGGATGCTAGGTAAAATTTGTTTTGGTCTCGGAGAATCGCAAGAATGGATTTTTTCATCGTACATAGCGCATACCTCTTTCGTATTGTTTGAATTGACACAAGGTATGACAACACATGTTTCGATGCCAAATATTTGAACTATAGATATTTATAATGCATATAGATGACCAAGAATAAATATACTAATTGTGAAGGCTATCGTAGCATATCAGCATACGAATGAGATTTAAAAATTATTATCATTTTATAATTAGGATCTTTTAATTAAACTGTACGTAAGCTTTAGTTATTGCCATGCTTCACTTCACGATACTATTTTTCGTTATTTCATTGTAATCCTACAAAAAAAAAAAAAAAACACGAACAACAAACAACCTATCCAATTTTTACATTCTCATTAAAAATTCCCTCGTAAAAACCATACCATTAAACACCAACGAGCAACTTCCTAAACAACAACCGCTCGGTTAACGACGAATTACGTGCAAAAACAAGAACAACGTTACAACATTACAAGAGCCGAGACCAAGGCAGCATGAAGCGAAAGGAACCTCCTTGGTTCGTTTGAAAATAAAATAGTTTAGAAACGGAAGGAAAAAACGAGAAAAATGCACCTCTTGCCCAGGGTGAAAATTATTTATCATACGTGTTACAGTCCCGCTTCGTTCGTTCCTTGCAAGTAAGCTGAATTTCAACTTAAGGTCGTGCCCGCGAACACACACGCTCGTGATCATCGACGCCTGTAACGAGTACCGCACACGCGGCGGCGGCGGCCGTTGCAAAATGATTGTTAAACAACAGGTGAAATTGTTGAGACATTATTGCATAGCTAGCAGGGTAGCATGTTAACAATAGGTTTTTTGCAAAAGTGCACAACGTGCGCGCTCCTCGTTTCCTGCTCGCCTGGTAACATTAATTTATTGGCTCGCTTTTAAAGCGTATAACGCTCGCGCCCTCGCGGGTTTACAACGGCGATGCAAAAATCCGCTCGCAATGAGCGCACAATGGCGGCGAAAGTATCGAGTTCAGGGACACGCCACCGGTGTTCCTTACTCCCCCTCTTTTTTCCACCTTGAGGATCGTCGAGCTTCTTAGCCCCTTGACTGGTGACTAAAGCGATCGCTATGCACAGGACTGAACGGATATGGTTAATTATCACCATTTCTACGGAACACTTTCACGAATTAGCTTATCGTTCTGTGTAAAATTGAACGGAAGATATTTGTAATTTTTATTCGGTATATCCAGGAAAGAAATCTTGTACGAACAGAATGTTTAACTATTTTAAACATTTAAATAAAAAATGATCTAATTTTCTGCTTTATTTGACGTTAAAAAGGTAAAGGTGTATATATATATATGTACACTAGACTTTGAATTTTAAGGTAATTTAGTTTATCTCGTTATTCTTGTTCGAGGAAACTTAGCGTTACCGGTTTATTTTATTTGGTCGCGTTAAAAGTGACCAGTGTTGTTTTACGCGAGATTGTATGTAATTATGCATAATTGTGTATAATTTGTGGCGCACTAATGAAGAAGATTGCCTAACTGCTATTGTTAATATGTAATCGGGTATTACGACACCTTTAATGGACTATGTTTATATTGCATAGTATTCTGTTATACAATCTATTGATACTTATACCTATGCCTGCCATGCCTCTGCTTTTTTCTTTTTAGTTGCAGCTAATTTGCAAGTATAACTTTCTAATTTATTATACATGGAGGTATACTATTATTCTCTTATCGTACAATGCATCCAATTATACACATAATAGAAACTTCGTAGAGAATAATATTCTGATAAATATCTTCATAATTTCATCTATTTTTTACGTCGATCGAGCAACATTTGAGAATTTCATATTGCATACTCGAATAATTAATAACTACGGGATTCAGTTCTCTAATAGTTTGTACACTATTAAATATATTTGGTACTAATATGCTCAGCATCCAATATACAGTTGTAATATTGACAAAGTTATGGGTAACGAACAATATTATTCAAATATGTTTACTTAAAAGAAAAGAAATTAAAAATAATGTATAAAAATGTAGAACTAATCCATTATCAATAATATTACCATACTATGCTAATATTAACAATTTCACTGAAATGTAATACAATAGGTATTGTTAGATATTTTAATTCCTTCTGTGCAAATAAGAATACTTTAATGGTCGGTAGTAGTAATGTTAAAATCTATCACTTAAACCAGTGTTTCTTAATATCTTCTGGGCTACGTACCACTTCAACACCTCAAAGATTTAGATGCCCCACTATCGCATGTAAGTATGATAGACAACCAAATTTCGAAGAAGTATAATATAAGCAATCGTTTCAAACAAAGAAAGAAATCCAGGTAAAATCGTAATTAATTCAAATAAAAATGATAAATCACCCTTACACGTTATAAGTAACTTTTTACTACACATATATAGTTGATATCGTTAACGAATGCAATTTTCTAATTGCCCTCCAATTAATAAAAATCACCCACCTAAGTGGGGTGTACATCCCACGTTGAGAAACACTGACTTAAAAGGAGAAGACTTAGACTTAGACTTAGACTTAGACTCTCTTTAGGTGTCTCTTTGGGAGTCTGGCCCGATTGGGCCGTTTCACCAAACCTTACATCTCATACAAGTAAAAATTTACAATAAACTAAAAGGAGAAGAAAGGAACAAACTCTATAAGTGGGTGTCCCGAGACTTTTGAACAGGAGTGTACTTACCCGCAGCGTTTCACCGTCCGTCGTCGTTTAGTTATACCTCCTGAACGCGTTAAATCCGAATTCACTGAACCCGCTGGTCAACGAATCCCGTTTCCTCGAATCGATGACAAGGCCCGGCCCCGGACGGCGCGCTCACCGCACACGTGGTGAAACGCCACCGGTGTGGAACGGCGCGCGTAACTCCGGCGACCGCGTGACACGCACACTCTCGCACGTGTCCCGTCCCGTCACGTCCATGCCCGCGCGTGTTTACGGTGGCAACGGTCACGTGGTCCGCGCCGGGTCGCGGCGCGACTCCGATACACGCGGGTAATCCCGCGGTGTACGCGCCTTCGAGTTGATGCTCGCCTGGTAGGCGAGCGATCAAGACGTTTGCGCAAATCGCGTGCCGCGACGCGCGCCGCGCGTACGTACGTGCTCTGCGCGCTGGTGTTCCCTTCGCTGAGCAGGCCTCCGCCTGCCTTCTTCGATCGTAGGCGACGACCTCCGGCTGTGTACGTGCTGTGACGCACACGAGTCGAATTGCAGCGGGACCGATTACGAAACACAGGAGATTTCGGTACCAGAGCTCTTGTAAGATATTTGAGTACCCGGGTTACTCGTGAGATACCCGAGTAGGTAAGAATTGCTCGGGTACCCGGGTAGTTGGGTGTTTCATAAGATATGTGAAACGTATCAGGAAACAAAATTTTGTCGAACTCGATATTTACGCAGTGTTGGTCAGCTTATTCTTACGTTTTGACCGACGACTGTTTTTCGTTTTCAATTCGATTCTTGTGTCGACGGTTTTATATATTTTAACGGGGTTTTTTTAGACATTGTGAACGACAGACGAAATTGCTAGCAAAATCTTTGCGTCAGCTTGTCGTAAACAAACTAATTTTAATATTCGAGTCATTATCTTGCCAAAGTTCATTTAAAGATCGGAGGATACCCGTTTATGTTCATTCAAGCCTGAAATTTCTAGATGACTGATAATTTCGATGAACATCTTGGTTGCACTTTAAATTTCCCGTAAAATCGGAAATATTCCGTAATTTGCTGTGGCGTGAAGATTAAAAATGAAAATTCAATGGTGCGCAAATAGAGGGTAAAGAAAAATAAAACGAATTGTTAATGTAGCAGCAAAGAGAAGTTCGCTATCGTTAAAAATAATTATATACCGTGTTGATAAATAAAATTATAAGAAATTGAAAAATTTACGATCTTTATATCGCAGAAGCCAGTGCTCGTTTCTCAGCGGAAGCTGCCTGGTGGATTCGTTCGGTGTTTCAAAATTTATTATTCTGTCCTCGATTTTAAGCGTTCGGAACAAGTTATGCGAACTTAATGGACCGCGCAATCCGTTACGTTCAGATTCTTGCACATTTGAATTTCTTCGTACGTAGCGCAAACTGAATAAACGAAACAGGATGAGGCAACGAATGTATGAGAAATATTTCGCATCATCGAAATCCAGACCCACGGTCCGATAACTTAAGCATTGTTACGGCTGTGAAATTCTGAATTCTGTGAAATTCTGAAAGGACTGTGATCCAGAGTTTACGAACGATGAAAACGGTAAAATTTGTAGCTGGAACGCTATAAACTTACAAACCTATTCACCGAATTCGGTGAAACTTGTAACAGAAGAAAAGATGCGAAAAATGTGGATAAAGCGATTTATAAAACGACTACGGATGTTTCCCGACAACTCACAAATTTTATACTGAATCGCAGCAAACTGCAATCATGGTAATCTCCATTAGGTGCTACAAACATGCGTGTCAACATTTGCATAAAAATATTCCCACAACTTGCCAGTTTCATCGGAAATTATTGTCTGATTAACACTTAGCAAACCGAATGGGGAGATCTATTTTTTCCTCGCCACCACTGATTCCATTTACTTTTGTCATTAGTTAGTCATGAACTAGTGTTGTTCACAGTTCATCAAATGCATTGTCTGCTTTTTCAAAGTACAATCTTTAATAAATTCAACACCAGTGTAAGGCTAATTAATAACAAAAATAAAATAGAATCAGTGGCAGCGGTTTGTTGTGAAAAAAATGGAAGATTGCCCCATATTCCGTTGGTTAAGTGTTAAGACCACATTTAAATGGTGTCCTTTCCTCGTGACTAATGGCACAAACGATAAGCGAAAGAACTCGCTTTTTCTTTCTCTTACAAACTCATCATCTTCGACCTATAAATCGTTACCGCCGACCTACATACAATAATCATTACAGAAGCGTGGTTAAAATAATTTGAATAATTTTTCTGCCGACGTAACAACGTCGAATCGACACCGTAAAAGGAAACCCGCCTGCGGATAATCTCTGTGAACACAGTCTTGACATAATTGCATCGCTAACAGCGGATAGCGTGCGCCGGAGATGCGCCTCCGCTTTCTAATACGGACGCGAGTTTTACTTTTCTTTTCGTTAGCACGTGAACACGCTCCCTTGTCCCGCTAATTCGTGCGCGTAATTACCATTTAAGCGACACGTACTTACGTTGTCTTGTTATCTTAGGAAATTAACAAGCTCAGGAGTCGCGGGAGGGTAATCACTTTTTTGTTTGTTTGCCACAAGCTAGTCCGTGGCACGTTTGAGCATGGTATTTAAATTGTTCCTCAATTGTAAATAAAACTATTGCGGTGATGAATAACTTCAATCCCTTTGTTGCACTTCGATGAATATTCTTTGAATATAATTTTTCTCTGTTGTGCCGATATTTGTCTAACGTAATCGTTGGTATTTAGTGACGAGTACCAATTCGAATTAAATAAATATTCATTTGCCTGGTGTAACAACTTTGGATTGCATTTTTCTTACTTCTTAACGAAGACGGTAAGGGAAACGATAACCTATAAAAGCGAGCAATCTTTTCTCACGAAATAAAACTTACAAAAATTAAACGTATGTACCTTGGCTAAGTGCTTTTTTTTTTAAATATCGCAGTTTTTGCGTCCGTATAAAAAGACGCGCACGTCGGTCTATATTAATGTGAAGAAATATCGGTAAAAAAAATTATAATGAGATAAAAAGCTTGTAACAGAAAACATACACTTATTTGAAACTTGTTGAGCAACTACGCCAGTAGAGCGAGGCATTTAATTTTATGATTACACGGTTTCAATACAATATAATTGCAGCCTGCAAATATATAAGTCATCAACAGTGACGATGACTAGGATCGGTTATGGGGTTACACGTATACGGTGTCCAGGTGAAAAATATAAAATATAAAAGAACCAAGAAACATAACGTAATGTCAAGGAGGAACGCAAATATTACAAAAAGAAGAGAATGTTACAGTTAACGAAACAATTTGAGATTAATTTAATTACACGTTTAAAATGGGATACCTTGTATAGTTTAGTACACAGACAATGCGATGGAAAAGAATTCGTTCAACGTCAGAACGGAAGCTCGATCGTTCTTGCTATCGAGCCGTAACGGGACGATCGTTTTAACTTCGTAGAAATAACAGCTAGCGATAGGATCGATACAGTATTTAATAATTTTATTCTTTAACACCGGTGCATTTGAACTTTGAACAATTCCAATATTGCATCGAGTTTATATAATTGGATCAAACTATTCCAGATGAAAGTTTGATTGAAGTTTAATTACTATTAAATACATTTTAATAATAGAGAATTATTCATGTTTCAAATAATTAAAATTATAATTACATACGTGACATAAAGTATCGGTTCATGAATTTTCATTAATATCATTAATTCAGTATCACGGGTTCATTACCGGTTGACGTAATTAATAGTAAATTATAATAAACAGATATTTTAGATAATTCATCAAGCTAATAGTAATGTAATGTCCCACGGATTTATCAACTTATGCAATTAATTAACCAGGATTTTATTTCAACGATAAAAGTTACCCAATCTATTACTCAACAAATGAAAGTATTACCGTAATCTTATTAAGTCATTCCCTAATGATGCTTGCCAAAACTCCATTAAAGAATTATTAAAAAATGTTTAATGCTGTAATAAATCTTTTGCTTTCTAACTCCACGGAACTTAATAATGACATGTCCACATACAGTAGCGGACAAAAGTTTAAGACGAGAAGACAATTTAAAGCATAGTTTTATAATTTACAAACATTACTTATACATTCATTTTTATTGTTATTACGACAGAACACTATTCATCGATTAGCATAGAATACTAATTTTGTTTATCATGCTATTTCTTATAAACCAATTAATCTATTCTCGTTGGCTTTTTGATCTTAAACGTTTGTCCGCTACTGTATCTACGTTTCTTTCGATCCAATTATGATACATGCCTGTTATTAAAATGTTATATTTTATTCATGGTGCCATCCCATTGGCACCACCCGACAACAATTACCGATTCCTAAATATGGAGCCAATTATGGTTCACAACCTAAATATGGCCCGCGAGCTTCAATGAGCAACCATCGTGGTCACACGTCATTGGTACCTATTGTAGGATTGCGATCGAGTGGATACGAGTTTAGAAAAATCTAAAGAGTGTTTGAGTTGAACGATAGTCGTGTGAACGTAGAATGTTTGGACTTGAGTGTTCCTAAGGCGCGAAAGATGAGAACTTGAGAAAACTGAGCGACTGAGGAATTTTTGGTGAACGTGACCGAATGCAATGATTGAGAAAGGTTTAAAATTAGAAAGAAAGGAAACGAGTGTTTGGAAGAATATATGTAGGAATGCGATTGAGTGGTTGCGAGTTTAGGAAAATCTAAAGAGTGTTTGAGTTGAGCGATAGTCGTGTGAACGTAGAATGTTTGGACTCGAGTGTTTCTAAGGCACAAAAGATGAGTACTTGAGAAAACTGAGCGACTGAGGAATTTTGAGCGAACATGACCAAATGCATCGAGTGTCAAAGGTTTAGAATTAAAAAGAAAGGAAATGAGTGTTTGGAAGAATATAAGACGGGAAAACTGCGAGCCCGTAGCAGAAAGAGTTTAACTATGAAGTCAGAAAGAGTTTGACTATAAAGGTAGAAAGAGTGTGATCGTGAAAGAAGTCATAGTAAGAACGTTGTAGTTACTAAATTGAAAAGTCGTTTAAGTGGTTACTATTAAACTGTTTTAAATATATATTATTAATATTCTAATCCCTTCGCTCTATTTTACTCACACCTGAGTCCTATCGTCCAATCTACTAAATAAATAAAAGTAGAATTTCCTGTACTATTGCTACACCCGCGGTGCACGCTGCGCGCGCGAGCGACGTGCTGGACGACTTAAAGAGAGCAGGAAGGAAGGGTGCATCCAACGGACGTCAGCTGCAAGTCTGGCGCAGACGTAATGCCACGCGTGTATCCGGAGAACAGAATACACGTGGTATGTGCACAAAGTATCGCGACTTTCGCGGCATGCCACCAGCAGAAGAAACACGCGTGCACGCACCTTTCTCTTCTCCCTCTTTCCCGGTCTCTTTCCCTCTCTGCGTTCGCACAGATCACCATTGATCGCGACGCGTAGTCCACCGTTGACCCGTTGACACCTGTGGAAGCCTCTCAAAGACAAAGAACCACTCAAAAAAAATTACACAAATTATGATACATGAATTCAAAAATTCATCTCAAAATTAGATTTATTACTGGAAGCTGATCGAATTCTGCAACATTGCAGTAACGAAGATTACACATTCCTGACCTCTGTTTATTTATAGAAGATGAGTTTCATAACTCGAGCATCGCAAATAACTTGGGAATTATCTGTTGTAAGGAAAAGATGCTTCAAGTAAAAGTTGCATGGTATTAAGGAAGACGCATTATATTTTATTAATATTAATATTTTCACATTTAGCTTTTTTCTATAACAAATATTTCAGGTTTATCGGAAAATACCATTGCCGCAATTTTCATGCAGCTAGTGTAACCTTTTTGTGGACGCAATAGGAGGGTTAATAAAATATCATCATCGATGATATTAACACCTAAACGTGTCAAGCCAAAATAACAATAATGTACACAGAAGTTTATATATTTCAATTTTAAAAGACTAAAATTTTAAATAAAATTTTAAAAGACAATTTGCGACACTTTCAGCAGAAATTCCTGCGTAATGAACGCTGTTGGTTTCCTCGATCTTTTTCTTATACAGTAGGTATAGTTCGAAGCGCCGTCGTTTCTCTACTAATTACTTCCCGGTGAAGTAGAAAAAAAAAAGATATTTCAATCTTCATTCAGTCAGCCTGGTAAATGTAATGGAACGATTTCATCGAGAGCTAATTATATCTAAAAGTCAGGCCAGTGAGTGAAGTAACTTGAAGTTCTTTGTGAAAGCGAGACTTCCCCGACGATAATATTGTTTCTCTTTTGTGTTCTGCCGTCCCCTCGACCGCTCTCAATTATTAATAATCGCACGTATAACGTAATTCCTCTCTGGACCCTCTTTTTCCTTTAAAACGACGTTAAAAGGAGAAACGTTTGATAGACGGAAGTGATTGGATCTTTGACCATATCTCCTAACGATCAATTAAACGCGACACAAAAATGGGATACAGTTAATCGACTTTTTAACGACCGCATCATTAATGAACGCTATTTTATTTTTATCTAGTCAGATGCATCGTAGATTACGATAGAAATAAAATTACCCGGAGCATTATCTACGCCATGGTCAGAAAGTTTAGAACCACTTTTCTGTTTATATCTGTATTTACGTGAACATAATAATGAACGAAATAATTCGAAAAAGATACATACGGAAATTGTCCAAAGAATCTGACAATAGATATAAAAGCTTGGAGAAGAGTAAAAATTGACTTTATCAGTACGTGTTGTATATTAAGATCAACATGTTTCTCTTTTCCGGGAATTACACGTTGGGTAAACAAGATGTTCCAGCATATTATTATTAATAAAATCAATATCTTCTTAGTGAAGCAAAATTTCTATCGTTTTCCATTTTTAAGCACCGTCAAGAATTAAAAGGATGATCTGTCAAATTAAATCACGGATATTTATCCATTTATAAGAAATGAATTCTACGATAGATGACTTAAAAATGACAACAGTCGCACGAGAAATTACAGCACACACCGCTCGCTATAGGATGAAAACTGTAAACCACCCCAACCAGCTAGAGAATACTGTATACACTACAGAAATCCCAAAAGGACTAAAAAAAAAGAAAGCATCCAATAGACTTGGCACTTGCTACTACTAACTAAAACCTTACAGTAATTTTCACTGGTAAATTACTCGTTCCAATAACATAGACAAACATCAAATGTAATGTGTATTTAAATCCTACAAAATTCACCAAATGGCTCAGGTGGCAAATTGTACACCTGCATACTCATTACTAACAAAAAAAAACGATAGATATAATGTTAGAGAATGATTTCTAACGTTTGATCAGCAGCGTACCTATCCGGTCCCCGTAAGAAGCAAAGCTTGATGAAGTACCTTAGGAAGTAAAGCAAATAACGACTTTGAGGATGATTTTTTTTTTTTTTTTTGTTCGCAAGGAACAAGATAAGATTCGCTCGAAGAGAGCTGCGCGTGTCGGACAAATTACTTAATTAATATCTTGCGCGGCCGCTGCTCGAAGGTAAAACTGTCGTGCAAGAAACATCGATGGCGGAGGATTACCGCGGACCATATCATCCATTATTCACTTTTCTACGCTTGTATCGCGCAAGTTGTATCACCGTGTGGCAACGTAATAAATTCCGACGCGGCGAACGCGCCGCCTTACGAACAAGAACAACTACGATAATGAACTTTAATAGCATTAGCTAGGAAGGTGGATGGATCATCCTTTTCTTCCGATAAGAAAGAAACGAAATATCCTTGCAATCAAATTGTACAGAGCGTTGTTGATAAAGGGTGCCCCAAAATTCACGCAAGAAGTAATTTTAATAGAAAACAGAAGTTTATAATTAAAAATTGTAAATTTTTTATTGATTCATAAGGTTATGCATGGAATAGCATATCGGATAAATGAATCAATAAAAAAATTTACAATTTTTAATTGTAAACTTGTATTTTCTATTTAAATTACTTCTTGCACGAATTTTGGGACATCCTTTATATTCCTACAGTTACAACAATTAAGAATTACCATGCCGTTCATATCTCGTATTTTTGTTATAACTTTCGAATGAAATCATAAACCTTTTATGTTCGTGTAACATTTTTTTCTGATTTAAATTCATGGTATATACTGTCAAATTTTGATAGTTAAAACCTAGATCATTCTGTACAGTTTCACAACTTGATCGTGATCGATAATTTGTAAATTACAATATTTGTTACAAAAAAAAAATTGATATTTACGATATCGATACCGTGCAATTTTTGCTTGAAACATTCTTATTTTTATGGGAAACGATTCACAAATCATTTGAGATGATGAATTCATATATTAAGGATAATATCAATGTAAATGTATAGTTAGGTTGTTTAGAAGTTTATATTTATATTGTATCTGTAAAAGGCGAATGATGATCTGATAATGATGCTAATTATGTGGTATTTACGTTACATGGCAAGTGGAAATGGCACTAAATGCAATCTCGAAGAGGAATCATTAAATAAAAACATTTGAGGGTTGCAAGCTGTGAGACTCGCCCGGTATATAATTTAATACAGATCAACGAAGTAAACATGATTGTCCATATTTCTTCATATTTTCGTACATCTACTCGAATAGCCCTATTGTGCAAAATTACACACAGCTACTTTGACAATAAGCATCCCTACTTACGGCCAAATGATACACGCGTGTCTCTCAATGACATCATACAGTAATTGCAAGTTAGGTGAACGACGTCCGGGTAAATACAGAGTAGAAACGCTCCTTATCCTGGACCAAATAGGCGGTCATTTTCCTTTATTTGCGCCGAGACGTTAAATCTTTACGACTCGAGTCAAGAAGCTACCACATCCTGCACCAACTGCACTAGGTTCCGTAAAACTCATGAGACTTTTAAAGGAATTGCTTGGAATCGTGGCGTTAGCTAAAACAGCTAATTTTCTATTTCAAATAATATTTCTTAAATATTACAAATAAAACAAAATAAAGATAACACTGATTGAGCAATAGTAATATTCCCTAATAAAATTTGAATGTTACGAACAAACTGAAAATGGATAAAAACAGAGCTTCATTTTTAGATACCACTTAAAAAATCGATTCCAACGGATGAACCGTTTTATTTTCATCGTCGTATCTACGCCGCACGACTGAAATACACGATTCTGTATCTACCTACTGTTCGAAACGGTACCTTACCAAGCCCTGGACGGATTTGTCTCCCCATTAGTTCCGATAATCGGCGTTCTACGATACCGTACCACACGTACGAGAACAATAGGCGAGGAACAATAAATATACCGTGTGTTCAACGTTACTCCTACACGCGTGAGACGAAAACGCGAAAGGGCAACGAAATAAAAGGCAGAGAAACAGTAGCACAGCGTGGCCGTAAAAGGTTGTCGCCTCGTAGATCCTGTATAAAACAGACTCACGGCCGGCAAGAAGTTACTATATCGCGGGAAGGACACAAATTTCTGTACGCCAGAGAGTTGGCTCGCGGATGCCCGCGGGGACGCGTATATAAATCAAAGCCGGGGCCATTAAATTCTAGAGTTACGATAACGCGCGAACTTTTTCCTCGCCTAGCCCGCCGCTCGGCGAGCTATCCTCCATTGTTACGGCGTGCACGCGCGCGCGCGCTCGCTGCCAAGACAATGGACAGATATTACGAGGCACGAACCGGGGAAGAACAGAAGTGGCGGAAGAAGAAGAAGAAGAAGAAGAGGAACTCGAGAGTTCTCCGCAGCATCTCTCCGCGATGGCCCGCGGCTGTCCATTAGATCGAACGTGCGCGATAGCCTGGCTACGATTGTCGTGTCAAACTCGCATAAAAATGATGAATCGCTGTGCGGAGAGAGAAACACGCTACCACCGATAAGTGTTCGACCACTTGGTGGAATTGGATCGGGAGATTTCTATCCTTGATGCAATGTAAACACAATATCTAATGCATAAGTAAAATAACTCATCGTCAGTTTTATCGTTATCGACGCGTGGAAGGATGCATTTTAAATGTTGAACGTTTCATTTAACGCTTAGCCAACCGTATGGGGAGATCTCACATTTTTTTTCTCAACAAACCGCTGCCACTGATTCTATTTACCTTTGTTATTAATTAGACTTGAACTGGTGTTGAATTTATTAAAAATTGTACTTTGGAAGAACAGAAAATGTATTTGATGAGCTGTGAACAACACTACACAATTCAAAATTAACTGTTAAAAAATGTAAATAGAATCAATCGCAGAGGAAAGAATAGGAAATCTCTCCATTCGGTTAGCTAAGTGTTAACAAATAAATGAAAGTTGTTAAGCATTTGTTTCTTTTATTTGAAATAAACAGTAGATGATGGGAGAAAGATGTAAGAATATTTTTTTTTATCATCTTTTATGGAGAATATGAATTTCTTGTTTAATCTCATCGAAGTCATTTGAGAATCATATTGCTAGAGTAATTAACATTAAAATATAGTAGTATCTACACATTACTTCATCTAAACTTTGAAAATATTTCTGATTAGATGAAAATGGCCCAATACTTATTGACAATAGTGTAGGTATGAAATCTGCAGATATGAAGGAACTTTCATTTATTTTTCTTCAACGGCGTCAATCTTTCGACATCTAATTCGTATTAATGTCAAAGAAAGTAAACGTGTGATGATACTCTATCGATATTGTGATACGAATGCTTTAAAGCTGCATTAAGATTGCACTGATATATTGAACACGGTTGCAATGGATGGGTTTGCATAAAAGTTGGGGCTTGGATAGCTCGGTTTCGGGAAGTTATAAATTTTATCTCCGATACTTGATGCAGAGTGGTTCAAACCAACTTTAGGAACTGGAAACTTTTGCCGGAGAAAATTTCCGAAGCTTTTAAGGATTCGGAAGAGTCAGGTGTACTTATGAGGGAATAAGCGATAGTTTAAGTAGTTTCAGACACATGGCACAGTACAATCTTTCAAGAAGCCTAAAGAAGACTGTATACACACCACTTAGGATCGCTGTAAGAATAAACTTTTCATTTATGAAAATGAAACTCTACTATCTGATACAGTTGTGCAAAACTATTGGTATACCCATGGTAAGGTTATAGAACTTGTTTAAAAAACAAAAATTACAGGAATACAAACAAAACGAATAGGACTTGGTTGATATGTGGCGTGTCTGCAGAATATGTTCTAGGATACTAGCGATAATAGTCATTTATAAATACATACCGGTAGAGGATAGCGAGTCAGGAATAAGTGTAGCTCAAGATTAAGATAGGAGTAAGTCGAAGAAATAAAGGTAGGGTGATTAATTAAGTTATAGGGTAAGCTACAATTCGTAGCACAAACAAAACCAAAAATCATAGAAATATGTTTCGCAACAAAGTCCCAGACAACCTTGTTACACGATGTAACAATCGTTTATTGCACGGTGCACAGCTTGGAGCCGTGGTTAATTAAAAATGGCGGACAAAGTTTAAAGGGGCGCCACGAGGGTCGATAAGAAATAATGGAATCTCTCGCTCCCGAGCACACGTGTCGAATCCGTAATAGAGTCGACGAAGCGGTCGCAGGGGCTGGCCGTGCACCTTTTTACGCGTAACCCGTTCGTATGTGCTTTCGCGCTTCTTGCCGTTCGCCCCGTAATACGTCGTATATCAACCTTTCATCCCAGCTGAGCGTTATTAGAATTCTATTACCATACCACCGAGTTTCCTGCTTTCTTGCCCGCTGTAATCCGATGAAACAGCGAACGATCTTTTTAGGACGGTTTACAATGTTCCTGCGAAATGTCACACTTTTGTGAGGTTTAACCATTCATCTTCGAAATGGCGACATTTCTAAGTGCGTTTCGATGATATTCAAATTAATCGGTTCAATTTCAGTGGAACGTGATTTGTAAAGTTTGATACAAGTTTGATTGTGTCTTGAGGGTAGAATTTTTGAATTGGGAACTTCTAAGTGTATTTTGATAATACTGAAGTATTGGAAATGGGATTCTATAATGTTTAAATAAAACACATTCTTATTTTAAATACTTTGATTTATTATATTATGTAACACGAGGAAGCTGCAACTGTGGCCGAACCTTGCGAGTTTTGTCACGAGACTAGCAAAACGCAGTGATCGAAATTTCTACAACCCCGTCCAGGTGCTTCAGCTCCTGCAGTTTTGTTTCTTAACGTTTTCAAAAATGCCAGATGTAGCTTGGGTTCTTAAAAGAAGCCCTTAAGAAAGCACGTTAAGAGAAAGCTGCTTTATGGTTAATTTTTGTATTCAATTTCTAACATGAAGTTACAAAACATTCGATTTCAGTGGATTTAGTGATTTGTGAAATTCGATACAGCTTGAAATGTGAATAGAACCTTTGAAATGGGAAGTAATAAGTGTATTTTTTAACGTTGAAAATTAAAAATTGTATTTTATTGGGAGATGATTTATGCAACTCGACGGAGTGGGTTGGTGAGCGAAATCCTTGAAGTGGAGGAACTTCTAGGTGTGCATCGATGATATTGAAAATTTAAGATCGTAGCTCGAAATAACATGATTTGTAGAATACGATACGGCGTGCCTTGTGGACGGGATAGATACAGTTGTTTGAGAATTACGGTTGTTTCCCCGTGGCACGGTAAAATATAACAATAAAGAAGATGATCTGAAACTTATGGCCGATAATGTACGTGATGCATCCTGCTATTCCCTGGGCCTTGTGTGCGTATCAACTCGATAATGGGTTATACCTAGGAATTTAGCGGTTTCCATGGCGCGCCACGATGTTCTGTACCAGCGAGATGTACAGATAAGACTATGAACATTCTGTAGAACAAAAAAGCTGGCCGACCATTGCAATACATCATCTTTCTTTAATTACGGTAATTTGAATTGCATTATCTGCACATAAAAGTTTGCGATAGAAGATTTTCAAACTGTCATCCTCAACGTCTTTACATTTGTCCTTGAAAATTATTCTAAGCTCTACAGGATATAGTGGTAATTTTAAATGTGTTTGTAACCAATCTTCGTTACTCGATGGACAAAAATTTTACGGGGGTTGATTTTTAACCCTTTGCACTCGAAAAGTGACTTTCAGTCACCAAATGTTAACCCTTTGCACTCAAGAGGTGACTGTCAGTCGTCTAATGATATTAACTTCAAAAATTTTCAGATTCGAAATATTTATTAAGATTCGCCTCTATTAAACGTCATTTAGTTTGGTTAAGTGTTATACTAAAATTTTCATCTATGATTATTTAACCCTTGAGTATAACTAATAAACAAACTGACCAAAGTCTGAGAATTTGCGAAACTATCATTTGGTGACTAACAGTCACCTCTCGAGCGCAAAGGGTTAATCTCACAAATGTTCAAATCCAAAGGATCAAATAGTCACGTGAGTAAATTTTAGTGTACCGCTTAACTAAACCAAATGAAGCTCAATATGAACGAACCTTAATAAAAAATTTGGCACTTGAAAATCTTTGAAATTAGTATTATATTATTGAACGACTATGAGTCACTTCTCGAGCGCAAAGGGTTAATCTCACAAATGTTCAAATCCAAAGGATCGAATAGTCAAGTGAGTAAATTTTAGTGTACCCTTTAACTAAACCAAATGAAGCTCAATGTGAACGAATCTTAATAAAAAATTTGGCATTTGAAAATCTTTGAAATTAGTATTATTGGACGACTATGAGTCACCTCTCGAGCGCAAAGGGTTAATCTCACAAATGTTCAAATCCAAAGGATCAAATAGTCAAGTGAGTAAATTTTAGTGTACCCTTTAACTAAACCAAATGAAGCTCAGTATGAACGAATCTTAATAAATAATTTGACATTTGAAAATCTTTGAAATTAGTATTATATTATTGGACGACTATGAGTCACTTCTCGAGCGCAAAGGGTTAATGTCTAACAGACGAGTTCGGTTGAAAAGAAATCGGTCGCACAGAAAGTGTGCGATTTCACGTGGAATGGCTCGTACGTGTTATTACGATTGCATTACCGTCGGCCACGACACGCTTCCTGGTTCCTTCTGACATAAAGGTGAAGCTTACGTAAGCCACACCGGTGATGCCTATCTTAAATTCCTAGGTCGTTGTTAGTGCTCCCGCGCTCGAAGCTGTTCCAGTTATTGTTGATACCGAGCCAGTGCGACAACTCTTGCAATCGACAAGAGAGATCGCTAAAAAATGTCGACAGACCGTTTTATATCAAGTATTCGACTCCACACCAAGAACTGTGTTCTGCGTGCAATTAATCGTGCATAGTGATCGAATTTATGGTACACGTGTAATTTGTGTAGGAACTATACCAATCGAGAACAATTTGTGCACAGTCGGCCACGTATAATCATTTGGATTGGGTAAGATCTTAAGAGAATTCATGTCATACTTTGCGTTGGATTGCGATGAAAAAAGATTATTAAATTAGGTTCAACCCCTGAATTTTTTAGCAACTGGTTTGGTAAACCTCCTGTTGCATTCAAAATGGAACATCGTTAATTATGTTAACGATGCAAATTGTTAATCAGAAGAATAGAAAATGAAATTTTTTATTAGATTCGCGTTGGTAAACCAATATTCATATTAATAAATTAGTTATAGGCAACGAAAACTGTCGTTGCATCTCCATCATAAGCATTAATATTAGGTTTACCGTTAATTTAATCGGTTTCAGACTTGATGAGCAAAATTTGCAAAAATAATTACTATTACTCCTAACAATTTTTGCTAACTTTTATTGTTGAAGCGATACAAATATACTAAAATCTATTTCTCTCTCAGTTCTGCAATTTCAAATTCTATTCGATGTATACCTTATTAATTAGCATATGTATATTGCAAATAGATATACAAGAAATATCCGTAAATTTAGTGTTAAATATGGTTTCCCTTATTGTTGTATCGTTGCTAAAATCGTGTTGTTTATTCGAACCTTGAAACTCACCGCATCTATTTGAACTTCGAACGAGAGAATAATCGTAGGAGTATTAAGGTTGATTTGCATTGAAGGTATTTTAAGTGGATCGTACCGGCACGGAATCGATCTATTTGATAGCTGGTACGTGACTGTGTGAACCCTTCGCTTCGAACAGCAATAACGCCACTCCGATATTGAAGCAACAAGGCTGTCCTTCGTGATCGAGATAAATCGCTCTTATGATACGGTCAGAATGAGAGTGCGTTCTAAAAAAAAAGAGATTATCGATCTCTGAATCGGTGGTAAAAATCAAACGGTACCGTTTACCACTGCTTGAGTTGGTATTAAATTAAAAGGGATCAGAACTGCATGCATATCGACAGAATCAAATAAAATAGATCGAAGCCTCGCAAAATATATGAAATCGATTAAAACAAAATCCAAATAATCAGTTAAATGGAGTAAAATTTAATTGAAATTAAATTTCAAAATTTTTTCGGCCTAACGTCGTTCTTATTTTTTAAACACAATTAAGTTTACGATAAGTGTGACAATCGAGGGTTGATTTATAACCCTTTTGTTATAAATTCACAATTTTCGACAAATTGTCGCAGTTACATTTACGCTTGTTTGGCATTCACGTTCAACGTGGAATTACATTAACCTATTATGTTACTAAGCTTTCAAGGTAAGAGTTAAGTTACGAGTACGCATCAGCTAAAAGTGAAGTTGACCAATGTCAGACGGTTGGCGCGGTGCCGAATAGGATTCCTTTTTAAAAATCGCCAACTATTCGATCGACGTATTTAGTTATGCGTCCAAGGATGCGAAACGAAGGCTCGTACCCGTTCGTATCCTTCGTTTCTGTTTTCTCTAGCTGATCGGCAAGATTCTTGACGGACAGCGAACGATTATAGTAACGAGGAAACTGAGCCCGAGAAAGCGTAACAAAACGGAAACAATTATTAATCACGCGCGAGCCGAGTGCAACCGGGAAAAGTTGTCGGGCTTAACGACGTTACAAAACGTCTACCAGAGGAAAGAAAAAGTTGACAAGCAGATAAGCAGTTAGAGCGGCGCGTGCTGGTTCGCGCACATGCTCCATAACCGCGATAAACGGCGAGGAATTCTTAGATTCCGCGGTGTGTAAACGATCGGGTGTGAACGAGGTGCATGGACAGTGTGCGTTTACTGGTTATTTATATGTGGAACGCAGCTTCTATGCAAACGCGTATCTCTACGAGGGATAACGTAAATATTATTTTTTTTTTTTTGGTATACGGACATAGATACGTGGATTGTCGTTTTTGGTGTTTAACACTAGAACTATCGACAATTAACCGGTATGGCTTCAAGTGTACCTCTCAAGCACCACCGATATAATTAATAATATAAATACTGTAATCAAAATTATATTACTTCTGAAATGAATAAAGATTCTTTTGAATTACTTTAATATTATTATTTATAGGTCATTGTAGCATTTAAAGTCTGACATTTAAAAACTTGCGAGTCAAAATATGACAAGAATAAGTTGGAGTTGCCGGTCAATATTCGCACTTAAAAGTAGGAGTGTTAAGGGTTAACTCTCTGTCTGTCTTCCTTTGTTCCACTCGTTTCGTACCTTATCTTTTTTTTCTTTTCTTCCCTCTCTCTCTCTCTCAGTTGCTCTATAGCTCTTGAACTCAATCTCCCTTTTTGTTGAAGAGAGTGTTAACCCTTATGGCTCCAAGTATGCTTCTCAAGCACCACCAATATAGTTAATAATTTAAATATTGTAATGAAAATTATATTACTTTTAAAATGAATAAAGATTCTTTTGAATGACTTTAATATTATTATTTACACGTCGTCGTAGCATTTAAAGTCTAACACTTAAAAACTTGCAAGTCAAAATATGACGAGAATAAGTTACGATAAGTGACGATCGATATTCGCACTTAAAAGTTAGAGTGTTGAGGACTAAAGTGTACTTATTTGCATAGAAGAGCTCAAAGCGAATATTATATGAAAAAGTACCGAATACATGGAAAATAAATGTTTATTTATACCTTCTGCAGAAAATCATAGTAAATTTTGGAAACTTTACTACAGTGAATTGATAAGGTTGCTATAAAGAATCACCAATTGGTCATTTTGACTGTTCTGGTAGTTCTAGTGTTAACGCATGTTCGATTTGATTATACAGTGTTAGCCTGAAAGTTTCAGTTAGCTGAAACATTCTTAACTGAAATGTTAATTACTGAACTTTTAATGATTTAGAAACGATTTATCGTATTTTCCGCACGATCAACTCGTTTAATGATCAAGACGAAAAGATGCATGTACGGTCGATTAGTTTGAATGGTAGAGAAACTTTTCGTCTGGGTTTATCGGAATTCCGAATACACGAGTTCCGTGCGGATAATTCGGTCGGAACGAAGCATATTACGGTGAACCAGATAAACCCGTGTCACATTCGAGTATGTGGAACGTTTGACGGAAAATTGACGGGGGAAAAAAAAAGGAGCGATAAGATAGCCGGTAACAAATGTTATCGACATCCAAACAGTTTTGATATTTTTTGATATCGTGTAACACGTTCTGAACAACAGGGGCGTTTATCGATTTAAAAGCTCTTTAACGGTAAAGATCAAGATCTGTGGAAACATCGGTTTCAGTTGGTTTTTGGTACATTCGACACAAATCGTTTATTTGATTATTATCGTATTTATCAAAACTTTTTATATGAAACATCTTAAAAAGATACAGCAACGATTACTTCTAGTAACTTAATTATTTAAAAACAAAATAACACTGCACGTTATAGTATAATATACAATGTACAATATTTTGTATATCTGTGCTCGACATCTTCAATTTTAACAATTACATTTCTGTATTAAAAACAAGAATTCAATCGTGCAATAATTCTCGAAACAACAAACAAGTGAAACTTTAGGAAGTAACATCAACCCCGAAATTATCTACAAATAATTTCTAAAGTACCACGTAAATTTTGAATATTAAATATAGTTCATCAAATCGTATATTTCCCACTAAACAATTTCTGCTTTTTCTACTAACAGTTTCCTTCATCCTATCCATTTTCTCGCGATAAATTAACTAATTGCCCTCCCTTTTTAATCAGAATCTTCTGTAAAAACAGTAAAAAAAGGAATCAGCTTCATTTAGTCGATGTTAACGATTAGAGAATGCAAAAAGAAACAAAACAGTCTGCATTGTAGTTTTTGTTGAACAGAAACAGACGGTGTGCTGTACAAAGTAAGTGCTTGGAGCGCCAGTCGTCGCGACGCCGTAAATTTTGAGTATCGTGCAAAGCGATCGAACAATGCGACGCTCGACTATGACGCAAATTGTTATCTCGCCACTGTATCGATTCCCCAGTTTATTCCTTTCCTGTTGTTAGCCATATGTCACACCGTGCGTCGCGTGGCATTGTTTCGTGGGCCGATGAAAGGATTCAGAAGCTACCTCACCAGGTAACTGTCGTTAGACGGGATGAAATGGAGAAACGAGAGCGATCATGTTGCTCGAACTAATTAGAAAGGATCAAATAGGCGTATGAAAAACACTCTGATTTGCCTTAAGAAAATAAGGTATGCTCTATTATAGAATTTATGTGTATCATACTTTGTACGAGGGAAACGAAGTTCTCCGAAAATTTACAATGCTTAATAAGAGAAAAAGAAATATTTCAGTGTAACTTCCGCTTTCATTTTAATATTTCATATTTAATTATCTATATATATATCTATAAATATATAATAAAAAAATATATCTATATATATTTAATAAATCATATTTAATTCATTTTAAGATTAATTACTCGAGTAAGGAATCTGGAAAGTGATTAATATTATATTTTTGTAAATGTGTGTAATCAAAGAAAATAGAGTATAAAGATTCGTTTCTTTATACTTTATATTTATTGAAATTCTACATATGCACAACTGCTTATAAGTATTTGTCTATCAATAGAAAATAGGTGTATGAGCAGCATAATAATGCATAATTATTCTAAGGAAGAATAATTCTTTTCTTTAAATTTTTTTAAGTTTTTCAATAAAATGAAAAATATTAGGTGAAGATTAAATATTTTACATATTTTTTCGAATTTATGTAATTGACACGAGCCTCGCGAACAATTTAATATATTTCAGAATGTTCTAAAATTATACATTGCACAGCTGGAAGGAAGCTGTTGCAGCATTTTATAAAGTATCTAAAAAATTATTTTCACGCCGCTTCCCGACACTTCGGTTAGCGAACGTAGGCATAAAAACTGATATGAATAGAGTGCTTTTTATAGTAAAAGGCTATCGATTGAAATACAGTATCCTTTTATATTACAATTTAGTTCTCGGTTTACGTCAGTATTCAACGACTGAAGTATTAACCAATCAATTTATTTAAATTTCATTCCATTGAAAAAAATAGATGTTTAACACTAAATTTACGAACGTTTCTTGTATATCTATTAGCAATATACATTTATTAAGAAATAGGTATACATCATACAGAATTTTAACCTGTCAATCGTCTAATAATACTAATTTCAAAGATTTTTAAGCGCCAAATTATTTATTCAGATTCGTTCATATTGAACTTCATTTGAATCAGCTAAATAACATACTGAAATTTACATGTATCACTATTTACCCTTTGAGTCTCACTAATAAACAAACTAACCGAAGTTGGAAAATTTGCGAAACTATCATTTGGTGACTAACGCTCACCTCTGGAGCGCAAACAGTTAATATTGTTAGACGGCTAACAGTCACCATTTGAGTTCAACTGGTTAAATTGCAGAGCCGAAAGGAAAACAGATTAGGATATATTTGTATCGTTCCATCAATAAAAACCAACAAAAATTGCTAAGAATAATAGTAATTGTCTTTGCAAATCTTGCTCACGAAATCTGAAATCTGACAAATTGACGAGTTCTGAAAACAGTCGAGTAATATACTAAAATTTGCATGTATCACTATTTACCCTTTGAGTCTCACTAATAAACAAACTAACCGAAGTTGGAAAATTTCCGAAACTATCATTTGGTGACTAACGCTCACCTCTCGAGCACAAACAGTTAATATTGTTAGTCACCGATAACAGTCACCATTCGAGTGTAAAGGGTTAAATCGCAGAACCGAAAGGAAAACAGATTAGGGTATATTTGTATCGTTCCATCAATAAAAACCAACAAAAATTGCTAAGAATAATAGTAATTGTCCTTGCAAATCTTGCTTACGAAATCTGAAATCTGTCAAATTGACGAGTTCCGGAAACCTAGTGTTAAATTATTCACCGGGAATAGAAATGTCTTCTTCAGCGGGTGTTACGTAAAAAGCAGAGAAAAATGGAACCGGATACCAAATAGTCGCGGCGGCGGTACGAACCGCTCTGGCGTGTCCGATTGCGAGAAGTTGACACAGCCAGCTTGTCAAGGTGTGTATATCGCTTGGCTTAAAAGGTCGTAGAGCCACGGGAAGGCCCGCACAGAAGGTATCCCTTTGTTGTGCGTACACCTGTCTTTGCTCGGCCGTGCGTACGCGTACGTAAGTACGTATGCAAATGTAGCACGCGGGCATACGCGTGGCCCGCATGACACGGCCAGGTAACGTTCACATGGCCACGTATACGTATGGCTGCTGTTAAAAATTGCTGTGTCTACCATCCGTATTTTAACACTTTATCGACCGCTAGTGGTTCAACATACGCACTCCCGACAAAGGGTCCATGATTTTATTATTAACCCTTTGCACTCAAGAGGTGACCGTTAGGCGTTTAATGATACTAACTTCAAAAATTTTCAAATTCGAAATATTTACTATGATTCACGTATATTAAACTTCATTTAGTTTAGTTAAGTCGTATATTAAAATCTACATATACGACTATTTAACGTCCGGGTCTGAACTAAAGTCTGAAAATTTGCGAAACTATCATATGCTACGATTACGATGTCCCCTGAGAGGGGACAGTCGAGTGCAAAGGGTTAACCCCTTAACGTGCACGCTATACTGGCCAAACTGTGCACAATCGAGATAATTCGAGCGACAATAAAATCTACAATACAATAAAAATTTTGACTATTTTTGTATTTTTTTAATTTTCTTGCCAAGTCAACATTCTAAATTGTGTTTTTTTACATTAAAAAAAATTGACTCTTTTTGGCCGGTTTTTTTCAAAACAATTGTACATTAAAGGGTTAAACGATATTTTCTTCGCGTAGTTAACCCCTTGTCATACAAATAAAACGAGGAATTTATTGCGTCCGAAAAGTACCATTTAATTTGATTCAACTGATCAATTATGTGTAAGCTTGGAAATAGAATATTTTATTTAAAAATTTGCATTGCTGTATAACATTTAATCAGGTTGATATATAATGTTAATAGACAATAATTAAGTAAAATTACAAAATTAATTGACGTCAAAGTTTATAATGACACGTGAAATGAATGACGTCTCCCAGACGTCATTGTACGTTAAGGGGTTAATAGTTTAATATTTCTTTGAAGTATATATATATATGATATCGTTCAATGGATTCAATCAGAGGAAGAAGAGAATCAATGGCAGAGGAAGGAATGGGGATGGTACATTTCAGGTGTACCAATATAATTTCTAACTTGAAACAGTTCTACAATGTTCTATGTTAAAAACTTAAATGTTTCAGTTGGTAAAATTATACTTATACAGTTAGCTTTTATAAATTGTAAAAGTAACTTGCCCCCTTAAAACCTACGGTGCTGGTCACATATACCATGTTGTACACACGAAAGATTAATGACGATAGCGATTAAATATGGGGCAACTCTCGAGCGTACGCAGACGTTTCGTGAGCGAAATCTAGGCCATTGAACGAGATAAAGTTGTATTGTGCGAGGACAGAATTAAAACACGTGGATCATACAGTTTTTGGGTCTTAACAGCTTAATACCCCTGGATTTTAACTTGATGTTAAAATGTTAAAACGGGAGCAATGGTTAGGATAAAATATTTCTTTTTTTTCTTTTATTATCCATTTGAAATTTTAAGAAAGGTTTAGTTTAATTGTACAAGAAAATGGTGGAGTAATGCTCTTCCTAGAAGTAATAAGATCTAAGAATATTATGCTAGATTCTACTAAAACTTGTTAAGTGTACGCTTAAGCGAATTAATGTAAATGTAATTATTTAAGCTGTAGTATCAGTGAGAATTATTAGAGTATAAACTATCAGCAACTTCCAAATTGCATGTGGGAAGGTTTAAAAATGTATGTAAATATATAAATTTACATATTTGGTTCCACCCCTCAAATCAGGCACCTGGATATGCTCCCGTTATATGGTACAGATAGATTGCACAATAGGGTTAGTGGTTTTTAGATAAATAAGGGTGTTTTTCGTGTGGGCTTACGTGGACATCTGTTTTATCCTCTTAGTAACGCAACCTGTGCTATACTTAAAATATTATCTATAATTCTTCGTATTATAAGCATTTTATACTTCATCCTGCATTTGAATTATCTGTGAATGCATAAAAATTCGCGATCTAATTATGACCTTGTTTAACTATCAACCGTGTCACATTTTAAAAAAGTACATGATTGTATGTGTGAAGATGATACGTCTATCGCTGTATTAAATGATAACAACCGGTGTGCCGTGACATCAGGATTCGACAGATGGTGACGTAATGAACGACAAAATAGTGGCTTTCTCCTCAAACCGGAAACTCGGTGATTAGCCAGTTTACACAGGTTATTAACGTGAAACGATATCCCTGTTGACTGATACATAGGTAACACGTCCACAGAATTATCGCAAACTTGAAAATGAGTTTGCAAAATCAATTCTTTACATTTCTCTGATGCAACGATGTTATCGTACAGTGGCAATAAAATTTGTAACACAAAGTTAGTTATAAATTCTGGAACGATTATCTTGACATGCAATTTCCGTTATTCTTTTCTTCACTGTTTCCCCCCCATAATTTCGATATTAATTTTCTGCAGTAAGTTTCGTAATGAATTTTACAATCTATCAAATTTCAGATAGATATTAAAAATAATGAAAGGTGTCTCGTTAATTTTACGTAGGCACATTATCGTCCACAAAATCTTTAAATTCTTTATTCCCCTTATTTTAAATATTTAAAACTTGCCAAGTTTATCTGCAAGTTTCTTTAACTGACTTCTGTGTGTATCTAAGTACGTACACTCCTTCTTAAAAGTGTCAGGACACCACCTATTTTCAACAAACGATCCAGACTACGAATACTGAGGCGGGCTTATTTTTGAGTCACATTATTAACAATATTAACACTTTACCGACCAGGAGCCTATTAATCGACTTCTTGCATGCTTCATTTGTAAATTTTTTAATGATCCTTCATACGAAGGTAATACATTTCTGAACGATATCATATATGTACATATTGTAAAGAGATATTAAACAATTAATTACGCGAAGAAAATATCGTTTAATAACAAAATCATTAGCAATGCATCCGCGCCAAAATGAGTCAGTCGGGAGTGCATATGTTGAAGCGCTAGCGATCGGTAAAGTATTAACCCTTTGCACTCGAGAGGTGACTGTTAATTGTCTAATGATACTACATCCAAAAATGTTCAAATGCAAAATATTTACTAAGATTCGCCTATATTAAACGTCATTTAGTTTAATTAAGCGATATACTAAAATTTACATGTCTGATTATTTAAACCTCTGAGCCTGGCTAAAAAACAAACTAACAAAAGTCTGAAAATTTTCGAAACTGTCGTTTGGTGACTAACTAGTCACCTCTCGAGCGCAAAGGGTTAATCTCACAAATGTTCAAATCCAAAGGATCGAATAGTCATGTGAGTAAATTTTAGTGTACCCTTTAA
Source organism: Tetrapedia diversipes (assembly GCA_033822845.1). NCBI lineage: Eukaryota > Metazoa > Arthropoda > Insecta > Hymenoptera > Apidae > Tetrapedia > Tetrapedia diversipes. The sequence continues at coordinate 57,216 of JAOPTO010001029.1, forward strand.
TTAAACCAAATGAAGCTCAATATGAACGAATCTTAATAAAAAATTTGGCACTTGAAAATCTTTGAAATTAGTATTATATTATTGAACGACTATGAGTCACTTCTCGAGCGCAAAGGGTTAATACCTTTTATTACACAAAATACCTTCCAACGATCGTCCAACCGTTTTCCAATTCTGGACCAAACATAGTAAGCTAAGTGTCGTAAGATTATTATGCGAGAGTGTTTACGGTATTTACGAACGGTATTTACATGCATCTCTCGGAGTTCGATCGTAATCCGTTGTCGTATCTTTACGGCGATCAGCGGGCGTCATTATCGTCGCCGCGTTATCATTGTCCTGCAGGTAACAGCCAGATAACGAGCGAGCACCGCGAGAACTGTTAGTCCCGCGTTTCTTCTCGCGGGCCGCGGACTTTGTTCGCATCAGTGCACAGTGGACGCGTGTTCGCGATGATAATGCCATCGTTCGAGGATCGTCGAGCCACTCGAGCCCTGTTCCACGCCGATTTATGGCTGCACGCGATAAACCTGGCCCGCGTTTATTGACGCTGCGGTTCTCGTCGCGCAGGAAGAGGAAAACTGTTCGTCCCTGGCTTGATGGTTCGCTGTTCAACTTCGGGATCGAGTTCACGGCGGAAAGAAAAGGGAAATACCCGGGGACACGGGGACGGAAGCCGTGAGCACGGTGCAACAACGCGTCCGAAGGCGGCTGATTTGCATAACCGATAGGGGATCTTCCACGAAACGCGCGTTCGACCCTGTCGGAGCCAATTAATTCCGGCCAATTAACACCGTATAGCGTCAATTACAGATTCGTCCAGTCACGACGACGTGCTCGCGAGGAATCGCGTTTACCGTTACTCTTTCTCTCTTTATCTATCTCTCAAACTTGCTTTTACGACGACGCGGTCTCGCGCCTCTGCTTCGACACCTCGACGATCGCCTTCTTTCGCGCTAGCTCGTCAAATTTTATGCTTCTGAAGGAAGCTAATCGAGCAAGGTGACAATGAACGACGGGAAGGGAACGTAGTTGTATGTAGGTTGGCCGAAGGAATGTGTTTTGAAGGATGTTTTTACGGTGCACAAGTCTCTGAACTGTTTTGAAAATCTTTTTCGACTCAGATAAACTGTTACAGTTTGGTGAAAACGAGTTGAGCTTTTGTTTTTGCTGGTGCGATTGTGAAAACTTCGAGGCTGTTAAGCTGGCGGAAATGAAAACATGTTTTTCTTACGGTCTACGGGCTGAATTAAATAGGTTAAAGGATTAAAGGTACAGCAGTGGTTTAAAGGTACCGTCCATGACTAACCGTGAAGTGGAGTGACCGAAGGATCAGAGTGAAAGTTGTGGAAAGCAATAGTAAATCAAAGAAGTGAATTAACCAATAGATACTAATAAGGTGCGGATTTTTATGCAAATTCAGATTTTTATATATGGACAGTTGAAAAAGTGGGATGTAAATAGAGATTTGTTTCATCCTTTAAATATCACAACGCATATCTCATCTTCGGATATTTTAAATGTTTCTGTACATTTTAACGCATTCGATCTTGTCGTAAATGCATAAAAATTCATTTATTAAGAATGGAAACAAACAGATGTCTGACTTTCTTGAACCAGATCAAGGATCGCGACAGATAACTCTAAGTGGAGGATTACATATAATTATGAGAATTTATTTATGACATTCAGATGATAAAATTGCTTCTAATCCGACGATTAAACTTATTGAATAAAAGTGCAGCATGATTTCTGCGTATCCCGTAACCAAGTGTTACAACGATTTCTGCAGCGAGCGTAGAAACACGAAACGCGTTGAAGAGGATTATCTGTCGAGTGGCGCGATAGAAACGGGGGAAAAAAAAGAATACTGGCCAGTATCGTTGCGCTTTGAGAAAAGAACGCGTTCTATCGCAACTGGAAATCGGAATTCCAATTTCACGCTTCGAGGTTTCCGTTCGCAATGTTTAACGCGTTTCTAAAGACTGTTCTGTTAAAACGCGATGAATAACAGCGGTAACGAGTAGCCGGACAGATTGGAAAGAGGAAAATGAGGAAATAAAACAAAAAAAAAAAAAAAAATACAGACCGTGGAAAGTAACAGGACTTTCTAATCCAGGAACAATTTAACGCGCATTGGAAATCGTCAAAACTATCTCTTCGTTCGAACGAAGACACGTATATATGTATATGTTCACTCTTACTTTAATCGCTCGACAACCTCGCTGCCGGCTACCGATAACTCGAGCCAGCTCAAACAGTTCGCAGGGATGATCGCGATAGCCAGAAATCCGTGAGGAACATTACCTCAACCGGATGGAATGCAAGCCGCGAGAACCGATGAATCAACCCAGAAGCATCTCTCTTGTGTTCCGTGGCAAAAGTTTCCGCGGTTACCACAACAGAGCAGAAATTCGTCGCTCGAGGAGACCCCGTCTACGTTGAAACCAAACACAGAACAGGCGAGGCAACGGTACGCTCGATGGATGATTCGATCGATCAGTGAAAACCCGTGAAGCGATCCTGAAAGGGGGTTAGGAATCCTGCAAGTTCGTTTCGAAGGAACGAACGATATGTCGTGCAGAAGGAAGATCGACTCGAAACTCTGGCTGGAGTACACCCAGACGGTAAGAATCGATTGCGTTCGTGCATCGTGATAACGGTTATACGTATCCCTAGACCTAACCGAGGGCTGGCCAACCAGGTTTCTAAGGTAACCGAGTTAATAAATCGATGAGACGTTATCGTGCCAGGATTGAGTTCATTCGCTGTTCCCAAGGCGAGTATTCCCGTTGGCTGCTCTGCTTTTTTCCCCCTACCCCTCTTCATTTCCTTTTTCTCGTTCTGCTTTTTTCGTTTACGTCCAGCTTTTTCTTTTTCTCTGCTCGCCCGTTGCTTCCCGCGACGGAGTCACGATCAAGGACGGCAGACAGTCGTCGGATGCTGCTTCGCGCTGCTGGATGGCATTGTTTCTTTAAAGGGAGCAGCCGAGACTCTCGTGTTGCACGAAGAAAATCACCGGCTCGTGTTTCTTTAGCTGGGCGAAGTTTCGCGGGGAAGAAAAGAGTTTTGAAGAATCGTTTTGGTTCGACGGTGAGATGCTTCCATGGAAATGGTTGTTTGTCCGTGGAGTTGTTTACTCGAGAGAGACATTACGAGGGAGAGGGAAGTTTGAGACACGTATGTACACTGGCTGCGAGAGGTATTTTTACGAGCAACCATATTTTTATGCGAGACGCTTTTCAAAAGGGGATTCAACCTTATACTTCAATTTTATTAAATATAAATACTGAGTAGAAGGTCTGAAATATTTAATTATTCGGATAATTTGAATATTGTTGCAACAAAGCAAAAAAAAAGGCATGCTTGTGATTTCTCACGACTTCGACATTCTTACTACCAACGTGGTATTCGGGTATTCAGGCATTTTTGGGCAAAAAATTTGAATATTGATATTTGGATTATGAGTACTTTGTGACCTCGTTAATTCGGATATTCGATTATTCGGATAATCCTAGCTCTAAAAATTTACCAAAGTAAACATAGCGGTATGCAAATACCTACTTCTTGCGGTCATTATGGTAAATCGCATTGCACTGTTACGTTTATCCAAAGGATATTTATGGATAAGACATTTAACTCCTAATTCCGTTTATCAAACGCAATAATTAATTCTCCACTTTTCTTGTATAAAGAATTCTAACAATCCGTTAGAACCGCCGGCTTCCGTTTACCATTTCAATAACCGTAACACAAATCCACGCTACATGAGCGCACACTTCTTGGTTGCACCCAGAGAGAGAAAAAGGAAATTAATAATAACAGATCGGTAATCTGCCAAAGCATCCCGCTATATCATTTTCCGCGTAAATCTTCGAGTCAGTGACCGTAAACAGGTCGTATTCGTATTGGGATCAATAGTATTGGATATCACCGATAATTACACGTTGATCGATCACGCAACGTGGAAGAAACGTCGATTCCCGTTCAAACGGTCGCCGGTTGTCGTTCGTTTCCGCTCGACAATTAGCACTTTACCAACAACTCTTGAGAAAATGGTTATAAACGGTTTCTAGGCTCATCCGTTATTAGTAAATTGCGGAATTATATGTAATTTGTGGAAAATTTGGATGTCCAATGAATTATAGAATGCCAAAATGTACAGGTTGAAACAAGTTTCTACTTTGGTTTCATTCCTTTAATTATATTTGTAAAGCTACAAATTTGCGTAAACATCTGCAGTCTAGTTATTGATAAATATTAATTAATATTATTAATATTATGGATATTAATATTTAATTTTATTAATATTATGGATATTAATAGTTAATTTTATTAATATTATGGATATTAATAATTAATATTATTAATATTAACCCTATTATTATTATTGAACCAAATATGTAATCATATTAGGTTCATTATGTCATTCATTTGAACCCAACCCGTGTGTTGCTGTTAAAGAACCGATTAAGAGGCTTCCAGTTGGTAAAGTGTTAAGATACGCGCGTATTAAGGATATGGCGGCGAGGTGGCTTCCGCAAAAAGCTAAGGTACGCAAGAAGGTCTCAACGAAGTCGTTAAGGAGGCAATTGCACAACCGCGGACCAGGCAGGCGCCGACCGGTAGAATCTCGTTTTCTAGGACAATCGGCGTTCCTGCGTAGCTGAGAACGATCTCGTTCGTGCAAGATCAAGAACGACCGTTCCTGTCGATAACATTCCAACGACGATGATATCTGGTGTCGTTGTGGGAACGGTGAAACTTCGCCAGGAACGGTACTCGTTCTATAAGCACGATACTTGATTAAGATTGATATAGAAGATAGTTTGCTGCTTTTTTTAATCAGTCTTTTCACGCATGGGAAGAACTATCTTGTGATCTAGAATGATTTTTTTTTGAGTCATCGTAAGATCGTTATCGACAAGGTTGTCCGTTAGAAACGGAACAACGTCGTTCTTGTTGAAAGTGTTGTAATTTGGAGCTGGTATTTTGAAAATTTTATCAACAATTTCTCTTTTTCTGTAGATAAAAATATGTTCTTTTTCGTTTGTAAATTTTCTTATTTTGTTTAATAGCAACTAAGATAGCAAAGATCATTTTTCGTTAGTACTCTGCAGTACCTAGCTTTTGCCATAATTTCAACAACTAGTTTTATCCAGTAGTTATTAATACCGCTAGCGCACTGAAAATCTTGCAAAATCAGTCGCAGCAGTGCGAGAACGCTAAGCAGCAAAACTATTTGATCTCTCAATCATAGTATGGTACTCCGTAATCCGGAAGACTCGAGTCAGCTGTTCGTTATTCCCACTCACGGTGATGTGGGTGGATACAGGCGCAAGTTGGTTTTACAATATACTCGAAGAAGCACATACCGCGCTTGTGTTTACATTACATTACAATCTATCAGTGGACTTACCTGTTCTCATCTGACCACGAACGAGTCACACATAGAAAAAGTGCGCACAACATTCGTGTACGCGTCCACGCGGAACAGGGCTTTTTCTCTCTCTCTACCTGCTTTTCTTACTTTCTTCCGTCTCCCCGTCTGACTCTGGCTCAGGGCTGCATTTAGAACTCACGATTCCTCAGGTCCTTGCCGACTGTCTACTAGGCGAGTGAAAGGAATTTTTAGTCGCTTTTATAAGAATAATATATCTCAAAATTACAACTTGATATTTGTTGTAACTTTGCACAATTATCTTTAAGATCTCTAATTTTCTATCTATCTACGTCGTTATGAACTACATATGTATAATGATATGACAAAATTGTAACAAGATGGCGTACGTAAATATAGTTAAGCAGTTGCGACAATCAATAGTTATTGATTATCGACAAAATCATAAACATTTTATTACTTGTTTATTGATTTATTGATTCTTGATTCTTGAATCAGTAGAATGTAGCATAACGAAAACTAAGAAGCCATTAAATGTAAAGATACACATCGTGATGATTCGATGATAAATTTCATCTTTATTCAGTTACAAAATGGCAAATGGAATAGTTTATCATATTAAATGTATAAAACTTTTTAGAAATGTAATCATACACTTACATAGATCTACTTGCATTTTTCTTGAATTTAATCATTGAGAAAATTGGTTTCGAAATCCGAGTCTGCTTCAACCCTCTCCCTACCATTCTTTATTCCCTCTTGAGCCTAACTGTCCACTCGCCGACTGACCAGTTCGTAACCAAAGTTCGTCTCGCCTACATTCGGCTTCCGTTACGCGATCCGCGTTTCCGTCTGGCGTAACAATAATGAGCATACGAGCGAATGAAGTTAATCAAAGGAAGAAAATAAAACGGGAATTTTGACGTGACTTATAAAATTAATCAAGATAGTTTCTGAATTCGAAGTGCAATATGTCAGGTACGCGAAAATGTTCGGTCATTCACGCTGTTGTTCGGAAAGCTTCGGTGACCTTCGGCAGGATTCGGCTATTCTCGACAGCACTCGTAACCGGCATCCTCGAGGAGGCGATGCACGACAGATGCCTCGAGGACCAGTGACAGAATGTTATGTCGAAATCAGGTGAAATTTGGTTGATTCATGTGTGATTGTGCGGGGAAACTCGAACGTATATCATGCCGGTCACGTGCTCAGATTTTCTTGATAATATCGGATAAGTGTGCTTCACCGGAGGACAGAATTTAAGGTAATGATGTGCAGGATTTAATAAGAATAACACACAAATAATTTTTTAATTCAAAAACTACTGTGCATGATAGAAGATTTCTTAAGCACTGAGAACCTTTAACTTCAGCTGAACATTCAATTTTTATTCTTAATATGATCGATGAAAAATGTAAGATAAGCATGCGCTCGGGTGGCATATAAAAAAAGAGAATTGAATTACGCGCTCTTACAGTGGTGCAGTAGGGATGCATTTGATCGGCAATTTAGTATATTCAAACAGATCATAATGGGTATTTTTAATAGACAATGCTATAAAAAAAATGAATACGTAAAGTATGCCGCGGACTTATTCCAACACGACCTACTACGTCCACCGGACGATGAATCAGTCATTCTTCAAGACGTTTTCATCGAAGGTCTTATTACAGCCTTTGTAGAATCATCCATTGTTTACTCTAACACACAGTGATTGCGTATTGAATAATATTACTGTAACGAATGGAAGCTTCGATTTACCTAATATCAAGTTCACTTCTATATCACTTGTATCATTTTAACTTATGCGAACAAACAATAAAACTTATTAACAAGCCATATTCTTTATCTTTAAATAGTGCAAGCAATAATTATTACACGGTTTGTAATAAGGTAGCCTGACGCAATCAATGGAGGTTGTTTAAACGATGACACAATTCTACACTCGTGATCGCGAGAACTACTACGTGTGCATGCTTCGCTTGCGAAATCAAGAATCAATTCTTTTGTGCTACTAAAAAGTCACCTATAAATCAATAAGCAAATATTTATCAAAACCCACTTAGCTTTCCATTATTTCGTATTAGTGATTTTGAATGAATTCACGATATTCTGCTAGTGATTCTCAATAAAAGGTGCATGAGAGGTCAAGAGAAATGCGGTTACGTATACCTATTGCGCGTTTCGTGCGATAATTATGGATCCTTATTCGCCCATTACATCGTAACTCCGGAGAAAGTGTATTTCTGAGTTATTTGAGAAGAGAATGCAGTGTTGACGTCGCTTAGAAACTATCGTGGCTCTTGGTGCACGTTTTTAAGTGCGTGTTTAGAATTCACTGTGCAGGAAAATGAAAAGTGAGAAATCGGCACTGCTGACCTCTGCACTTGTTTCCTAAAAGAGTTCAATGAATGCGGAATGCGTTGAAATGGGTAACTGTACTGGCACGAGGTATATCTCGTGGTGTGGCGAGCAGTTCATTCGTTGACCTCCTATCGTGCACCAAGATGGACCGAAAAACCGTTGGTCAAGAACGGAGAAAGTCGCAGCACACTTTTTCGTCACCTCCGTGAGCCACTTTAGAACTCGAATTGAATGCGAACGTGGGTGTCGAATTTTCAAAAAACACATGCACATATACATCAAAATTAAAAAAGATCGTTCATTTATATCTCGTTTGATCGACTCGGTTTTACTTAGTTTATCTTAGTTCAAACAAAACACATTATACTATAAATATTCTTATATTATATTACTATTACTGAACAATACTGTGCGATATAACATAAGGGATACTTAAATTCACAAATAGATTAGAGATCAATTTTTTAACTGACACAGTCCAAAATCAAAAATTTTTGATTCTTAAAATTAAATGTTTCATAAGGTTACATTACTTCTTTTGATAATAAAATAGCAAAATTTGTTAAGGAATCCTCTTAACTTTTAAAAATGGATTTCAAGTAGCGTTGAATTAATAAGAGTATAAAAATAAGGAAAACATATGTAATTAATTTTTATTTAAGCAATTTATGCTGAATTTGTTCCGTTAGTTATAACGTATTTTTGAAAGCATTCCTTACATTCCCATAAAATTGTTCGATGTTGTTTGTGTTAAGGACGTATAATTTCTTGCACTGCATTGCAGAGAGCCTGAGAAACTTTTGTCCCAATAACTTGGTAACCTTGTGATGATCAACTCGATCCGTAACCTTCTCGGGAACTGCATCTGGAGATCTATTATTAATATCCATCTTTACCAAGTGCAATTTTTTCAACTCATTGAAATCCTCATTACATCTTCCAATTTAGCAAAGCATATGCAATATTCATTCTAATGATCAGCATAATTTTATTTTCTTTCAACGTATACCTAGAATACTTTAAACAATTCGCGGCATTAATTTATTTCGACGTTATATCTACCTCGTAACACTTTATTGATTACCAATATCTATTAGCGACTTACTTCTCATTAACTGTTAAAGGTTGTACGGAGTTGAATTCCTCTCTGTATTAATCTTCCTCACCTTTCATTATTTATGTTAAACGATCGGTTATGATTAATTACAGGCCGGCCATAACGTTTGCTCGTTTATAACGATCAGCATTCAAGGCATCTCTGCGGACTGTACTTTCTAAATGTTACAGAATATATTTTCGTAGTCACCGGGGGGATTCCCGTGACGTCATGGGACATGAATTTGTCGGATCGGGAAAAGTCCGATTTCGAAGTAATATACGTGACGTCCCTTGTCACGTGTACCGGAACCAGAATTTACATTCCACCTTAAATTGCTATGTCGTAATTCGAGGCATTTAGAGAGCCTGCACGATGCCATGCTCGCAAATTATGTAACCGTGCAGATAAGTATGAGACAGTCGATATCATCTCGATTTGGATTAGCTCTTCCATGATTGAGATGATATCTGTAATGTTGCCATCTATAAAATGGAGTATCCAGGTCAAAAGACATAAAAAGCTTGAACTTTTCCGGCTGAAACTCGGACACTTTTAATTACTTTTCAAATTATATACGATACTCGTAAAGAGAAGTTTAAGTAAATTATAAACAGTAACCATTAACTCAAAAGAAAAAATATATAGATAGAAATACATATATAGAAATATATATATATAGAAATATATCTAGAAATATATATATAGAAATATATCTAGAAATATATATAGATAGAAATATATCTAAAAATATATATAGATAGAAATATATATCTAGAAATATATCTAGAAATATATGTAGAAATATATATAGATAGAAATATATATCTAGAAATATATATGTATAGAAATATATACATAGATATATACTATAGACTATACAAAGCAATAAGTAAACTAAATAAACAAAGAAAATTATAATACCGTTTAGTTTAGTATATGTTTTCGACTGTTATTATGATTAACATCGAGAAGCCCGGTTCCTAAAAGAAAATTTTCCCGAACGCACGAAAAATTAGGACGAATCCGAGGAAACTCGAACCCTTAGTTAGGGAAGATCGTAAAAGAACGGAACTGTCGCGTGGAAAGTGTTGCATTTGGTATAGCGCAAACTGATAGATTAGAGGCTGTATTGATTGCGGTATAAATCGCCGCGGGATCGTTCGAAAGGCGATACCGAAGTCGCGAGGGATCGAAGATCGAGGATCTCCGGAGATCGGTCGGGATTACTTTCCCCGGCTACGAAGAAAACAGCCCAGCCCGTCGAATGCCGTTTCTCGCGGCGGCCACCGTATAATTACAGCTTGTACAGCCGCGAAAATTTGCGGCTTCCTGCGATCCTCCGCCTCCATAAATTCACCTTCCACGTTGCCAAGCTTATTGCACCGCTGACAACTGGAGATGGGATGGACTACGCACAGTCTTATAAGTATTTCACCACCCTATGTTGTTTCTCGTTTTGGTCGAAAATGTGGAAAATCAGGCAAGAATTCCGTTTGTGTACCAGGAAAGGATGAAATATTTATAAATAAGATCTAGTAGCTATGAATTTATGTAAATTTGTTGTCCGATTATTTTCAAAATTTTACGATATCCAAATGGACTCGTCCCACTTTCAAAATGAACGACTAAGTTCTGATGAATGGTATTCCAATCGTATTCTCGAATTCTCATCGAGTACATATTAACTCTTTACATTCAAAAGGCAACTTCTTCATAGTCAAGTGATACCAATTTCACAAGTTTTCGTTTGCAAAAAGTCACATCGAGAAGTTTCGCTATTATTTAATTAAGCGGGATGAATTTTAATCACGCGAAGTATAACTATACCGTATTCTTGAATTCTCACTCGAATTCTCACCGATTACATATAAACCCTTTACATTCAAAAGGCAACTTCTTCATAGTCAAGTGATACCAATTTCGCAAGTTTTCGTTTGCAAAAAGTCACATCGAAAAGTTTCGCTATTATTTAATTAAGCGAGATGAATTTTAATCACGCGAAGTATAACTATACCGTATTCTTGAATTCTCACTCGAATTCTCACCGAGTACATATTAACCCTTTACATTCAAAAGGCAACTTCTTCATAGTCAAGTGAGACCAATTTCACAAGTTTTCGTTTGCAAAATGTCACATCCAAAAGTTTCGCTATTATTCAACCGAACAAGATGAATTTTGATACAAGTCATTTCTTGTTTGTTCAATTTCAATGCTGTGCGCTTGGAAATTTTCAAGATCGAAGGGTGTCGCCTTTCGAGCGCAAAGGGTTAAAGTTATTCCCATTTCTGCCGTCAAAGAGTAGCTATCTGGAAACTTTGTAAGTTCTACTGGAACGAAGAGGGTACAATTGCTTTGCTGCGTCCTGTTATTACGTTTGGCTGCCGTTTTACTCTCCGGACAAGGCTGTTCCTACCAACACATTGAACCGGCAATTATTTTCGAATAAACGCTTCTTTAACCAGCGCAAGATCGGTATCTTTGCTGTGAGGCGCTTTCCTTAGAACGTGAAATGATAGAGGGTGAACTAGGTAACACTGGAATGTCTGGAATGGGTTAGTTTACTATGAAGTCAAGATGAGAAGGGACGTTATTATATTCAGAGATTTTTGTCAGAGACCTTTGAGATCGTTAGGAGTTCGTTTCCATAGAATGGTATATTTTTCTTACAATATTCTAGTTGTTGAATCAAATGAACTCAAGTATTTTTTAAGCGATTCTCTATTATTATAGCTCACCAATTAACATGTATCGATATTCAGAGACGTGTGTTTCGTTTTTCAATTAATCATTTACAAAGGAACAAAAAGAAATTAATCTGCACGATAAGTACAAAAATGAACCATAATAAAGAAAAAGGATTAATACGTTAGCGGATAATTATTCAAGATATCTGCAAACCGAGTAGATTCATTGGATGCCATGCATTAAGCCTTTTCTGTTCTGCTGTTAATGAGGAAAATTAGAATAAAAGCGACAGAATTCAGTTAGGGGTTGTAGGAGACGATTAATTTTACAAATTAAAGTACAGAAGTACATATAACATTCATAGGATGGGTCATGGTGTTTCATTCCCCCATTTTAACTTAATTTTAATATACGCAATCGCGCAAGAATAAATTTCTCCAGATCAGGCAATATTTTTTTTTTTTATTATAATATTTAGAATCGCAACGAATTCGAGGTCTTTAGCAACCTACCGAACTTTCCTCTTTATATTTTATCAAATACTTAAATTTCTTTTAGATAGTTGATAACATTTTTTTGGATTACCAATTAATACCGTTATCAGTGACACAGTATAATCGTTGTCGTTGTTTCCACTAATGATAATCTATCGCTACCGAGGAATTCCTCGTCCATTTCAATGTCCTCGCTTCGTAATCGTAAAAGCTGCAAAATAACGTACTGAAACCGAACGAATAAAAGTGAAAGTGTCGCATTGTAAAATAACGTCAACGCCATCTTCTCAACTTTCACGGTTCGCGTATAGCAAGGCGTGTATGCACGGTACCAAGGATGAAATTTGTGTTGGTTCGCCAGGAAATCGGTACAATAGCGATTTTCCAGGGCTGCGTGCAAGGTATCGCTGAAACGGGGTTCGTGAAATGTCAGGAAGTGGACTGCCGCCGAGACCACGCCGTAAATTTCCTTGGCACGGTTCCGTTACCTTGAAATGTACCTTAATTGAAAAGGCGCGTTCTTGTTCTCGCCGCGATTAGCATCTCGCGATTTAATTGCGCGCTCCGGGCTCATCGATACACGATTGAACAGTGAGTCTTAACGCTAGGTTTTGCAAAAATAATTACTATTATTCCTAGCAATTTTTACTGAGTTTTTATTGATGGAACAATACAAATATATCCCAATCTGTTTTCTTTTCAGCTCTGCAATTTCAAATTCTTTTTGATGGATACCTATTCTTTAATATATGAATGCTAGAAATAGATATGCAAGAAATGTTCGTAAATCTAGTGTTAAACGCGGACAAATTATTTTGCTACTGTAAAGTTTGTTCGTTCCTCTGTAATTTGCACGTCGTTTTCTCTTGTGTGTACCAAAAACTGTGATTTTTAAGCGCAGTAAGAATAAACTTTGATTTTTAAGTGCAGGAAGAATTAACTTTGATTTTTAAGTGCAGGGAGAATAAACTTTAATTTTTAAGTGCAGGAAGAATTAACTGATTTTTAAGTGCAGAATGAATTAACTTTGATTTTTAAGTGCAGGGAGAATAAACTTTGATTTTTAAGTGCAGGAAGAATTAACTGATTTTTAAGTGCAGAATGAATTAACTTTGATTGTTAAGTGCAGGAAGAATAAACTTTGAATAATAGCGATTTTTAAACGTAATAAAAAATTGATTTTTCAATGCAATCAATAATCGATTTTCGATCGCAGTAGAATATACGTACGTGTAACCTTTTTGTGATGCAATAAGAAATTAATTGTTTCTTAATGCAACGATAGTGATAATAATTTTTAATTGCAATGAAAAAGTCAATTCGTCGATGCGGTCGAGAATTAATTTTTAGTTGTAATAGAATATATAGGTTTTTTGTGGTGCAATAAAGAATCGATTTTTATCGTAACGCAAACTTGATGGCAGGTTTGATAATTAAATTACTATTATTTTACTGCGCTCTGTGTATTTGATTTTTATTAATTAATAACAATTGATAAAAATATAGACGTCGTTCGATTGCTTAATTAAAAGGCCCCGGTTAGGTGTTCGGTTTCGCATTTTTGCCTACTCTCGTTTTATGGAGTCGATCAATTCTGTTTTTCTAGACAGCTCCGATATCTAAATTAGATTCGAGGATTAACATTCGTAGTCTTCATTTTGTTCGAGTAATTATTCAGTAATCAAGCGAATCAATAATACAGTTATTTATTCTTATTTCTTCGTACAATAAAACTTTAACTCGATCGATCTTAACTCTACACTTCAATCTTAATCTTAATAACTTCTGTCTACGCTAATGAGCTTGTTGTGTTCGCCTTGGATTAAAAAACATAGTACAAGTAATATTGCTTGACTTTCGCGAAAAGATTGCTCAATTAAAATCGGTTAATTAACATTTATCATCGAGAGTAGACTACCAAATTTACTTAAAAAAATTAAACGGGTATCGTTTAATGCAACTGAACTCGACTTCTCAATTTTCTTGTTTGCGACGATATTATTTTATTCGAGTTAACAGATTGATATCTCTTGACAAATTTTTTTTTACGTACCGTTAACCTGGTGGAAGGAAGACGAGACGAAGCAAAATAGATCTTTAAGCTAAGGCTCCAACAATGAGTCCCCTTTTTTATTTCGCCTGGCTCCCTTTCCCTCGCTTTTTTCTTTGTCTGCCTGGCTTACCAGCTCCTACAGGTCAGGTCCTTCCGGTCTTCGTGCTGTCTACACCTGGACGAATTCCAGGGTTCCTTCTCTGAAGTCAACCTTCAAGACTTTCCTCCTTGTGTAACAAAGCGAGGGGTCCAGCTCTTTCAACATTCTCATTGTTCCCTCTTGGCTCGTAGCGAGCTTCTATCGCCTTTGAATCTGATCTCTCGGAGAACTCTTAACTCTTGTTTCTGTGCATGGAAACGATCAAATTAACCGTTGAAAATTTACGTTTGATACTTGTACGTATTAACGGTATTTAATGTAAAATGGTATAATTTAAAATGAAGCGCAAGTTATATTTTTATAATAAAATAAGAACAGTTTTAACGGTGTGATGTTATGTCGATGAAATATCGAAACGACGATGAACATACTGTTGTGCGAAATTATTAACATAATCTTGTCAAGAGAAACGTATTTTCTTTTTCGAATTATTCTATTAAGTTCTTAGATTATTATGTGATAAACAATTAAAAAAGTTTTAATGTTTACTAAATATCTGTAGGAGTAGCGAATTTTTTATATATTTTTTATACGGCAAATTTCCAGAAACCTCATAGCAAATTTACGAAACCTCCATGAAAAATTTCGTACTAACCGTTTTGACCATTTTAACAGTTTTAATGCTACCTAAATATCTGTGAGGATAACGAATCTTTTACTTATTTATGTTTTATACGACAAGACATAAGAAATTTCCACAAAATGTCAGCAAATTTACAAAACTCCCATGAAAATTATTCTATTTTGATGGTTCTACTATTAAAACCGCCAACGTATCACCTATCGAGTGACATTAAGAACTTCCACAGCATCACTTCTCTCCCTGACCAAGCGAATTGCTTTCCAGATGGAAACCGAGGTGCGGACGCTCAAGCAGGAGCTGGTTCGTACCCAGAAGGACCTGAAGGCAGCCACAAAGAAATGTCGTGATCTGGTGAAAGAGCTGGACGATCGTACCGCCAGCCACGAGTCCGAGAAGAGCCTTCGGGATCAGCAGCTATCGCGGATACTTCGCGCTCTGCTGGTGCTGGAGGCAAGGCTGAAGCAGGAGCAGAAATCGATCAGGCAGCTGCTCTGTGAGAAGGACAACGTGATCAGGAACCAGCAGCTCGAAATCGCCAGGCTCAGGCGTTACACCAAGAATTACATTAAGTGCAAACGGGAGCAGGTCCTTGGCAAACCGTCGATGAAGGTCGACACGACGACCGCCATCGAGAACAGCGATCTGCAGACGTCCAACGTTGATGTAAGTTCGACAATTTCCGGATGGTACAACAGTGGTGTTGTTGAAACGAAGTTCGAATCCTACACTTTTACACTCGCAAGCCAATCGACGAGTCTTTGTGGACCCAAGTAACGATTATGTTTCATTTACTTTTGTCTCCCACTTTCTGTGACGTTATCGTTTCAGGTGTTCTTTATTATACTTTGTGATCAATTATACTTCATTAGTTTTTTAATTACAAGGATTTCAGTTACCATACAAGTGTCTTTATATCTCTGTCGAATCTCTCGCCAATTTCCTTATAAACTGGAAATTTATATTGTACGTACTGATAACAATTTTAACTTCTGTAGATTTTTGAATGGAAAAATCATTCCAAATCCTTTTTTTCTTTAAATCCTCGGAGTGCTTATAACGCGTAGTGCTATCAAATTGATAAGTATCTTGGGTCCAAAAAGAGATTCAGTCGCGATTAGAGGTGATGGTCACCTCTCGAGCGCAAAGGGTTAATAATCACCGCGAAAACAAAACAAAACAAAAAATGAAAACCGTGTCCCATATCCCAAGAACGATGCACGATTCACAAATCACCACCTTTCATTCCAACAACCCCTTCTCCATTCTTGTCGAAGGCTAACCGTCCATCCTTTAACGAGCCCGCGTCTCATTTCCCGTTCCAGGTGACCTCGAGGCGGGACTGCGGCATTGGTAAAGACATTCAGAACCTGAAGTGCGAGATAATCACGAAACTGAATCCGAGCGAGGTGGTACCTGTTGCGCTGGACGACCTGGACAGAGGGGTGAAGAAGACGCACAGCTTCGCCGGGAGCGATATCTCGAAAACGAGTCTGACGAGCAGCGAGAACACGGATGTGTCGATTATCACGACCACCACGGAGGGCAGCCCCTCGTTGCTCAGTACCGAGGGTTTCTGCGAGGGCGAGAGCACCGACGTCTCGCCTGGCTCCACCCTGAACAAGTCGAACAGGTGCACGCCGACGATGGTCACCGACAGCGAGAACGAGACCACGATGATCTACGACGACGACGACGACGAGGAGACGATGATCATCGAGAACGGCTGCAAGCTTGCGCGAAAGAAGGCTGCAGCAGGTCGATCGACGAGGATTCAGAAGGGCGGCAAGGAAACGGAAGCGATGGGGACCACGGGTATCGCGAGGACCGAGAGCAAGGACGACGGGATGGACTGCAATTTCGTGTCGGACGACGACGAGGAGGAGGAGGAGAAGGAGCAGGAGCCTATTTATGTGAACGCATGCAACGAGGCGAATTCGAGAAACACGGAGCACGGGGAGACGAAGGTCACGGAGATGCCGAAGACGAACGAGGATTATAGTAATAACAACAGCGACGGCGATGCTGGGAATAATAATAACAATAATAACAGCGTGTAAGTGTCGGTTTCGTTCCGCGACAGAGCCTTGAAAGGATGTAAGAAAATGCGCGTACGTCTACGTTTATGGAGATATTTACTTAACCCATTAACCGCCATAATCCTCATTTGGAGATTTTTAAATTTTACGTACACCATATCAAGTGCGTTTGACAGTTTAATGTCATTTTATAGGTATCAATTTTTTGTTTATTAGTTTTTGTTCATGCCACTATTCCCCATTTAGGACTTTTTACAGAATATAAAATATTTCAACGACAAAACATAATTTGAATATAATTATATTGTTGCACAACTTTTTGTACATATACATAACTTTCCCTGTCAAAAATTCAAAACAGGAAATTTGGCAGTTAATGGGTTAATGGTTTACCTGATATTTGTTGCTTCGTTGGAGGTAGAGGGAAATGATATGTACAGGATAAGTACATGGGAATGCATTTCTTTTAAGAATACAATAGTATTATACCTATTTTTGTGTCGGTATAATGTTTACAATACCTCTTGCCGCAAATGTCTCAGATCATCGTTAAAGTTTCAATCAATGTACAACAATTCGAGCGTTTATAAATAACATACAGGTTATTTTATTTTCGCAGACCTTTAAAAATGGAGATCGAGGAGCAGAACATAGAAGAGACCAGCGGGAACTGGTACAGCGATCCTGACGAGGACAAAATCAACGACGACGACTTCCGACACAGTACCTATCGACCGAACAGTAATCATAATTCTGTTCTGGAGTGCGTTAACCAGATACTCCTGCGGGACATGGAGGAAGAGGAGAGTATCCTTTCGGTGCCCAGAAGGTTCAAGCATCGAGGAAGGATCGTTCGGTTTCAACCAGCCAAATTGTCGGACATCGAGTCGGTCGGGTCTGAGATGGAGAGGAAGAACTCCGAGGAGGGTATTATAGAAAAAGAAGCAAGCAGCAACGAGTTCTCCAACGTTCCTACCAACAATTTCGAACCAACCGCTACGGAAGACGAGTTTGGCATGAGTCTAGCTGAATCTGTTTCAACGTCAACGGTTGCGACCACGATGACCAATCACGAGTCGAGTCTCGAGGAGTCAGAAGAATCGAAAGCCATTCCTATCGTTATCATAGAGCCAAAGGTTGAGGTAGACGAGACGAGGCATGCGACTTTCCCCCCCTCGCAGATCGCACAGAAAACCAAAACGTCGATGAACGCGTCGAATCCACCTTTGAAGCTGGAGCGAATCGAAGAGAAGACCTGTTTGCAGATGTCCACGAAAGGGCTAACCATAGCGAAGAATTTAGACTACGAGGACATCGAATCGCTTCCGGAGATCATATCGCCGCCCCTTAAGAAACCGCCCGCGTTGCCCCCGAAACCACCCTTCAAGAACAACACGTTGATACTGAAGAAGATCCCTAGTCCCTCGTTTCTGATCGACGAGACGCGAAAGAAGCAACAGCAGCTGCTCGAGTCCAACTCGTCTGAACACGGCAAGAAGATCTTCGGTTTCATACCTTCTCCTTTGAAAGCCGCTGGGATCAACGTGTCCTCCGCGAGGAGCTTGAATTTCGACGAGGCCATCAACAAAGTCACCGGGAACAGCGAGGAAGGAAGCTTCTGGAGGAACAGGTTTAAGTTGCGACAAAACCATGACATCGGCGGAGAACAGACGCGAACGATCCCCAAAGTCACCAACATCGTTCGCCATTTCGAGGAATTCAAGATCGGTGGTGAATCGGAGGGTCAAGCGAAAGAACGCGGGAAAACGAAGGAGAAACACGTTCACTCGGAGTTCGTCCAAGAGTTTGACATCAGACAGAATTTCGAGGAGTTCAATTTGGACGAATGCGATCTGTCGGACGATCCGGATAGACCAGAAGGCGATGGATCCGATAGGTTGGGTAATCTTGGGGCAACGGTCGGTCAGAATGAGAAAACTGCCGCAACCAAAGACAATAATAATGTTCCTCTTGCTGCCAGCAACTCGAGCAGCGGATACGATCACTTCCTAGAAGCGACAGGTCTTAGCAATAAATCCATTCTGACGCCCTCGAGGTTGCTGAGCAACCACAAGAGCATGCTGAAGCCGAAAGACGTAAAGTATAAAAACAAGATCAAAGCGACCGCGGTGTTGGAGAAGCACAGTGTATCCGCGACAAACAATACCACTCATGTTAGACATTGGACTGGCCCGTTTGTCTGACGACTGGCTCAAGTTTTTCCAAAAGGTCTATTCCGGCAAGAACCGTGCGACGAAGGAACATGAATTGAAAAGTGAACGAGAATTAGTGATTGTGAATTAGTGAAAATGCAGAACCGCGAACAGAACACAGTTCCCTGAGTGTAAAATATAATTCTGTAAATTATTATTATTAATGTTCTCTGTCCTCTTTTTAATACGATATTTTTACCAGATTCTTTTGTTGCTAGTGACACGGGGGAACGTAGGAGTTAATTTATTTATAGCAGCTTCGATTTAAAGAGTACTTCGATGTGTTATATATTTTGATAAAATATTTCTTACCTATTTATAGCATCACTAATGAAATCAATGAAATAAATTGATAGTATTATAGTTAGGGTAGCGTAGCTTTTCTCATTGTGAAGTAACGTGAGTAACTTCGTACGGAATATAATGTTTTTATTGTGGGAACATTCTTGTTCTGTTGTTTTCTACGGAAAATCATAAACGAAAAATTGGGAACGTTAGATAAATGATGCTTGTTTTCATTTCATTGCAGTGAATGAAATATAATAAATAGATGAATTCGTAATAATACGACAATTTAAATTATTGTGGCTTTACATTAACCCATAATTACATTCATGCTGCATAACTTTTATCATAAGATTCTAACTAGCAAATTTTGAATAATCTCTCAACCAATTTCTACTTAAACTCTATAGCGTTTAAGAATCCGCATGTATGTAATTACGAGTTAATTACTCGTCAATGTAAACGATTTAAAAGCGAAGTATATGTTATTCCATGAAAGCATTAAAAACATTGTATCATACTAAATATACATATTGATAAAAATCAATTCGAGGATAGAAGTAAAAATGTACTTGTTTTTTTGTTGGAAATAAAATTATAGATGATTTTATTGAAAAATTCTTGCATTTGTTTAAGAAATAGGAATACACCAATATAATGTTAAATATTTTGTGACGATTTATAAACAACTAGAACATATGATACAATCATGTATATGTATATAACTTCTACTATCTATAAAAATACAACGCAACTCTATAAAAATACAATGCTAATTATCACTGGTATCAAAATCTAAATAGGACACGGAAGAAAAAAGTACTTCAGAAAATGGACAATATTTAAATTCAAACATTTCATTAATAAATGTTTTTAAAGGATTCCATTTTCGCGGGTTAGTATAAATCACTCGTTCAGGCACTCTATTACACTTGGCTAGTGTTATATTATCAATACAAATGTATGGATATAGCTGAAGAATTGCATGAAGAATCACACAATCAGTTTGGCACAGTGGTTTCTTCAAGTTTCTCTTTCTGCACGGAAATCGTAAAAGAACTGCAAGAAGAAATAAAAAACATTAAATAAACCTATAAATCAAAAACACTGAAAAAATATTAATCTTACCTCTTTATCCAAATCTGTTTGAGTCCAGACTTTGATCACAGGAAGTTTATTCTGTAAAAAATACAATTATTGAAAATGAATAAAACAATGGATGCAGAATATACAACTTTTTAAAAATTACTTACTGTAGAAGAATCAGAATGAACACTAAGACGAGGATTAAGGATAAAAGGTACTCCATCTAGATCGCAAGAACCCGGCAGCGTACCGTAAATCGTTGATTCAACAGCCGTTAATGTAGGTGGTTGTGGAGCAGGTCTTGTTGGTTTAATCCTTGCATTAGGACTTAGAATTTCGTAATCTCTATCACTAGCTTCCTCCATATCTGTCCCCCCACTCCCACTAATTTGTGGATAAATTCCATTTGTTGGTTTTGGTGAAAACTTTGGTTTTGGAGGTCTTTCAGGAGGTACTCTATGGGGTGTTCCATTTGATGGATTTGGGGAAGCACTTTGAAGTAAACTATAAATAAAGTATTATATATAACAATGATTAAACATTAATTCAAGCATTTCTTAATTCATTCTCAAGTGAAAATGATTCTTACTCTATATTAACATACGATTGCGAATTTGAATTTTCATTTACAAGATCTACAGTTTTGTAGCAAACACAAACTCCATTGATGACGCTAAAAATAAATAAAACATGAAGAAGAACTTGATTTTTATAAAACTTTTAACGGTTCATAATTCTATTCATACCCAGCAGCAATAAATCCATTTGGTGCCATTTTATATGTATAAACCTTATGTGTAACCCTACTACATATGATAATATCAGTAACTGCTTTTGTGCATAATTCCTTATTTCTAACTTTATAGCACAACTGTTTCTTCCTCCATGCCTTCTGCACTAAAATTCATTACTGCAATGTACTAAACGAAAATACTTCTCTAATAAATGATACTTTGATCAGTCTTACGTATGCTCACTTGAATCTACAGTATAAGCAATTATGCTGTATCCTTCTGGAGGAACATCCCGTTCATTAATGACTATTATATCTTCAACTACAAACTGAGGTAACCCCTCAGTCTTTGAAAAACATATGTATCTACCCTTCTTTTTAATAAAAAGCCCACTTTCTCTCCATAAATCAGCATCAGTATCTTGATCATATGTTCTTGATACCTAATGGTAAAGTATAATAATATAATATTACTCAATGATTTTAATAAGCAATATTATTACAAAAATAATATATAAATTGATTAAAATATAAATTACTGATTCAAACATTAAAAGGAAGAAATAAATTATATTTATATTATAAGTATTAAATAAACTATATTAAACACTTAAAAATTGTTTAACAAACTTACCACAGAAAAATTTGGTGGACACTTATCTACATCTTCAACAACACTTATGGCTGTAATGGGTCTGTCATCAGGCAATACAGATGACAACTGATGAACTAACATTTTATTGCAATTAGTCTTTTTAGACATTGTTGCAACCCTGTTAAGAACATACTGATATAACTAATTTTATTTCCTTTAGAGTTTAACATATATTAACTCACATATATTTAAAGTTAAATTTAGATTGTTGGGAGCTAATAGCTATAATCTACTATTCACCAAATAAGACATTACAGAAAACTATTTTAATGGATAAGTAATTTCTAGCATATTTCCGAACAATACTTTCAATTTTACAATTAGTATAAAATGTCAAATGTTTAACATATTTCGATAATTAACATCATAAAACAGAGAAAAAATTTTATTGACATCAAGCACATTCCTCTACTAAAGTTCATTAAACTTTAATTCATTAAGAGCGCGAGGAATATTACTGGACTTCTGTTTCGTCTTAATAACATACTTTCGATCGATAAAAAGAATGTATTGTGAATTAAAAACTATTGATACTGTTAAGTTACTTTCAAATGGTAAAAGATTTTATTGATGACAATTATAAAGCATCACAGAAATTATTTAATTAAAACAAAAGACGCATTGTTTAAATACATAACATGATTAATTTCCAAACTTTAAGCGGCAAAGAAATATCAAATTTAATAATTTTATCAGTCATCCACGCTATATGTATATTTCTACAATTTGCTTACCTTGTGAAAATCGTGTGACACAAATTTACAAACTCTGCATATTTGTTACTTTTAACTAGTCAATTAATCCCAATGAAGCAACACGGGAATTTTTGATCGAGTCACGATGGACTTGTACTTCCTTTGACACACAATCGTATTCTTCGAAAGACTCATTCGTAATAAAGTGAAGGTACTCCAACTCCAATGCAAACGAATTAAACAAAGAGGGAAAGAACTGGTGGCCGAAGAGAGAAAAAGAACGGGAGGGGGTTAAGAGAGAGAAAAATAGCTGACGAGAGAAAGATAAACTTATGTATATACAATCAATTGTTTCGTCATGGTTAAGTGGTTTGTTTTAACATTCACGCACTTCGAAATGATATTGTGCAAAAACTCGATAAGATAGCTACCGAAGCTCACAAACACTGTTACTCATGAAAACTGCTTTTCTTGTCCGCCTCTTCGTTGAGCGTTTTAACTAAATTGATATCAATGACATCACTTCTACCACCACCACACTGTAACGACTACCATCTTAACTGACTAGGATAGTTGTGTTCAATAAGCTAACCTCTGTTTCTGTTCCTTTCGCGCCGTAAAGTTTTACGGCGTTTTTCTTCGTCTTTGCTGTGCGATATTGCTTTTGCCGGATGTTCGCTTGATGGTACAAGTCGAAATGGAACTTAAAATAAATTAATCCGTTTTCCAAGCGATAAGAAAATGAATGACAATCATGCGCCACCCCTTCATCAGCATGCTTATTGCCAGTTATATCTATAGAAAGTTTTTAATATAATTTAAATATACAACACCATACACTTATCCTAATCGTGGCCATGACACTCAGCTTTGATACTGAAATTAAAAAAAGAGTATGGCGTCTTGTTTATATTTGCAATGTTTTCATAAAGTGTGCAGTGTGATTTAAGTTGTTTCTTAATAATTATAATCAATTTAAATTTATAGGACGCTAATTATAAATGAAATTATATCATAGATAT
This sequence comes from Tetrapedia diversipes, assembly GCA_033822845.1. NCBI lineage: Eukaryota > Metazoa > Arthropoda > Insecta > Hymenoptera > Apidae > Tetrapedia > Tetrapedia diversipes. The sequence goes on from JAOPTO010001029.1 coordinate 80,781, forward strand.
TTCAAATCTTTTAGCTATAAATTTTAAACTTCTAGATGGCGCTGTAATGTGAGCGTCTGTCCATTACAGGAAAGTTTTGTTATTTGAGTTTTGGAATCGAACGATGTCGAAGTGGCTTGGTATTATGAGAAAAATTTGTGGTGTGGATTAACAGTAAAACGTAAACCCGTTATTGCAAACCACATCTACTCTTTTGCAGGTAATTCAATATTTTAGCTATTACAAAAATATTTATTAAGAATATCTCAAGAACATTTTCCTTAATGTTCTACTTCATAATTAATTACTAATTATAAGATAACTATAAGATAAGAACTGTATAAGACATATACAGTTAGTTACAAAAGTCTTCGAACATTATTTTACGAGAAAATTTACCTAACCAAAAAGACTGGTTTTAATGAAAGTTTATGTACGTATAGAACATAATATAACGTATACGGAGTAATTTTTACCGGCAAGAAATTTCTTTAAAGGGAAAAAATCGGACCCCAAAAATTTCAGTATGTTTCAATTTGAGAAAACGTATTAAAAAGATAAAAAAATGCTGAAATTTTTGGGCTTTGATTTCACCCTGTTACAAAAATTTCCTGTCAGCAACCAAATTGCTCCATATATATTCCATTATGCTCTATATGTACACAATCTTTTAATTAAAATAAGACTTTTATTTGAATAAGATTTTTATTAAAATAAGACAAATATGATGATAATAAGTTCTGTCTGAATACTTTAATGGCCGATGATACAACATTTGTATCATGGTAAAAACTAACGTATGGTAGTAAATTATTATCAGCGAGCTGTTTTGAAAAATGTCAACCATAAAAGTTGACATTTTTTATTTATTTCATATGTACCCTATTTTTCAACTAATTTACATATATGAAAAGATTTCAAAAATAAGTGACAGCCCCTAATAACATTTTTTATGAAACAATGTGACCTATAAAATGTTAATTACGACATAATACTTGATATTGTAGTAAAAAAATGAATATAATATAAAGCAGAATATAAACAAATACAAACACATAAAATACTATATGTATTAAGTATAAAGATTTAGTTTTCACTATTATGTCTAGTTATTTTTTTTATTAGACTATCATTTAATTGTAAAAAAATTAATGCTAATATGACAGAGTATTGCTAAGTAATAATATGGATATAGAATAGAACATTGCTATAAAATATGGATATGATACAGAGTATTACTGATGTAGATATGATACAAAGTATTGCTAAAAAATGGTGTAGATGTAATACAGAGTATTGGTAATATGGATATACTATAAAATATTGTTAAAAAATAGTATAGATATAATACAATATTGCTAATATGGATATGTTACAAAATATTGCTAAAAAATGGTGTACATATGGTACAGAGTATTGCCAATGTGGATATTGTACAGAGTATTGCCAATATGGATATAGTACAGAGTATTACCAATATGGATATGGTACAAAGTATTGCTAAAAGATGTTATAGATATAATACAGAGTATTGCCAATATGGATATGGTACAGAGTATTACCAATATGGATATGGTACAAAGTATTGCTAAAAGATGGTATAGATATAATACAGAGTATTGCTAATATGGATGTATGATATAGAATATTGCCAATATAGATATGACACAGGGTATTGCTACTGTGGATATGATACAAAGTATTGCTAATATGGATATGTTACAAAATATTGCTAAAAAATGGTGTACATGTGGTACAGAGTATTGCCAATATGGATATGGTACAAAGTATTGCTAAAAAATGGTGTAGATATAATACAGAGTATTGCTAATATGGATATATGATACAGAATATTGCTAATATGGATATGGTATGAAGTATTGCTAACATATGATGTCAGGGTATTGCTACTGTGGCTATGATACAAAGTATTGCTAATATGAATAAGGTATGGAGTATTGCTAAAAAATGATATGGATATGATATAGAGTACTGCTAAGATATAATATGGATGTGTCACAAAGTATTGCTATAAAGAGAATATGGATAAACTGCAAAATATTGCTGAAATAAAACAGAAAAATGGATGTGCTAAGAATTGTTACTACAAAAATGATATAGATATCTCATAAAATGTTACAAATAAAAAAAATGTAGATATTCTATAAAATTTCTTGAAAAAAGTTAAAAGTTTATTATTTTAAATAATATTGGTATAATACAGGATATTAAAGTTATTAAAGTGTTACATTGTTGTAAAAGATGCAGAAGTTTCAGGTAGAATAATAGTATATATTTAACATAAATAAATTTTTCTAACAGTTGTACTGTACAGTTTTTATGATTATACGGTGGTACCTTGGAAATTTACCGAAATTTCGTCTTAAAATTGATCGGATCTTGCTTTGGAAATTGACCGGTTGCTACCCCACTAGTTGTCCCGACAACTAATTGAATAAGCATATTTATGTATTTCAGTTTACTGTAAGATATCAATATTTCTTGCTATGTAGTGCGTCTCTTCTTACCCCTGGATTAGGTCTCGAATCGCTGTTAATTTTCAAGGCATCCCTGTACATATTATTGACATGAATTCTAAAAAAATTTTCAAACATACAAGGAAAGGCTAAAAATCTAATATAAATATAAATTTAGGGCATAAAATTCAATAAACATACGGAAACGTTTATTTTATGCTTTAATTATTTCAACCAATATTTGTTCTAATGTACATATTATATACGAATCAAATAACTGCATAATTTAATTGATTATACTTCTTTATAAATAAAATGTAACGTTTAAAATATGCTTACAAATTTTGCAAAAGCTATGTAAAATTTTTTGTGGATCGAATTTAGTATTTCTATTTTGTAGATTTAATATCAGATATACTAAGTTAACTTTTAAGAGCGTTACAAATAAGTAGTGCTGAAATCTTGGTTTTAACAGTTAATATATTGTACTTTACAGGAAAATATCTATGGACGTTTCTTACTCAGGTAGTTTTACCACCTTTGTTATCCCTTCTACTCACTATCCCATAACTACGTTTATGATAGGTTGAACTATAGTTAAACTACCCCTACTTTAAATTTCAGCAAACCCTCCTTGTAGTACTTTGAGTGTTAGCATTTACTAATACATCAGAATTCATTCTTCGTCAAATTTTAATTGATCTATTTTACCGATACTTATAAGTGTAATTCATTTTTTAATGTATAACATAATCGTTTTACGATAAGTAGATGCATAATTTTTATAGTTTTATTCGACGTGTTTTCCTTTAATTATTGTAATATTTCTACATACTAACAAGGTATTCTTTATTCATCTTTTTGTATAACATGTTCGAAGCTGGAAAGAAGTCATCCGACGGCACAGCAGCAATATGGGCATTTACAACCCCAGGTTTTTTTCATGATGGTTGTTATATAATCCAATCTGTTGGCTTTCAATTTTAACAGAAAAAGTGAATCTATAAAAGATACAACCAATTAGACTTGCATTCCTTTCAAGTGACTTTCTTCCAGTTTTGCATAGTACATATTTGAATCTCATATATTTTTAACGATAAAGAAAATTCACAGATTGACTTCTGTGAATATATAATTTCCTTTTTTTTGTACTGTATGCCACAGAAATGAAACGAAGTGTATCGAGTCATTCGAATCGCGATGAAAAATTCAGATCATCACGTAGTGAAGATGGTGATAAAGGTGTACGTTCAAGATCGGAAGAAGAACGATTACGACGTAGACGTGAATGGAGGATACAGAAAGAACGGGAACAAGAACATGAGAGACGGAAAGAGAAGATGATTTTGGAATATGAAATGCAACGTGCTCGCGAACAAGGATTACCGCTACCGAAAGGAAGATTTTCACATCGCAGTCGTAGTAAGAGTAAAAGCAAGTCTCGGGAGAGTCAACATAGAAGAACTACTGCATCAAATACACCTAAAACATCTATATTATCTAAAAAGTAGGTATAAGCTATTTAAGAAGCAGTTTCGTTTTAACTAATTAAATAATATTTGTTTTAAAAATAAATAAAAGCATTAGAATTAAGTCTTCAATTATAAAATGCAACAAATTGTTTTACACTATAGATTAGAACCGTTAGATGGTACAACACCATTGTTTAAAGGACCAGAAGGCACACAACTTAGCGCTACAGAATTAAGAAGAATTAAAGTAGATATTCATAGAAATATTCCTGGAAAATCTACAGCTGATGATCTTCAGAGAGATATTGTTAATCCTGAAGATGTGGTGCTTAAAAGAAGAGAGGGTAAAATGTTGTTTTTTAGTATAATTATTTGACAATTTTCAGTCATTCAATGAAGAAGTACCAAAGATGAATATAAATTCAACGCTGAAGATGATTATTACTGGAGTTTTCCAAGAATCATAATCTACAATCAAGTTTCAAGAGATTGTATGCTTTATAATGTAAATTTAAGCACCTTCTATTGAATTTTTCTTTTTTTATTATATGACTGAAATTTAATTAAGAACAACAAAATTTTCACTTCGTTAAATGCAACATTTGAAGAATGATGGTATTCTATAGAAATATCTACGGGCATGAAGATGATGAATTTTATCGTGATATCATATTTTGCAAAATTCAACAAATTATTCAACTATAAAGTTAATTCATGAAGTCATAATGTGCTCTTGATTCACCAAGGATAAAGAATATTTGGAATGCAACGTTGGATTGGGGGTATTGAACACATAATGTGCAATAAGTAAGCACAATACTTTTTATCTTGAGTGTTCTAAACGTGCTTATATATTTCTTTTGTTCTTTTTTTTGCTGCTTTACATATTTCTTTCTTAACCTTGAGTTTACACAAAAAATTGTGTGTTTGAACTATTAATAATATAGAAATAATAGTACTTTTAAAAAGCAGTATTCTTCCTTAAAATGCCATAACTTTTTGCTTTAATGTTTTATGCATTTTCTTTATGCTTTGCTTTTGGAATGCTTGCATGTTTAAAAATACAAAAGATCAGCTTGAAGATTTTAATTCGTGTGGTGTGTGCTACATTTTTTAATTCAACAATGGAAGATACAGAGTTAGATAGTAGGTTCTATAATTCTACAACAGAAGATATCAACTCCAACAATAGAAGAATTAAAGTGCAATAATAAATTCAAGAATTTATAGTTTATTTATGTTTATTAGATGTTAATTTCTTATACATGAGAAAATTTATTTAAAATTCTTTTTGCAATTGATTTTAAAAAAAGTACATAATGTATTTATATATTCTATTTATTACAAAAATAATAAGTGAAATAATTTAATTGAGTATCTATATTAGTCAAATATAAAGTATTTAATTGAAAAAAAATAATCTAATTGTAAACTTATCAATAACATGGAAGATTTTCAAATCATCCTGGAAGATATAAGTCACCTTTGAAGATTTTATTACAGGATTATAATTCTACTAAAAAAGTCTTGTTATTCTTACATCTCGAATTAAATTTTTAATAGAAATAGTTACAATTTCGGAAATTTTTGTATTATCAAATTAATTGTTAGTAATTATTATTAACATAAAAATGTACATGATGTTTCTTACAAAAAAAATTTTAGATAGTTTACATGTTTGAATCATTTTGTGAGACAAAAATTATTAGTTTCTATAAAATAATAAAGTAAAAGAATTCCATTCTTATGAATTAATTTTCACTTTTATGTGTATATATAGAGTTATTTTACGATATTTGACGCTCACAAAAATTGTAAGCCACATAGTTTCAAGTAAAAATTAATTATAAAAGATAAATTCTATTTATAAATATAACATTAATTATATGTTTTTAAAAATATAAGATAAATATTAGCATTCAATTAAAACAATTTATATTTTTGTAGTAAATATATTTTTTACATCATTAATATACAAAATACTAGTTTAAAAATAATAATATAAAATAAGATGAAAAATAATTTTATTTACTTGATACATGTGTTATAAAATCATCTGGTTTACGATTGTTTAGAGGTAGCCAGTTTATATCCATATCAACCTTAATGTTTCCAAGGTCTGTCACAGCTGCTAAAACTGCTTATAATTGCTTTCCTTGCACACATACTTCAAGTTTCTTTTGTATAAATAAATGTACTTAACTATAGGTGAAGGATCTAAACCTATATTTGAAAGAGAAGAGATAAAAGGAGCAGTAACTAGACTAGAAGAAGTTGAGGAACATCGTACAGTTATAGCTGTAAATAATGAAAATTTAGGTATTATTATTATTTAAAAATTGTTATTTTTATTATGTTATTAATTTCTCTATCTATTGTTTAATACTACATATGACCGTTATTCAAATTGATAAAATGACAACTGTTTATCAACTTAGTAATTATCACATAATATTCCATTATTGCTTTTATTTAAACAAATATAATGTTTTTCATTTATAGAAAATAAGCCTAAAAAATATACAGCATCTTCAGTTCCTTCAAGAAGTCGAAGTTACACTCCCCGACGTACGTCTTCTCATCGTTCCAGGTTTGTTCGTGCATTAGTAACAGTACTTTGCAAAGTCGCAGGGATGTTACAATTAGTGATAAGTAATCGTTACTTAAAGTTTTTTTACGGAACTGCATCAATAGGATATGATTTTGTAACATAATATGGATATGATTATTGATATACATCTAATTTATGAACGGAAAAGAGTTACTTATAAACATTAGATTGATAAATTCGATTGTTCATAAATTAGATTATATATATAGAAGTTATATTGAGTATTGCTACTGTATTTATATAAACAATATTATTTATTTATTTGTATAAGTATTTTTTTTATTGTTTCTAATTAATATTATCATATTTTTTAAGCAATTATACATTTTATTATTGTATAATTCGTAAGTATTCCCAACAGTTCAAAAATTCAAATTAATATATAATTTATATTAATGTATAAGATACTGAAAAATGTAAAGAATTTTAGATTTATGGAGTAAACATACTTCTGTGTTATACATCTTTGTAACTATTCTGAATGTAACCCTGCTTTTGATTTTTGTTTTAGGCATGTGTTGTTTTGTGTTACTACAGTTTGTTTTGTTCTAGCTTTGTTAATGCTTCACAAGGGACACAAAATGGGGCAGATAAATGGGAGAAGGATGTGAATTGCAATATACCTAATTGTAGGCATATGCTTGCTAATATCACTACTAGTGCTACTGCTTTCATTTCCGGTTCTATTTGCACTTTTTTTTTAGGAAATTGCAAAGATATAATAAAATATTTTTTATCATAAAAATAAAAAGTGGATTAAAACTAGTTTAAAATTAATATTTTTAAATTACATGTACAATGTTAATATTTCTATTTGTTTCACTTCAACTGAAATATCCTGTAAATGTATTATTACTTCCGTTATGAAAATATGCGTTAAATGCAGGAAACATTAAAATACATGTTTATGTATTTATAAAAGTAACTTCTAAACAGTAGAAAGATAAATTTTTTAATTATTTTACTAATAGAAATTATTGTCAGCATATTTTTATTTTGTCTAATTTATCATTGATATATCACACTAGATTTTTAAATATGCTTTTTTTATTTCAAGTAATATGTTGTTAATATTAATGATTAATAACAATTGAAGGTGAGTAATTTTGATTTTTAAGACTAAATTTAAATTTAATGTCTGCATATGTATTGTACTGTTTATTTATTATATATTGGGTGCTTTGCTTACTATTGTACAGATTTGTTTGGTTTTTAATTCCTTTTTAATTGTGTTTTTAATTGTACTTTACATTATTTTAAGAAACATTTCACCTGCTTTGCTTTTTTTACATGCTTCTTACAGCACATTTTTAATGTATACATATTTCCCAATTTACTATTTTTTTCAGTTTATAATAAAGCATAACCATTTATTATAAATACAGTATGATATTGTAGATTTAAACAAATACAATAATGTATAATAAACATGATTCAACATGATTAATATGGATATTGACATACAAAAAAAGAAATATGGATTTCACAGAGTATTGCATTATATGTAAATTTAAAATAAATTACATAGAACTATGGATAACTTTTAATTTAGTGTATAACAAAAAGGGGCTTAAATTTATGCTTTTTATTTATTAGTTGCTCTTTTTCAGGTATGAAAACTCGAAACACAATACTAAAGAAACTTACAGAAATGATAGGTATAGATCATTATAATTCTAGTAATTTAATGTATCAGTTCTTTTTCAGTTTTTCTTTATCAGATTTTTATATAATCTATTCAGGGAAAGAGATCGCAGCAGATGTAGAAGTAGAGAACGCAGTAAAGGTAGAAGTAGAGAACACAAAGACAAAGATAGGAGACGCAGTCAGTCGCTTGATACAGAGTCAGAGAGAAGAAGTCGAAATTATTCGCGTTCAAGAGAGAGAGAACAAAGAAGATGGGACCGAGATTCTCATCATAGGTATACAATAAAATCTACCAAATAACAGATTTTTTGAGAACTAAATTCTATAAATATTCGAACAATAGATCATTCAGAGATGAAAGATCTTATCGAGAGTATCGAGATACATCGAGGGAACGGTCTCATGATAGAAAAGAAAGAAATAGATCTAGAGAACATAGGGTACCTCCATCGCATTATATTGAGCCAATTCCTGTTCCTATTTATTATGGAGTAAGTATAATTTATTCATCAAATTTTATATGTTTGCAGCGATGTTATGTTTTATTCGTTGATTATCAGAATTTTCCTCCGAGACCAATAATGGTTGGACCCTTAGTCCCAATTCGGGGACAGGTTCCTTTAGTTGGCGGTAGACATCCCCCTATGATGGGTCCATTAAGACCATTTCCGCCACGGTTCATTTCTTCAGATATGTATAGATTACGGCCCCCTCCAAATTCTAGTATGTATACTTACAATTATATCACGACATGTTGAAAGTAGTTTACTAATTTTTTGAATTTCATATAGGATTTGGACCAATGTACTAATAGATCAATTATAATGAAATCATGTGTCAAAAAGAAAATTGATAATATTTTATTGTACAGTATGTGAATGCATTAGTACTTGCTACACCAAATATTATGACATTCTGCAAGAATTAAAAATTTTAGAAAATATTAAAATAGAAACATTATATTTAATTTAGGATACATTTTATTAATGTATGAACTTATACAAATGTTACATAATTTTTTAACTGCCATATAATTATTCATAATTGTAATTTGGGAACTATATAAACTTGTCTTTTAAATGGAAAATCATAGAAATGAAGCAAATATATTTTTTGCTAATATTTTTAATTTTAATTATATTTAATTCAGTACATCTATTTTAAGCAATATTTAATATTTTTATGCAGTTTCCAAATTCCGGTTAACATGTCATGTACACGTTTTATGTTTTATGTAATTTTTAGGCCTATTTTAATCATGTATTTTAAAAGTGTATTTTAATAATGTAAAAATTTTATTAATTTATAATCACGAATTATTAAATATAAGATAACTTTGAAGAAACTTCGTGAATTTATTTTTGGTATTTATAATAAAAAGAAGTTTTAAGTATACTTAGATAATGTAATTATAATTTATCTAAATAAAATAATTGTTATACGTGAGTGTTTATTATATCATTAAACTAAATAAGTATACATACAGTTTCAATTAAAAATTTTTATTTCCTCAATATATTTTTAGGTTATTGATGGTAATTTTTAAATAATATTAAGATTATGTAATTACAAATGGAAAAGTAAAATAATTAAAAATAAAAATTTATTATTATTATAAACAACGTACTTCAATAAAGTTTCAAAAATAGGAAAATTCTAAGAAATAATAGAAACCATCTCATGATAAGTTTGAAAGCGTATTTGTGAAAATATCAAATTAATAATTTAATAGTCCTTTTGGACTATTCAAAGTTGACGCATAAAGATATTTAAAGTTAAATAATTAGTTGTTGAGGTTCACCATATGTAATATTTGACAACGCAATAAAAAATAGTAATAGGTAGCGATGTTATTCAACACGAATATTTAGATGAGTACGTACGTATTACAAATTTCCCGCCCGATGCCGTGCTAAGTTGTCAGTTGACCATCGGCCACCGGTACGTTCGGATTATAAAGATACGCATCGTTCACTGTATCGCGGAAGTATTCGAAAATTCAGTGTCAACTTCGTGAATCGTGAAACTTCAGAAAATCAACAGGTTGCAGAAATTATAAAGCAGGTATGAGTTTATGATACATTAGTTATAATAAACATTTCGCATATTTTTAGTTGGACATTTTGATTACCAGTATTCTTTAAATTTGAAATGCTTTGTTTGTTTGTTAAGTTTTTCATACATAGACAATATTAAATTATTAAGGCAATCATTCGGGCTAATTATTCATAAATTGACAAAATTGTTACAAAAGAATTTAATAATTAGAAATATATATTTTGTATATTCAATTTTTGTTTTATTACACATCTTAGCTATAGGAGACTTGTAGGTACATTTTATTTTGATGGTCTATTATCATCTGAAATTTTATAGAGCATTCTGTAAATACTCACCAATTTTCAAGTCTTTTGTTTTACTAATGACATTGTAGGTGTAAGAGGATATCCCTCGATAACTTGACACGAGATCGCGAAAGTCTTTAACCTTAAGCCTTTACCGTGTTCCTCGTAACTCCGATTACTGTAAGCATTTTCTTTGATGCGTAGTAACTGTCAATACCTGCGTGTGTCATTGGAGGTGTTATTCAACATAGGTCAAAATGAAAGTGTAGAATTGTTTTTATTATTATTTGATGTGTTTCATTTTGCTGATTATTTGAGAATGTATTTTGTTACAACAGATCGAATAGTTCTTTTTGTTCTAGTATTTATACAAAAATTAATTAACATTTATATTATAGAAATATTGATGATGTTACTTTTATTAACTTCATTTTATAAATTGTATTTTCATAACATGGAAAATTTCAATCACATTTAAATCAGTTGATATTAAGTATGAAGTACACGATTGTGACACATAATATCTGTAACTAAATATTTTTGTTATAAATATATTATGGAATTCCAAAACAAATTAAACGGTTTCTATCGCAGGGGAAAGATCGTTGATGATATTATGATATGTATCAAATTACGTAGTGTATAAAGCAAATTACTGCAACATTAAAGTCTATTTTTGTTCTGTTTTATCTACGAATCTATCGATGCTATCGATTACAAGTTTTATGCGAGCATTAAGAAACGAACACGTGTTTAATAATGTGCGAATATATCTATTACCTTCTTTTCTCTCACTCCATGTTTCATTTATTCTCGTCTGATTTCTCAACTTTTATCCTTAAACTTAGTCTATTTTTATTTTTTCGTCGTTCCAATTTATTTCCATTCAATGCTTCCTTCAGTTTTACAGAATTCTCAAATATCCAATTTTGCATACCATAATCGAATCATAGTTAGTACAACTTTAGAGTACCCCATACGTTTCTAATGTGTTTATATTATAAACAAAAAATTTATTGTAAATCTTATAAACATAAAAAACATTCTTATCAATATAAATAATATGGTATTTTAATTTTATGTTAATAAAACGACCTATCTGTTTATCAACAAAAGAAATTTGAAAGTTCAAGATAATTTCTTACGTTTCATTATTTGATAATACCCCATAATAAAAAAATAATATTTAATTTGGTTCGAGCTTTTATATTTTTTGTTCAACAAATTCTCTGTTATCTTTTACAAAATCAGTTATGTTTCAATCATAGTATTATAGATGAAAATATATCATACATTATGGCCACGGTGCATTGAGCAGTTTTTTAAACAAAAATTATTCAGAAGTTTTTGTTTCAAACTTACCATCAGTTTGATTGCGGATGCACTTATCGATATTGTATGCATGTCGATCAATATATTGTAATGATACTTAATGATATTTAATTTGAAGGAGAATTATGTAATAATGAAAGCTATCGACCTGCTACGTGGACTGACCTCGCGTTTACTATTCATGATATACATGCATGTATTAAAACGCAGCGTATTTCAATGAGCGTTCCTTTAAAATATTTCTGAGAGGTGCCTTGTCACTACTATGACATCTTAGACTGTTTTCAATTTAATAGTTTTCCGGGAGTATTGTAAGGTCAATGTCATCCGTCAAGGTGCTGGTATGAGAGTTGTCAGATGTAAATATTAGAAAAGTTACCCACAGCGCTGATACAAACAAAAAGATGTCAAAGAATTAATAAATAATAGTCGGCTGTTATATTCAGTTAAGTACAGCACTTAAAAGAATGTGTGTCACGATAACTCCCAACCTACTAGTTGAACATTAATAACAAGATTATTTTAACGATACAATAACGTGACATAGTGATCTTGTGTCATGAAACATACGGTGTGATGCAAAAATTTTCTCTATTTTATTTTGGATCAATATTCAAAATAATGAATTTGTTTATTTGTATATTATAATTGACGGTATAAAGTGTGAGATATCCGTAGAAAATTTTATGCCGTTGAATAATATATCAACAAACGTTTTTCCTGTACCGTTTTTTCGTTGATGCGTCAAACTTTTTTATGCATAATAAAAATTTATTTTAAAAAAACCTCTTTTCATTAACAGAAATGTCTTAACTTTTATTGTATTCTTTCGTAATATATTATTATATTAACGGACAATCAATTTTTCTTAAGAGAATGAATTAAGAAATAATATTTAGTTTATTTATTCCTACAAAAATTTCATCATTACAATATCTTAGGCTTTTTTTCATAATCCGGTTGATATATTTTATTCCACATCTCTTATGAAAGTCATTAAATTAAGATTATAAAATTGAGTAAGTATTTAAAGAAGCTTATTGTTAAGTTTGTTGCAATACTTATTTAATTTTTGGAAATATAAATTGCAAACACTCATTTTAATAAAATGACAATATGTAATAAGCACAAGAAAATATTTATTTTATATGTACTTTTGGACATTGACATCGATCACTTTGCATAAAGAAATTATCATACATTCTGTACAGATATATAATTATCAATATTCATGAGCAACAGTTTAAAGCATATTTTTGCATAATTCTGAATGAAGTTGCACAGATATTGTATTATATCATACCAGACATAGTTATTACATTCATTGACTGTTTATTTTAGAACATTAGTACATATTGGATCCTTTTTCTGCCCTAGATTTGAAACGTTCCGGTGCTGAAGATCGATTCGTTGCGTTTTCGAGACGATGGAGAGTACTATGACGGAATTTGAGGAAAATGTGTCCTTCGATATCGATGACCCGGACTTTGCCCCATCGAATCCTCGTGCTATTGCTCACAATGTCCTTCGTAACGTACAATTCACCGACATTGCATTTAGCGTCAATAAATGTGAGTACATTCACTTCTGCTACAGTTACTTTATATATGTATATAGTAATATACACGTAGTAAGCGAATAAACGTTAAAATAATTTTTAAACTATTCGCATAAAATCACGCATATGATAATAATACTAAACGAAATAAGTGTTGCCAGGTATCAGTGTGCAAATATTTTTTGCGTACAATAATATATCACTGTCTAGAAGTGCAGTTTTATATCTTATGAGGTCAATTATTCGTAAGTGATTAGGTAAATAAATGAGATAACGTTGAATACAAATAACGAAAAGTCTATTTTATTAACGTAAGAACCATTACGAAGTTCACTATCATACAATCTTTTGTTTGAGGTAGTTTCCGATTACACTAATGTTGTTAATAGGTGGTATTCGGTAAACAGAAAATTCTAATGTGTACGGTCATAATTGCATAATACAAGGAATTAAACTATCTTCTATTGTCATTGTTTCGTTGAAACATGCTTGGTTGAAGCTTTTCAATTCACATCGTTCTTAGAACATTCCAAGTAAATAGCTACCATTAAGAATACACGCTTGGAAGCTGCTTGATTACGCATGCGCGATCACGTGTCGAATTCTAAGGTATCGTTGTTACCATTGGATAATGTGAGCACGCTATCGTAATCGTCCGCAAAATTTTCCGCGAAAATTCCAGCGTATCCTATAACTGGTGTTCAATGACATCAATGAAGCAATACACAATCGATGACTGTCGTGTAGCTGTGCACTTTCGATGTGTTTCCATTGAATTTGAGATTAATTGGCAACGTATGTATAATTTATAGTTAACGGTGTAACGTTAATAAAATGCGTGTAAGCGAGACACGTATAGAAATGTCTGGACGGAAAATTGAGCGGATTGATTTCTGCCAGATGGCAGTGTATGATAATTTTAGATCTGTTTTAGAGATTTATGATTACAGATCGAATGACGCAATGGTTAGTCGAGACATAATAGGCGCGACAACTAAATATTCATGACTTGTTTTGTCTTTTATTGTCCACCAAATTTGCAGAATAATAACAATTGAATACAGAGTTCGAATTAAATTTTTGTTGAATTTTAGGTTTATCTATCTTTAAATTGATTAATAAATTAAAAACTGAAACTTAAAATTCCAAATAAATTTGATGAAAGTTGAATCAATTCAATTGTAATTTTGGCGAATAAAATTTAGGTCGCTTATGAATAATAAACCGTGGAATCGATAAATGCTTGAAAACAATGGATATACGTAACAGGTTTTATGTTCGTTTTAATGTATTTTATATGAACACGAAAGAAGCAAAGAGGTATGTATATGCTGACCCCAAGAATTTCGTGAGCTCGGAACACGTATTATACGCCCCGAAAGCTTATCGTATTGCTAGTTTCCAGCTGACATTTTATCACATATGAAACGATCTTATTACGTTAGATGACCACTCATCTCACGCTGATATTGACGTCAGATTAGATTGTTGTAAATGTTTCCCTTTTTTTTAGAAAAACGCTTTATATAATAAAAAAGCTAGAGTTTCATACACTTTGTATTTTAAATTTGTTCAGTACAAGTTTATGTTTATTACTAGTAAATGAGAATGAGAATGTGTAGTAGAATAATGTTTTGATGAATTTGTACTTACTTCTCATTTTATTAAATTATCCTAGTGGATCAGATTTCTGTTAGATGTATCTTATATTATCTGTTATCACTAGTAGCTGTGTTAGTAACAAACAATATATACGAATTAAAAATTATAAAATAAATTAAAAAGTATTTGCACACTTTGACATTTTGAAATGAAACGGCTAAGGAGCTACGACTCAGTAAAAGTTTTTTCATTCATTGTAGGATTTGACCTTAGCCTATGTGTTAGGTGAAACATTATTATTATTATTATTATTATCATATAATATTGATATATTATACGTATGCGATTTATTTTCTCTTTAATGTATATTCTCAGCTTCATAAATTTAAACTGCAGTTACAGTTAACATTAAATTTGATTATAATGGATTATAATCCGACTTAGGACTAAAATTCGATCTACTTTACCGATACAACTGGCATTGTAGAATGTCTAGCGTTTGAACACCATAAACATGTGCGTTGTAGTCGATATCTGTACCATCTAGCTTGAACAGAATCATCTGTATAATCTTTCGATTCTCGTGTACACGATTATCTTGGATTACAGATCTATTATTATATTAGTCGCGAAGTATGCATAAATTCACGAGGCAGGAACTCGATCTGGCGACAAAATTGGATCCAAATGAATATCAGCTTTCTTCTTGAGAAATTAACCTCGAGTCGGTGTGCGGGCGGTCGATTACAGTCCGTGTCGGGCGCGTGTACTAATCATTTAGATAACGATGCTCCTTTGTTCATTCAATATATGTTATCTCATTGCCTCGTACATCATTTAGTGACAGTGACTTGTTTCACGTTTCTTTCTTACTTATGCTGATCAGAAGTCACATTGATCAACTTTTCAAAATGAAAAGTAGAGATAAATGAATAGGTAGTTGTATACTAATCACATCTGCATATAATACGTCGATAATAAAATTAAGCAATTTGGTAAAAGTGAAGTTGATCGGTTTGGCTTTAAAAAAGAAAAACATAAACTATTTATGGTCGCCTCAGCTGCATTTGCAGTAGAGATCTAAAAGATTAAGGCCACAGAATTAATTAAAATAAGTTGTGAATGAAATTTTTGTTTTGTATTAATTAATAAGTAGGGTATTTCCCTATTTTTAAAAATGAATGTATAGATTGTATTTACAAACTATGAAATTACTTTCCTCGATCTTAAATCTTATTTGCTTAATCTTCTTGCTATTGATAATCGGTATCCTTATCTAAACCTTTTCTAAACAAATCATTGAAATAACCTTTGTAAATCAGTTTCTTTCATCTGCATTTTTTGAAGATATCGATGTTAGTATCTATAATTTGAGATCTGATAACTTCTCAAAGGTCTTTATTTTCTCCCGTTATTTAATGATAGCGTTTGTCATAATTGTTATCATAAATCTTGTGTGTGATTTATCAATTTGTTATCAATTAATTTATCGACTATAAATTTTGCTAATGATCAATTCGTAACATTAGATTTATCTGCGATTAAAGATTAATAAAAGCCAAATGTAGGCCGCCATTAACCAAATGTCTTCATTCTGTTCTACTTTCACAAACAGTAACGCTTGAGTGTTGCTCGAAAGTATAAAGAAAATATATGAAACTACGGTAAATATAAATCATATGCATGTCACTGTTTGAAAGACATTTTCTAATCGTAGCGAAACTTCAGTCATTGATTTGCAAAAACAACTAAATAATGTCGGTTGCGGAAAATTAACCAACATCCTGACTGTATAACTTTATGACAGAAAGGGAAATTCACATTGAATAAAGAGCAGATCATGGAATTAATTTTTTATACTAATAATATAACATTTAAAATTATTGAAGGAATATAATATCACACATGAAACACAGAATAGATCTAACATTTTGTCAGACTTTTCCATCGGATTCTTTGAGATTCTTTGAACTTTTATTCGAAATATTTCGTTTATTATTGTTGTTTTATTCAATTTAATTTTTATTTTAACCCCTGCAAATTAATCTTTTGTTATCTATCATGAACAGTACAGCGTTCTTTATTATCGACAATTTTGTTTTTGTGGAATACACTAGATGGAGCTAAAATAAAGTTTAGGAGTGCTGTTCAATTTTTTATATATTTAAAAAAAAGGAAAGTTTCATGAAATAGAAGACTAGATACACTAAAACTAGGAAGTATGACATAGTTAATTTGTATTAAATTAACCGGGGTAAAATTGATTAATGCAAATGTACATATATCGAAATATTCGTTAAATACTATTTTTAAGTAACTTTCTATAGAAAATTGAAAAAAATCTGCATTGAAGCAAGGAGATGCATCAGATCAATGTCAATAGGTTTTATTATTTATCCTGCAACTAAATTTACACATTAGTTTTGAAACTTTCCGCGGCTTAATATCGTCAAGTTTATCAGGACCCCCTGCGTACGACAACACGATCTTTGAACCCAGCTGCATGCTCAGACCACTCGTTTGTGATAATGATAATAGTTTCTGAGCCGTGGCGCGAATTATTCACGATTGCTGCTTATCCAATAACGATAAAAAGAGCTGATATTACATAAACTCCTGTTTTATCCGCTCCTACTTGTAACACGGTCACTTCAAATATATATAATTTTTACGATATTTAGTTTTTTTTTTTTTTTTTTCTTTAAATTACATTCCTTATCTGAAGTTCTTAATGATACATACACTGGCTCCAAAATGTGTTCGTACACTGTGTCACAAATAAATTCGTTTAACCCTGAAATTCTGAGTCTGATAGAAGTATTTGATAAAACTTCGTGGGTACGTAGATCGTAATAGTATACGTATGAATTAATCTCTTCTTTTCATCTAAATGCCATTTTAAAAGGGGTGAAACCAGCGTTGAAGTTTCTGAGTTTTCTCTCATTTTTTAAAGATAACTTTGTAATGCTACTTGATGAAGCAAAACCTTTCAAATAGAAAATGTTTAATTTTTAATACTCTATCGCCCTGTCATAAAAAAAGAACACAGAAAAGCTTGTATTCAAAGCGTGAAAAATCGCTGAAACTTTGAGATTCCTTATCAGCCCCCTTAAAAGATATTTTGCCGCAAAAAAAATTGTTCCACGCAGGACACACCATGCTCTGTATACACACAAAATTTCATTGAAATCAGAATTTCAGGATTAAGTGAATTTCCTTATAATACAGTGTACGAATACTTTTTTTTTGAGCCACTGTACAAAAAAGCAGTGATTTTTTTCTAACGTGATATTTTCACTATGTTCTGTATACACACAAAATTTCATTGAAATCAGAATTTCAGAATTAGGTGAATTTCCTTATAATACAGTGTACGAATACTTCTTTTTGGAGCCACTGTACAAAAAAGCAGTGATTTTTTTCTAACGTGATATTTTCACTATGTTCTGTATACACACAAAATTTCATTGGAATCAGAATTTCAGGATTAAGTGAATTTCCTTATGATACAGTGTATGAATACTTTTTTTGGAGCCACTGTACAAAAAAGCAGTGATTTTTTTCTAACGTGATATTTTCACTATATTCTGTATACACACAAAATTTCATTGAAATCAGAATTTCAGGATTAAGTGAATTTCCTTATAATACAGTGTATGAATACTTTTTTTGGAGCCACTGTACAAAATAGCAGTGATTTCTTTCTAACGTGATATTTTTCGTCGAAGAGAGAGAAAGATAGATAGAGAGAGAGAGTAATGCAATAGGTAAATTGATTTAACTGTCGAAAAAGATGATTGAGCTTTTGATTAAGGAAGTCGAAACACGACGACCTTTAAACGACTGGTTACGTTTGCATAATTCCTTTTGCGGCTTCAAAGTCTGTCGAGATACCGGGAACATTGTCGGAGCTCGAACGTCTCATTGGCAACGCTTTGTATACAACAGCGTGGCACTGTTTTGATTGATGGTCGGCCGGGAAGGGACGGTTTCTCAGGAATGATGAGATGCGGAATAATGCGGTGAACTTTTGCAGAACGATGATAACGATTGATGGATGTAGCATGGAATGTGAAGTATAGTATATATACTAGTATTTGGTACAGAATAACATAAATAACGTTTCGAATATGTAATAATGATAAAGATAAATGAGAGATAAGAGAGAAAATAAACAGAGCGGATTATATGACTTTTGAGCTTCGTTTCACTGTGTTGATCGCTGGTAAATGATAATATGTAAAACGAGAAACGTTCATATATTAACACTAGAACTACCGACAATCAAAGCGTACTTATTTGCACGGAGGAGATCACATTGGAAATTACATGAAAAAATACGGAATACATAAGAAATAAATCTTTATTTATACCTTCTACGGAAAATCGTAGGAAATTTTGGAAGCTTCACCACAGTGAATTTATAAGGTTGCTATAAGTAATCATCAACCAGTCATTTTGACTGCTGTGGTAGTTCTAGTGTTAATAAGTTCGATTTGGTACCTGGCACCAGCACATGGCTAAGATCAAAATAAACTACTAACCCTTTGCACTCGAAAGGTGACTGTTAGCCATCTAACAATATTAATTTCAAAGATTTTCAAGTGCAAAATATTTACCAAGATTCACTTATATTAAACTTCATTTAGTTTAGTTAAGTCGTATACTAAAATTTACATACATGATTGCTTAACCTCCGGGTCTGATTAATAAACAAACTAACTAAAGTCTGAAAATTTTCAAAACTATCATTTTGCGACTAACAGGCGTCTCTCGAGCGCAAAGGGCTAATTGTTGAAAATAAAATACGTCTTTGCATAATCAAAAATTAATCTCTTAGAAGAAATATATATGTGTGGTCGTCGAGCTATGCTTATACCATACTTTTTCCTTTTCACCCGTAATCTCCAATGATAATTTACAAAATTATAATTAAACCTATTCGGATGAATGAGCTACAAATCTGAAGTATTGTAGTCAAATCCAACGTAAAAAAGATGATTTTGCATAGGATACTGTATGCATAATGGTATGTTAGAAACGACGATATAAGGAAAACTTTAGAGATTCCAATCGTTAAAGAGGAAGTTACACGATGCTCTAGGACGCTCAAAATAAGATAAAAAGATGTAAGAACTCCTTGGCAGAGAACTGTTATTCTCTTCTATTCGAAAGATTGAGAGGGAAATATGCTATGATAATCAGTGATTGTTGAAGTCTGTATCGAAATCTTCACGATTTTAAATAATAACCACTATACAAAAGCGAAAATAATTGGATTGACACGATTAGAATCTTGAACAAGGAATAAATTAATAAATTTCTCTGTTACCATTATTCATATCTCACTGTAATAATTTCCTTGTAATTCTTTAATGTAATTCTAATCAATTGTAAATAAATAAATAAGTAAGTAAAAATAGTAATAATAACAAGCAGCCATAAATAAAAGAGGAACAACAAATACCTAATACGAAAAGTGTGAAAATCCTCAACATGGTTCACATAAAATAAGTTATAATTTGAAAAAAAACTGACTTTTAATGAATTCTTTATAAGTTCATAAATTAAGCTGTTTTAAAATTAATAATGTGTATCGCGCTATGTGTCGTATCCCCTGGTGGTGATATTTTCTTCAAAGTTGTTCGCAAAATTTGCATGCAGTCGTGAAAAAAAATGACTTTTAATGAATTCTTGGTAAGTTTGTAATCAGGTTGTGTTCTAAAATTAATAATTTGCATTGCGCTATGTGTCGTATCCTCTGGTCGAGATATTTCCTTTAAAGTTATTCACAAAATTTGCATACAGTTGTAACGATACAGGTGAACCGCTCAGGAATACCCGCGGTGTACGCGGATACATAAATTAAAATAGTTTATTTAATCTACGAGCGATTAGCAGGTAATTTTGTAGCATTTTAACACATCTTACAATTTTGTGCAATTTCTTTGAAGCGTTAAATGATTTCGTGCAGTTACTCGTGATTTTCTGAAATTGTATAAAATTATCAACGGTATAATTGTTCTGTTGCTCGATTACACGGGGTTCGACGAAAGCAACAGCAAAAAAAGGAACGCGGATAATTTTTTATTCAATGTTCTCGGGTTCAATAACACTTTTCGTCTTCAGATCTGGAATGTCGCGACGTTCGCGTCCGATTGCTTAAGACCGTGTAACTCGTGCTGTGTCTCGACCTTCGAATACTCGAAAATGTGTTGTCAGTTATATTATTCTATAAAAGTGTCAATGTTAATGCGAATGTAAACAATAATCATCGTATGGTGCTAATAATAATTATTATTATTATGATAATAATAATTTTTAATTTTTACCTTCTTATGTAAAATACGAGAATACTAACTGTTATGTTAGTATTAATTATTCAATATTATTGTATTGTATTATTTAAAATATTAAATATTCTAATTCCTACATATGAATAACATTTTAAAGTTAATGTGAATTTCACTTCAAATTTATTATGTTTAACATTCCAATGTCAGAAACTAAAGATATGATACTCACTGTTATGTTAGTATTAATTATTCAATAATATTGGATTGTATTATTTAAAATATTAAATATTCTAATTCCTGCATGGAAATAATATTTTGAGAGAAAGGTAAATTTCACTTCAAATTTAGTATTTTAACATTCCAATGTCAGAAACTAAAGATATGATACTAACTGTTATGTTAGTATAAATTATTCAATAATATTGGATTGTATTATTTAAAATACTAAATATTTTAATCCCTCCATATGAATAACATGTTGAAATTAAGGTGAATTTCACTTTAAATTTGTTATGTTTAACGTTCCAACGTCAGAAACAAGAAAAAAATTATACATACATATTCCAGAACTGTCGACAAACAATACATAGTGGTTCCATTAAAAATTAAAAATACGCTGCTCTGCAGCATTTGTAATTCAAAAATGTTCTTTCGTTTGTTCCTCGGAAATCACGTCCTCATTAGAATATGTTCGAGCATTCCTTTATTGCAACCTAATAAAGTTTCTAAACTCATCGATACGCTTTTACTTCTTGCACTATTAAATTTTGCTCGCGTTGGGCACTTGCTACAATTTCTCGTGTGAAAACTTACACTTTTGGCTTTCTTCCTTCAATACTTAATACCGTTTAAAGCATGATTAAGAATAACTTTGTAATGGCACTTGATGAAGCAAAACCTTTCAAATAGGAAATGTTTAATTTTTAATACCCTATCGTCCTGCCATAAAAAAAGAACACAACAGAAAAGCTTGTATTCAAAGCGTGAAAAATCGCTGACACTTTGAGATTCGTTATCGGCCGCGTTAAAAGATATTTTGCTGCCAAAAAGTTGCTCAATTTCGAGAAGAAAATCGAGAGAAAAAATGAATGAAAGTCTTTCTTGCTCCTGAGGAGCTGAAATCCAGCCTACAGTGGCTCCAAAAAGTATTCGTACACTGTATTATAATGAAATTCATCTACTTCTGAAATTCTGATTATAATTACATATATACATTTATATATTAATAAATACTTATATAGGATGATATATATACATTTATTAATATGTATATATAAGGATTTGTAAATATAAAATATCTTATTAACCCTTTGCACTCGAGAGGCGACTGTCGGTCGCCAAACGATAGTGTCGCAAACTTTCAGACTTCAGTTAGTTTATTTATTAATCAGACCAAAAGTTAAACAATTATACGTGTAAATTTTAGTATATGACTTAACTAAACCAAATGAAGTTTAATATAAGCGAAACTTAGTAAACATTTTGCACTTAAAAATCTGTAAAGTTACAAATTGCTAGACGACTAACTGTCACCTTTCGAGTGCAAAGGTTTAATAAATCGTAATTTAATGATTGATTATAAATTTGTAATTAATTATTAATATATAAATTATTTGTATATGTAGCATTATTTATAAATCTAAATATAAGGATTTGTTAATAGTGTACGCATTGGTGTACGTAATGGAACGGGGGTGTTCTCGAGAACTCCCGTCCTCACTCTGGCATCACAGGTCACAACCTGAATGGTTCTTCGCGAACGTGAAACGGAGAACGTGTTCACGTGATTAACACGTGCTACTTCTTAAACAACCTGATTTAGTTCTACCTGGTAAATAGATCAGTGTTCGATCCTCAAACCTGTTGTTAATCACTTTTGACGCGGTGACATCCAACGTCATTAGTAATTGTGACGGAATATTCTTGTGGAAAATTTACATAGAACTGTAGGCACTGTTTGATGTGTTTTTGTTTTAAAATGAAACATTCACACATTTTACGTTACCTACGATTCTATAACATAACAATTATGCATACGCTTATATAGGATTTATATGATACACTATAATTACATTGTATAATATTATTTATATCAATGAATTACTTGGAATGCAAAAATTTTATGCAATTACATATTATTAAATTATGTTGATTATTAATTTAACACGTGACTTATTAAAATACAATACATTGTTATATATATTATTTATTGTATCAACGAATTACTTGGAATGCAAAAATTTTATGCAATATACATATTATTAAATTACGTGTTGATATATTAATTTAACACGTGACTTATTACAATTATACACATTACAATATTAATTAATTATAGTATATTTGATACCATTATAGCTAATTACATGGTAATGAAAGTGGTAATCAAAGCTTTGACGATCAATAATCAACATCATTGTCCATGCTTATGAGATGATACATCATTTTATGTCTTCAATTAAGGTTATCAGGGGGAAAACGGTTTATGTATGTATAGAGCTTAAAAGTGTCTGGTAATGAGTAATTTGTTTTACTAACTTAAGATGATCCTGATTGGAAACAATACATTAAAGAAACTTTAAAAAAAAGTTTTCAAATTAAATCTACATGTTGATTGAAAAATTTTATCCTATATTTTAATCTATAATATTTTACAAAACTTAACGTGTATTAAGTACAATACCTTTTTATATTTTGTTGCTTATTTTTGGTGCGGTATAAAAATCGTTTAATACATAGCACGATGGTTAGCAACAATTGCGTCATGTTTTAGGCAGGAAAAATTTTGCGTGCTAGAAAGGAATGGGACTGCGCGTGGATAGTGTTTGCTTAATTTAACATCTCGAAGGGGAAATAAAGAACGAGAGAAGCAGTCGTGGAACCCGAAAGAACTTCTCTTTCTCCGTGGACAAAGATCTCTTTTGTATCGCGGAGAAGAATCGTGACGGAACTGCGTTTCGACTGAAAAAAGACACCGATGAATGGTTTTTAGCTATTTTCGTCCGTTTCTATTAACGTGGACACGCTGCCTCTCTTTTCACAAAAAGCGGATGCTTTTACGATTTTACTCTATAACACTACGGTTCACGGAAACCGTCGATTTAATTCGGGTTTTGAATCTCATGAAATTAAATTAAAATTTGCATAAATTGTTATGCTACGGTTTTAACTACAATTTGCAAAAATAATTACTATTATTCCTAGCAACTTTTGCTAACTTTTATTGATGAAGTAATACAAAAATCTATACCAAAATCCATTTCCTTCTCGTTTTCTACAAATTAGGATTTTTTTTTCAACGAAACTAGAGGACGACTGATTGCAATAAAGTTCGAGGAACACGGTAGGGTTGGAAGATCTTTGATTGCAACCAAATTTGAAGAACGCAGCGCGGTTAACCTTTTCGGTACGCGAACGTACATTTTATGATTTCGTTTTTCTTTAAATTTATGGTTAAAAAAAATTCAGAAAATGACATAGTTGTTTACCTGAATAATTTAATTTAGTACGGTAAGTTTCCAAATGTTTTATAAACAGAAGATGAGAAACTCGGTAACGCTCGAAGGGGACGATTGGGTCGGTACTTCGTACTGGCACCGTACCTGAAGGGTTAACACTAGGTTTACTTAGGTCAATTCGACGGGTTTGAAATTTCATAAGCAAAATTTGCAAGAACAATTACTATTACTCCTAGTGATAGAGTATCGATCATAGCCGTCGATATCGATAGTTAATAAGGTGTCTTTGTTTTGTTTTGTTTTTTTTTTTTTTTTTTTTATGTGAGTGTTTAACGTCGCATCGACTACCAGGTCATTAGCGACGGTTCAATAGTGGGTTAGATTTTGTTAGTTAAGTCGAAGTCGAATAGATATTCCAATGTATTTTTTATATTTTTTTCTGAAGTCAGTGCCGTGTGGGGGATAATTTTATGCTTTTTCCTATAGGCTTCGAATTTTATACAATCGTATAGAAGGTGGTGAACAGTAATCTTGGTACGACAGGTACTGCAGATTGGTGTTTCCTTTTTTTTGAGTAAATATTCATGAGTAATCCTGGTGTGGCCGGTCCTCAGACGAGACATTATTATCCTCTCCTTCCTATTTAGCTCACTGATAGGATTTTTTTTGTTTTCCCTTTCTCTACCAGAAATATGTGACCGAAGTTAGTCAGCAAAGAGCTCGCGATGCGTACGAACGTTAGAATGTAATTATATCTATTAAGATCATTTAAATATTAATAAACAGTAAAATATATATATCGTCTAGTGGTTTATTCCAGCAGCCTTTTCTTCACCCCATAAAACCTAACACCTAGCAACATTTGCTAACTTTTATCGATGAAGTAATACTAAAGATCTATACCAAAATCTATTTCCTTCTCAGTTCTGCAATTTCAAATTCTTTTTTGATTTATACCTTATTCCTTAGTATATGTATATTGGAAATAGATATAACAAGAAATGCCCGTAAAGTTAATTCTATCGTCGAGTTCCGAACCACACGAGATTATTCGTAATTGTTTAGAAAATTAAAAGGCGATCGGAGGGTAACGTTTTACTGTTAATTTAACCAAGAGGTATAACAAATAAAATTTGAAACGTGTTCAAAGAGTCAGGAACAATTTTCGTTCACTGCCAAAAACTCGAATTTGCAACCTTCTACAATTATATAATTTTGAACTATTTATAGGTATCGTTGCTTTGTACAGCAATACAAAGCTTTGTTACAATAACAATCGTAACAATTAATGTTCTCTTATAAGTAAAGGAATTAATTTTCAAGGGTAGGACCGTGTTAACGTTATTCTTACTATTTTTTTCAATGTAAAAATAAAGCGTACAGTAGTCAAAAATAAAATTGTCTAGTCTTCCTTGACCGAAAATAATAATCTTACATAAAAGAAAATCTGGTTGAACGTGAAATTAAAGAACAAAGATGAAGAAACCGTGATTTAAAAGCTTGAAGCAACTTCGATAATTATTATAGAAGCATGAAATTGTATATTTCGTCTGTGATTGCAAGATGTCTTTTTTTGCTAAACTAACTTCACTTGCAAATTTTAAATTATGTGCATGAATTTGGAAGCGTTGTGTAAGGAAATCAGCGTTGCTTATTTTAGAAAGGATGGGTTTCGTTGATTCGTTGATAGAAATTTTGTCGACAGCAAAACGCTTTTCATAATCAGGTGTAGAAACAACAGTAACATACCAAGAACGTAAAAGTGGAACATATTGTATACGTGTGTGCCAGTCTGTTTAAACTGGTGCTCCGTCGTGCTTCCATATGCAGACTTTAATAACACGCTAATAAATTAAACTTATATTTAGCTACTAAACGGTTGTCGCGGTTATAAATAGCCAAGACCCGTCGGCTTATTTTCAGTTTACCAAACTAATTAGGCTGCAACGAGGAGAGATCCCTCTTCAAGTTCGTCAACTCCTTTGCGCGAAAGCTAATTCCTTATTTTGTCGTTAAATCCTTTATTTACGGTCGATCGTTAAAGTGGATCTCACGAAAAACCCACGATTTCCATTTTACCGTTTCTCTCTTTAACTTATATCAACGATTTCGTTTAATTTTGTTGATCAAACACCAATATTATGACGTTCAATTATCAACATCATCGTCAAACGAGTAGCAAAAATTCTTCCGATTGAATTTCGTTGAAAATTGGATCCTTAAACGGTTAATCAAGCTGACGGAGACAGTTAAACAAATTTGTTTTGATGTTCAACCGTTTCGTTCTATCGTTGGTACCAGTTCACACATTTTTGCACTTGTGACAAGGATAAAGTTTAAATCTATTCCTGTAGCTTAACTGCGATATTGCACTGAAGCTTAAGTTTTAGTATGTAAAGTTATTCGAAAAGTATTAAGAATTTTTATAAGATTACGATGGTGTTCAATTAGAAGGTAACGCGATAAGTAACACTTAATTATTGCTTTCATATTATATGTTAGAAGTGATAAATTGGTAGTGTAAACTACATATGTATGTACAGTGGCTCCAAAAAGTATTCGTACACTGTATTATAAGGAAATTCACCTAATTCTGAAATTCTGATTTCAATGAAATTTTGTGTGTATACAGAACATAGTGAAAATATCACGTTAGAAAAAAATCACTGCTTTTTTGTACAGTGGCTCAAAAAAAAAGTATTCGTACACTGTATTATAAGGAAATTCACTTAATCCTGAAATTCTGATTTCAATGAAATTTTGTGTGTATACAGAGCATGGTGTGTCCTGCGTGGAACAATTTTTTTTGCGGCAAAATATCTTTTAAGGGGGCTGATAAGGAATCTCAAAGTTTCAGCGATTTTTCACGCTTTGAATACAAGCTTTTCTGTGTTCTTTTTTTATGACAGAGCGTTGAAGTATTAAAAATTAAACATTTTCTATTTGAAAGGTTTTGCTTCATCAAGTACCATCACAAAGTTATCTTTAACACTATTCCTACCACGACCGGTCAAATGACCGTTCTTAAAATTTTTATTAGAATTTCATAGATACAACCTAATTGAATCGCCTTTGAACTTGAGACTTTTTCTTAAATATACGTATAATACATTTTTAAATATGCATTTCTTTTTTCATTGGTTATTTTCTGAGAAAAATTTGTACTCTGTCTTACGTGGGAATGTCGCAGTAGGAATAGGTATACCTGAAGTGTCAGTAGGAATAGTGTTAATGGTTCATTTTTTTCTTTAACACTATTCCCACCACGATCGGTCAAATGACTGTTTTTAAAATTGTGATTAGAATTTCATACATACAACATAATTGAATCGCCTTTGAACTTGAGACTTTTTCTTAAATATACGTATAATACATTTTTAAATATGCATTTCTTTTTTCATTGGTTATTTTCTGAGAAAAATTTGTACTCTGTCTTACGTGGGAATGTCGCGGTAGAAATAGGTATACGTGAAGTGTCGGTAGGAATAGTGTTAAAAAATGAGAGAAAACTCAGAAACTTCAACGCTGGTTTCACACCCCTTTAAAATGGCATTTAGATGAAAAGAAGAGATTAATTTATACGCATACTATTACGATCTACGTACCCACCAAGTTTTATCAAATCCCTCAATCAGACTCAAAATTTCAGGGTTAAACGAATTTATTTGTGACATAGTGTACGAATACTTTTTGGAGCCGCTGTATAAAGAAGTATGTATCCGTATCCTGATTTTTCAAGTGTTCGAATATAATCAGACGGTGTTATAATGCAAAAGTGAAGTAAAAGAAAAAGTTGACGCGTGTAACGATACGTGTTGCTACGTGTATTGGTACACAAATTTTCCAACATTTCGTTTGCTGTTTCCGTTTGGATTTCCAAACAAAGAAAACTAACGCTTGCCGTCTGCTTTTTAGTTACATAAAAAGCTGATTTACTTGTTATTGCTGTTGTCGGTTAAGCGGCTCCAGAAGTTCTGTATTAATATTTGATCGTGTCTTATCCTGTCCGGTTTCTTTGTCCAATTTGTTACCTTCCGATTTTTTCCACGGCTGCCGGCAGCTAAAGTTAGCTTTTCAGCTGGTCGGCCGTCGATGTCGCGACAGATGGAAAACGTTGAAGTACAAACAAATAGTTGTAACTCATCACGGGCACGTGATCCATTTATTTGGACCGTGATTCGCGCCACAAGCTGAAGAGAAACATGATCGAAAAAGTATTGCACGTTCCTGTTAAATAATAATCATCATCATCATCCTAATCGTTGGACTGGCAGATTTTTATGCAATTATAAGAAACTTAAGTATGCAAAAGTGTTACAAAGTACATGTAATATGCAAAACTATGCAAAATATCTTCGGTGAAGCGCAACCTGCGATGTTTAAAGGTTCCAACAAATTTCTATTTAAATTTCATCTCATTGGTTACGCTTATAAGAAACGTGATGTGCAATTTGCATAAATATTCGCGTATTTAATCATCACTAAAGGAATTAAGAACTTAGGATAATAAGGAACTTACATAATACGTACAGTCAATTTGGGAAATTTATAAAATTTCAAATACTTAAAGAGAGAAGAAGAATTTTCAATATTTAACACTAGACTGCCGGATGTTGGGTATATCCCTATTTTGCCTGAAACGAGTCCATTTGACTCAAACATGAAAATTGAAGTTTTTAAAAAAAAATAAAACTTTATTTTAAAGAAAGTTTATTCAAAACAATCTTTATATATATATTCTGTTTTTAAAATACATCATCCACAGATTTTTTTATTACATTCAGCAGAAATATCTTTACTTGTATTCCTTTCATTTGATACTTGAACTTGTCAAAATAATAATTAGGGCAAATTGACTCACTTTTGCAATCTAGTATTAACAAGCATTAGTTTATTTATCGGTTTGACGTGAAATGGATTTGGAAAGGATAGCAACGTTTTTTACGTTTGTGTGTTAAAAAATCGGAAACATAAAATCAGGAAATCTGTATACAGCTACGACAGAGATGTTAAAATCAATAGAATTTATTGCTGCAATAACCCTCGGTTATCGCTCTAAGTTGAAACGACTCGGAGATTAACTGCAAGAAAGTATCTCCAAGCTGTGCGGTCATTTCATTTAACTTTTTCTTCGCTAGAGCGTGTATTAAAATATTCAAATCGTATTCCAACAATTTTTTCAATTTAATGTCACTATGATTGTTTAAGTAGCAGAACTTTTTAATTACAGAATTTTTTAAATAGTTGAAAATTGATCTCGCTGTGGAATGTGTGAGATAAATGTGGAATAATTATAGAAGTTGTAATTGGTAGAATATTTTGTATATTTTAATATGTCTGGAATAATTGTACCGTATAGATTTTCTGATATTATGTGCCCAATTTGCATACGTTTCTCAATAAACTAATCTTAGAAGCACCTTCATTTCTTTTGAAATTTTTCCAATTTTACCTATTAAGCAATATCTGTTTTCAAATAGTAAACAATATCAATTTTCAAATAATTGTCTTATAAAATATATAAAATATACGTTTCAATTATATTTTGACATTTTACATAAAATATATGGCTTTTTATACAAAATATTTGAAAATTTAATCCTACTTTCAAGTGTGAGTATTGTCCGGCAATTCCAACTTATTCTCATCATATTTTGACTTGCAAGTTTTCAAGTGTCAGACTTTAAATTATTCAATGACGTGTAAATAATATAATAATATTAAAGTCATTCGCAACAATCTTTATTCATTACAGAAGTGATATAATTTTCATTACAATATTTATATTATTAATTATATCGGTGGTGCTTGAGAGGCACACTTGGAGCCATAAGGGTTAAAGAATACAATTTTGTGATCGTCTAATATGTTTTCAGTTTGCTCTTGCAATTAAGTTGTTTTCGTTGGAGAAATGTCTAGCAATTGTATTTTCATGTTTAACACCTCTCACCCATCGTCTGTTTGTTCGAGGTAAAGCGTTGGTGATCCTACGCGAAAGTGAAAAACAACCGAAAATCCTCGGAATGTGACTTTTGTCGGATTTAATATTCATACTCTCGAACGGAGTCAACAGCGTTACTTTCCGGTAAATCGCGGTCGTTTAGCGGCTTCGACCCGAAATACGTTTTCCTGGTCTGCGATCTTTGATCTATAGTGTTCTTAAAGCATCATATTTTGAATATTAGGACACCAAGACCTAAATAATATAAATACGAGAAGTAAACGAGTAGAACAACAGGGTTAAAACATCATATTTTGAATTATTGGGACAATGAGATCTCCAAATAATACGAATATGAAGAGTAAGCGAGCAAAATAACTGGATTAAAATATCATATTTTGAGCACTGGGACACAGAAATCCAAATAATACGAATAAGAAGAATAAGTGAGGAGACCAACAGGGTTAAAACATCATATTTTGAGTTATTGGGACACTGAGTTCCAAATAATATGAATACGAAGAGTAAGCGAGGAGGCCAACATGGTTAATGGAGTTTTGTCATTACTTCCTAGCGTGTGTAACATTTGTTCGACTCTTCCTCGTTTCGTCGACGGTATAAATGTACCTTAAACCAGCGATACGCTGAGGTGAAAAATAGATATCCGTGAACCGTGCGTTCGTTCATGATGTTTGGGTTACGTCGGAAAGGTATTTTCAGTTTCCTCGACTAGACTCCACGAAGTCTGCATCGTTGTCTGAAAAAGCTTCGCGGAATGATCGTTCATTGGAAACGGGCCGATCTTAGCCGATCCTGCGGTTTTATAAAAGAAAGGTGAGGAAAGGTTAATTGTTCGTGAAACACGACTGCTTCTTCGTCTCTCTTCCTGTTCAGAGTAATTTTGTTTAAGTTGCGTACGATATAGGAGCCGGTGACGAAGAAAGTGATTTGAGTCAAACAATTTTTTCCAAGATTTTCATCTTCACTTTTTGTGATTTGGCTCATTTCCATGCGATTGAACCGATGAAATAATTTTTCTTTAAATTTTTGACTTAGACTACTTTTATAATTGTCAGCACATATATCACAGTTAACGTATAACGATATAGAGATCGTTCCACTTCGATTTAAATCCTTTAGTGTTCGTTAAAACGTTATCATCGTAACTCGAAGGGATTTCTGTTACCTCGCTCTGGTTAAACTTCATCAAGAAGTTCTCCCCCTCTTTGTTGTAAGTAACACGTCAATTGAACGTTTTCGCTCGAATAAATTATCATAAACAATCTCGTTGACGTCACGGAAATGGTACCAAGCGTAGTTCACTGAACCGTATTTCAATCGCGTATCATAACACCGGTGTCACGGGTTCGCGGATCGTACATTTCTAACATAATAGAAAACACTTAAGGTTTCCATATTTAGATACGTAACATAATAAAATATTGAATACTTGTATAACATAATTTTGACGCGATGATATTAGGTGGATGCATTCTGTGCAAAGTTAATATCAATTATTATAGATTTATATCGTATTGTATCGCGTTATATTGCATTATATCACGTTGCATATCGTATTATATCGCATTTAACTGTATTATATCATGTTATATTCTATTATATCACGTTATATTCTATTATATCCAGTTATATTGTATTATATCACGTTATATTGCATTATACCACGTTGCATTCTATTGTATCGCTTTATATTTTATTATATTCAGTTATATTGCGTTATATCATTTTATATTGCATTATATTGGGTTATTATATTGGAATTTATATTGGAATTATATTATTTTATATTTTGCTATATCACGTTATATCGCATAATTTCGTTTTATATTGTATTATATCCAGTTATATTGTATTATATCACGTTATATTGCGTTATATCATTTTATATTGCTTTATATCGGGTTATATAGCATTATATTATTTTATATTGTGTTATGTCACGTTATATCGCATAATTTCGTGTTATATTGCATTATATCACGTGATATTGTATTATATCGCGTTACACTGTGCTATATCACGATATATTCTATTATACCATGTTATATCGTGTTATATACTGCACAGATCCTTGTTAATTTCCGGACCAACAAGAGTGGAAACGAGAGGTGGCCAACAAAAAATGGCCTCGAAGGACCAATGCATTAAGGTTTGGCCTCCGTTGTAGCACCTCGTTCGCTTTGTTATCACGCGATCGGATAACCGGGAACTAAATATAATTTTTGGCCGTGGATGCTAGCTAGCTACTAGCTTCTCGCGTTTCTTAGCCTACGCGTAACGAGCATAGTGCTCGCTCGAAGCGAGGACGAGGATCTCTCTAGATCAGTGATGAGCAACCCGTGGCCCTATAACTTTGCAAGATAAATAAAATTAAGTAAAGCACAATCTGTTGTCGATACGAATCACGCAATTAGTGATCACTATTGCGAATTACAAAAAAAAAAGTGTATCAATTACATGGTTTCAAACACACCTTCCAGAATACTGAAAAGCTCGTCAATTAGAAACAGAATTAGATATTTCATCGATTAAACTACAACTGTATATTCAACCTATTCTGATTGAAAAAAAAAATATTTTTACTTATACTTCTAGATTTACTTGTATATGTTCATATCAAATTATTAAAAAAAAGATAAATCTTTAAAAAACTGTATATTCAACCTATTCTGATCGAAAAAGAAAATATTTTTACTTATACTTCTAGATTTACCTATATATATTTATATCAAATTACTGAAAAAAGGTAAACCTTTAAAAAAAGTTTCTCTGTTGAAGACAACAGATTCCAGTCTATAGATTACATTCTTCTTATAGTATAGTATCGCGTTTATTGTGGCCTCTATAGAATAGTGTTCAATTTTGGCATACCAAAGAACAAAGATTGCTCGTCACTGCTCTAGAGCTCCTGAAAATAAGCGTGGCCCTGGGGTATAACGTCTGGTGTCGTTCAACCTCGCGGTAACACCACTCTCTAGAACCCCGCTACCCGGACGTGACGTTGTTCCCCGGTTGTGTCTGACGAGAGGCGAATCCAAGTTGTACTTGGAAGTCTCGTTTAACAGGGGGAGGAGGAGAGGTGCTGTTTCTTGGAACCGTTGTTGGTTCCTTGTCGGAAACCTTCCGCAGACTGTGTTATGGCTGGTCGAAAAATATTTTCGAGCGAGAAATTCGGATCCTGTCGATGCCTGATTTTGCGCGTGGAAGTTTATTTATTTATTTTTTTATTTTTATGTTATTTTTTAATCGTATATTTTAGGTCACATCCACCTGTTTGGTTATCAGTGACCACCTTGGTTGATGGTAGACGGTATTACACAATTATATTAGATGATAACGTTATTTATTTATTTATTTATGGGAATAAACCTTTTAGTGTACAACGTTAATGCATATTAATTATTGCTTTACATCGTATGGCATTAATTAGTTGAATTAATTGAATTAGTTTAAGTTTAAATGTCGTAAGCAAAAAGAGAAAGTTTACAGAATTACAATATTTTTTTGCATTAACAATATTCCTACCACGACCGGTAGTCAAATGACCGTTCTTAAAATTTTTATTACAATTTCATATGTACAACCTAATTGAATCGCCTTTAAACTTTAGACTTTTTCTCAAATATACGAATAATATATTTTTCAATATTTACTTCTTTTTTCATTGTATATTTTCTGAGAAAAATTTGTAGTCTGTCTTACGTAGGAATGTCGCGGTAGGAATAGGTATACGTGAAGTGTCGGTAGGAATAGTGTTAAGGAATTATACAGCTGTAATGACCATAGAGAATTCTATGGTGTTCATCGTGTCGAAAGGCGATTGAGGATACGTTAAGGCTAAAACGAGATATTATTACAGAAATCATGCCATTTAAATTTTATGGGCGAATGATAAATCGGATATCGCACGGTGATACTCTAGAGATAATAAACCATCAAGTTGAACTAACTGAAATTCAGTTTCTTTCAAAATTCAGCTGCTCGTTTCGGTGGTATTTTGTGATAGGGAGTGCGAGTAAACGATGGCCTCGGTTAATAATTTATGATACAGATACAGTGTATTTATTACATGTGCAAAGGTGACCGACACTTTGTGTCGACGATCCCATTACACTTGATTTCTTTTGTTGGTATGGGGCATTGTCAACTTGTTACACGTGCTTGCGTGTTTATTAAACGGAAAAGGGGGCATTAAGGTGGTGAATACGGAGTGAATCACGTGTGTAAATCAGCCTAAATTATTTTAAATTGTATTCACCTTCAAACTATTGAACACAAAAAATATAACACATAATAAAAAATATTTATAGAACATAGTGTTAGTGTTATGAATTTCCTCTAATTACGTTGCATACTTTATTATACAGTAATCATATTTGTAATAAATTATGTTAATCGCGATATAAGGTTCATCTTGTATACTAATTTGGAAAAAAATGTACTTGACTAACGCGAAGTTTTCAGAAACAAAATTGATTCCTTGGAATTACCAATTTCTTGTGAAACGAAAACGAATTTTTTTTTATGCAAAAAGGAATCGGAACTTTTTCCTTGTTTCTGTTCGGCCGTTTTTCAAAATCCACGATAACGTTCAGTCTGCTTACGTTTCTTGGAACTTACGTTTCGTTACGAATGGAACTACTAATCTGTGGATATAAAAGGTTGATTTGTATCAATGGTAATAAAACGCGGCGGTAATCTTCGTTTATCGTAACGCAGAAGATTACGATGTTGTTTCCTTTCATTTCTCTTGCTTTTCATTCGATTCGCTATTTCTTTCTCGCTCGCGTCCACGTTTTCGCGTTTCCGTTCTTTTTCCCTCCATCTTTTTTTTTCTGCTCAGACGCTTACTTTTTCGCTCGATTCGTACAATTGCGCGGCGTACCAGTTAAATGCAGTTTCGCCCCGATAATGTAATAAGAAATATTCCGACGGGCAGCTTGAACGGGCGACGATAAAGCGTGTGGCCTCACACGATTCCATAGTCCAAACAAATTTTTATTCTTTGTAGCGCATCGCACGGCGCATGTTGGCAGGATAACGTTGGAAGTGTAACGAATAAAAATTTGTTTGCATTTGCAAAAATTCAGTTTAACGATATAACTACCAATGATTAACGCTATTCCTACCGACACTTAACGTATACCTATTCCTACCGCGACATTCCCACGTAAGACACAAATTTTTCTCAGAAAATAAACAATGAAAAAAGAAGTGAATATTGAAAAATGTATTACACGTATTCGAATACTTGAACGTGTACTTACATACTTACATATAACGAAAACCCTTAAACGTATATTTTCACACAATTATTAAATCACGCTGGCAGAAACATCTTTATAACCTTTCAAAATATTTTAATGACCTCAACTGTGCTCTTCGGCATTACTGTTCTATTCCTCTGGCATTCATCGAATTTCCATTCGCATTAAACGCGACCCAGTGCCATTTCCTACACAATTTCCGCTAAATCGAACATCGTGCTATATTGGACTCGAATTAATCGAGACCCACCGATATATACTGCATTATAATTAATAATGTTTTATAATTGTTAGAAATTGAATACAGGAATACTACGAAGCAAAAATTAACCATAGACCAGCTTTCTCTTAACGTACTTTCTCAAGGGTTTCTTCTAAGAATCCAAGTCATAGCATTTTAGAAAGTACGAAAACGTTAAGAAACAGAACAAAGGGGCTGAAGGACCCGGATAGGGTCGTAGGAAATTTCGACCACTGCGTTTTGCTGGTCTAATGACAAAGCTCGTGAATTTCTGCTAGAGTTACACGCTTCTCGTGTCATACAATAAGAATTAAAGTATTTCAAATAAAAGTTTGTTAAAAATTGAAATATTACGAAGTAAAAATTAACCATAAAGTAGCTTTCTCTTAACGTACTTTCTCAAGGGTTTCCTCTAAGAACCCAAGCTATATCTAACCTTTAGAAAGTTCAAAAACGTTAAGAAACAGAACAAAGGGGTTTATAGGAAATTTTGACCACTTCGTTTTGCTAGTCTCATGACAAAGCTGACAAGGTTCAATCACAGTTACCCTTCCTCGTGCTACATAATAAAGTATAATAATATTTCAAATAACAGTGTATTTTATTCAAGCAATATAAAACCCCGTTTCCAACAATAATGTATTATAAAACGCCGATATGCATTATGAACTGTATTTCATTACCATACAGTTTATAAATATAAATTCAAGCTGTAACGCAGTGATACAAAGGTGGTGGTTGGGCGTGTCCCTCGGTACCAGTTAATTGCAACAGCGAAAAACCATTAATTGGCCGCGGAGGACGCGTTACGGCAGTATTTCGATTTAATTGGCTCCGCGGCGGATCGAGTGAATTTAATCAGAAATCACGCCGCTTTCCAGGCGATCGTGAAAGGAGGGCGAAACGAGAGACGCGTTCCCATCGAGACGTCGACGTCGTCATCGTACTCGTCATCGTCGTCGGGTTCGAAGCTGGCTTGGTTTTTCGAGGGGATCGCGAAACTCTCCTCTTGCGACGTCGCAGAGACGAACCCGCGTGATCGCAACGTGCTCGTGAAATAATCGAACCGGCTCACGTGATTCTTGCACGATCTCGGTTTCTTTCCCCTTGCAACGATAGCTCAGCTTCGCGCCTGAGATTCGCTGGGAGTTCGAAGATGAAGTCGTGGGAAACGTAAATACAGGGGAATAAAATATAATAATATTGTGGAAAGTATCTTATGATTATTATTATTGTTATTATTATTGTTGTTGGATTTTAAAATAGTAATAATAATTGTTGTGAACAATTAATGTGAATGGTTGGTATGAAAGTATGTTGGTAAGAATGAGTGTGTTCTGAATGATTGCTGTATGATCGTCAATTCGTTATTGAGATCTGAGAGAGAGAGAGAGAGAGAGAGAGAGAGGGAGAAAGTAAAAAAGAAGAAACGAAAGTAAAATTAAAATTGTACAAAATCAAGATAAAAGATAAGAACAAAACGTTATTGTAATTATTAATTTTTAGTTGTGTCTGCAACTAATAGATATTCGCTGGGAGATCGAAGATGAGGTCGTGGGAAACGTAAATACAGGGGAACAGAATAATATAACAATATTGTAGAAAGTGTCTTATGATTATTGTTATTGTTATCCTAGTGAATTCTGAGAGGATTTCCTCTCTGGTTTGCGACCACCATGAACGAGCTGTATCAAGTTCATATCAGGGTTTTTATTGTAGGAATTCTCTTACTATTGTCGTTGCGTTAAGAATGACTGCTTTTTGAATGTTTGAGAAAATTTTAATTTCAAAAGGAATTCATTTTATTGGTATCCATTCACTTATTAATTTATAAATGGTAGAAAGCTTTACGTAGATTTAATATTTTTTAATGTTAACAAATTTTGGGTTAAAATTTTGTAGATTTACTGTGAATATTTATAAACTCAAAATATAAGATATTCTAATTATGCATAGGGAACTTAAATATTTACAAATATTACTTCAAATTTTTCGTTTTTCGAAACGAAACTGTGGACATTGTTATCTCTCCGTACCGATTGTTTCCGGTATTCTTAAAACCAAGAAATTAATCATCATTCTCCGTTTACCATAACCTCAAATTGAAAGCGTTTTCTCCGCGATATATACGCGTCTCTATAATTCACCCGGGGAATATAATTACCCATAAGTGAACGTTGTCTGAGAAGTCACCCGACTGAATTATGCGACTGCGGCTCGAGTCGCGATTTATTTGAACCCACACATTCGCGTTACGCGCGTACGTGTACGGTAACGTTTAACGTGAACCAGAGAAAGCCAGTTCGTGTTTCCAGCACGTTTTCGCGATCAAACGACGTCGAGAGTGCATGAAGTCCGTCTCGATGCGTTCGAATCAAACGCGTTGACCTGTTTTCTCACATCCCGCCGATACTTCTCTAATTATTGCTGGCCATTCGAGAAAAAGATCAGTCCTTTGTTCCTGTGAAAACGAGATCTTTCGTGCTCCCCGATACGGTCCCCTGAACTCCGTTGAACACACTTCTTTCGAACGGTTTCTGCTTTTTTAAATTTGGCTCGACTAATTGTGGTTATTGAATTGGAACGAGGTTTGAGGTTTGCCTCGTGTTTTGTATCGTTCATGCGATTCTGCGATACATGAACTTTGTTTTCAGTGACAGGTTCATTTTTAGGATGGGATAGATAGGGGTCAGAGATATGTCTGTGATATTAAGGGTTAACCCTTTACCGCATATATATGGTATTGCAGTTTTGATTCAATTTTATTTCCAAATTAAGTATCATAGAATCATAGACAATTTTTTTGCGTTTTATTATTGCTAAATATATATATTTGATGGATCAAAATAGTTTGAATTATTTTATAATACTTAATTTGGAAATAAAATTGAATCAAAACTGCAATACCATATATGGACCCATATGCGGTAAAGGGTTAAGACAACATTTTTAGAGCTTTTTGTCGTTACAAGCTTACGATAAAATCATTTCCTTCCGTCTTGTATATACAGTAGCGGAAAAAAGTTTAAGACGAGAGGAAAATGTATAGAATAATTTTATGGTTTGCAAATATCGTCTATATATTCATTTTGATCGTTATTATGTTAGAACACTGTTTATTGATTAGCATAGAATACGAATTTTGTTTATCGTGCTATTTCTTATAAATTAGTTTATTTGTTTTCATTGACTCTTTGATCTTAAACTTTTGTCCGCTGCTGTACATGTATCGTAGACCTGGGCAAAGTTTGTTTCAAATAATTATTTACAACAACGCTGATTATTGTTCGATAATAAATTTTAAATGACGGTTGTATTCCTTGTTTGGACGTTTATCGTCATTTATTTTTCAGTTGAAGATTTGTTTCTCAAATAATGTTCGGAATAAGCATTGAACGACGAACGTAATAATCGTAACAATTGTGTAATAGTGGCTGCAAGAAGCGGTAATAACAATAACATAAATATTTGACGCTGCGTATTGAGAAACCAGTTATTTCCGTCAGATGCGAATGATAAATAATTTATTTCACGAAGTGACAAATAAATCGTTCGAACGCAAACATGTAATATTAATTTGCATCTCGCACGAAACGATTCGTGTAACGCATTTCAAAAATAAGTTACCCCTCGTATAGCTCTGAAAAATAATTGTAACACGTTGAATGTCATGGCACTCAACTTGACGGTTGCGCCATGGGGGTCACCGATGACCGACGCGCTCAAATTCATATAAATACATAATTTAGAAAAATGTTAATTGGTGAGCGTCGTTGGTTCACGAGTTGTAAACTCGTTCGATGCTCGGCAATGTGTATCGTGTATGTGTAAAATACACTGTCTCTACCAGAAATTAATCTCGTAGAGCTGATGTTAGAATGGTAGAATTGAGTAAACCTTGTGAATTGATAAAATGTACTTTATTTAAAATTATGAACTCTCATAACTAACAGAGATAACGTCTAGTCTTTATGCAATGCGGAGGACAACCGACTTGCCTATCATCGTCTCGAAAACGAACTGTTTTTTAAGAGTGGAAGGAATACACCATTTGAAAACTAGGGGGTGTGATCGGAAAACGTTGACGCGTTGGAAATTTGTCAGCGTACGCGCGTATTAAAATTAAATTAAAAACCGAGAAATAAGACTACGCGTTTGACTATTAAAATAAAACTCAAGAGTAGGACAACACGTCTGACCCCTTCGACGTTACATTTATTTCTGTTCCTTTTTTTTTTATAATATCAACGGTCTCTTCGTTACCACCTCTGGCTGAACTTTGCCGCCTTTATTCAAATTTTCCTTCGTTGACAGCAGTCTAGAAAATACTTGATGCATGGCATTCTGTGAGCCGGCTCGCCTCACAAATGCCTTGAACGATTCTGCGCTAACACGCGTGACGGCTTAACCCTTTTGGTACCGAGCAAATTTAACGAATTAGCTAAGGTTTAGGAAAAAGCTCATAAAAACGGAAGTACGAATGATATTTACAAAATTCAACAAGAAGCATATTACGGAATAAAAGAAGAAATTGAAACATTTGTAACGTTTTATAAATTTATTTTGAGATAGAGCTCTCTCGCGATGCAAATAGTTAAGCGCAATGGCATACGCAACGATATATCGTTGTTCGGTATTAAAAGGGTTAAAGTGCCCTATGGGTCCTATTTATGGCCTTGCCTGCGCCTAACTCGACCACCCGGGCCTGTTGGGTCTAAGACCGTCGCTGGTATAATTAACAATAATTCGTTTGCTACGCAACATCAATATTTATGAATTTTTCATTATTACCATCGTTAATCCAACGGTGCGAAGTGTTTAATGCACTATAAAACATCTAACAATTGTTACACACTGTAACTTATTTATCGTAGGAAAATATTTCAATAATATATGTGTCGTATAATAGAAAATTCATCGTGGCGTCACGGGCAAACCCTGTAAAACTGGCGTGGCATTCAACGTGTTAAACTAATGAAATTCGAAAATTTCTCGACGAGTTCAGTTCATTAATACAGCGATCAAGGAAATCCGGAATCCATACAAAATTCCTACTCGATATTTTCCTGGTTCTAGGGGAGATCGGATGAATTCTCTCTTGTTCCCGCATCTTATTTAATTATCGTAAAAAGAAAAGAACAAACGATAAAAGGAAGTTGGAGCGTTTCAAGGCGCAATGTTTAATGGAAATTTATGCGTCCAACGCGAGAGGCATTACTTTCCTCTTTCTCTTTCTCTTCGAGACGACTGACTTTCCTCTGGGAGAAAAAACCGTTCTACAATCACTGGCGAGAGAATCGATGATTCGCAAGCGTCCTCTCTCTCTCTTTCTCTCTTTTTCTGCTTCTCGCGAAAAACGCTTATCTTGTCGTTGCTTATCGAACGCTTTTTCTTCGTCGCCTTTTTGTCATTTTTACAAATTCGTCGAGTTATCTACGATCGGACCCGTGGCTGGTACGTGTCGGCGTTCACCGACCAATGAGAATGAACGGACGCTTATGTGTACAACAGAGCATCGGTTCAATTATTTATAACGTATTAGGTTAGCGATAAATTGGAGTAAGATGAGTTTATTGATAATTACATGAGAAT
Organism: Tetrapedia diversipes; assembly: GCA_033822845.1. Lineage (NCBI taxonomy): Eukaryota > Metazoa > Arthropoda > Insecta > Hymenoptera > Apidae > Tetrapedia > Tetrapedia diversipes. Next base: position 122,620 of record JAOPTO010001029.1, read on the forward strand.
CTTCCATGCAGAAATTGTTGGATTTTGGATTCGTTGCTCCAATCGTGGAGGAAAAGATTAATTATGGAATTTGGAAATCAAACGAAAGGTAATATCCAAGGAGAAGCGTTAAAATTATGTTTATAATTGTATTTGCAATCGTTTCTGCATATTTGTATATCAAATGTCTTTGCTGTATTCTTCGTTTGTTAAATTATCCTAACATTTTTAGCTGTGCGATACAGATGGAAGTTAGTGATCAGCAATCTCGTAGAATCGTCTGAATATTTTCAGGTGATTGTGAAAAATAATAAAGTTTACGTTATTTACAAATTACACAAATTGCATCTTTTAAGAAAAAGATTAAAAATATAATCTTTGAAAAATAAATATTTTGTGGATCTTCTGTCAAATTCTAAGGATCAACAAAAATTATTAGGGTCTGTCAGACGCCACCTTACACTTGTGAACATTTTGAAAAAGGGCAAGCTAAGCACCTGTGGCAAAAAAAAATTGTCTCGACGAAGATCGAAATACATCAACCAGTTTATCCTCCATTCTCTCGCCAGTACCTGCGCTCAATTCCTATTCCGTTCGACGTGTTCCCTCTCTCTGAGCCATACCAACCATGGGGAAACCTGTTCCCCCTATCGAAAACAGTAATCGTTCCTGTTCCCCGGCGCGTGAACTCATTCCCCGATTCCCTTAACCCTGCTGCGGTCTTCGGAACATTTTTGTCCCAGACTCATGTAATTCTACTTCATTAAAAAAATTTGATTAAGCTCTGGGCGATAGACGAAGAATCTATTACCAGTAGCCTGCTAGATCCTTTCAATTTTACACCAAACAACCATTTTTCTCCGAATTGGTAATTCTTTCTAATGAAATTTATCCTGTTGAGATCTTTGGAACATTTTTGTCCCAGAAGCATGTAATACCATTTCATTAAAAAAATTTGATTAAGCTCTGACGATAGACTAAGAAGCTGCAATTCGTAGCCTGCTATATCTTTTCAATTTTATATCAAACAATCATTTTTCTCTAAATTAGTAATCCTTTCTAATGAAATTTATCCTGTTGAGATCTTTGGAACATTTTTGTCCTAGACTCATGTAATACCATTTCATTAAAAAAATTTGATTAAGCTCTAGGCGATAGACGAAGAATCTATTACCAGTAGCCTGCTAGATCCTTTTAATGATAGACGAAGAAGCTGCAATTAGTAGCTTGCTATATCTTTTCAATTTTATATCAAACAATCATTTTTCTCTGAATTAGTAATCCTTTCTAATGAAATTAATCTTGCTGCGGTCTCTGGAACATTTTTATCCCGAATGTGTTTCTATTTCACTGAAAATTTTATTAATTTCAAGCGATCAGTTTTCTCCGAAATGGTAATCCTTTTTAATGAAATTTATTCTGCTGTGATATTTGAAACGTGTTTCTATTTCACTGAAAAATTTCATTAATTTTAAGCGATCGATGATGAAACGATTGCTAATAATAGCCTGCTCTGTACTTCCAATTTTCACGTTAGAGTCCCCCGTTTTTCTACAAATTAGGATTTCTTTTCAACGAAACTAGAGGACGATTGATTGCAATAAAGTTCGAGGAACACTGTAGGATTGAAAGATCTTTAATTGCAACTTATTATGTACGTTTTTCTTTAAAATTATTTTAAATTAAAAAACCGTACCTGAAGGGGTAAGCAAACATCCGTGTGGTTCACGAAAGACCCCGTTACCGGTTAACGAAATTTAACCAAGACGATTAACAAAGATAATCGAGCATCTTTAGGCGACACGTTGCCGACACGCGTGTCCCGTTAAGATAAAAATACGGGCATGCGCGGCCGCGAGATAACAGCGAAGATTTTTCAATGGAGTTGGGTAAAACGGGAAACGGCACGGCCCCGAAAGTGGAAACTTCCATCGTCTGCCGCTAATCGATCGCTGCTCCAGGGCTTAGACCTCCTAACCTTCGCACGGCTGACCTCACTTCGCGTTAAAGTGATTTTAGTCACGAGCTCGTTTCACGGGCTTCCGCGACTTCTTCTTCTTCTTCTTGTTTACTTCCGTTTCGCTTGTTGACACCGTGCCAGACATGTCTCGCGGCCGCCTCTCGGGAAGCGTTCGTTCTCCAACAGGAAGAGTCTGGATGGCTACCCCATAGGGGTGAGATCGAGAATTCGATGATGTGATCGTGAATTTGAGCGAATCTTCGCTTTGCAGGACACGAATAATATTTATTTATTTGAATTAACACTATTGTATAATCACCGTTATGTAATTACGATATTAATTATGCACAAACTCGAGCTATGCGCTATTAGACACTATTATACACATGTAAGATTACGAAAACTTACATACAGGTTATAAAAGAGTGAGACACCGCATCGTATACAATAAACAAAGAAAAATAAAAGGAAATGTTATATTACTTTAGTTTAGTTTGATTTAGGTGGCCTTTAATAGATTGAACAGCTCGGCTTTAAAATTGGTGGTGTTATTAGAGAAGAAATCGATTTTTGTGAAGTAATTTTTTGCTATGTTACATACTATGGTTATGGTTATGGGGTACCGTGGTAAAAGACTAGATAGGAATTCTAAAAAGAAGCAATATTAAAATAAGAAGCTTTTTTTCTGTAAATTTTTTACGAACCTTCAAGACTTAAAAATGGAACAGCTAGAAATTCAGTGTGTTCTTATAGAAATTATCCTTGGTAGGTATAAAAATAATATCCAGTTACAAATCTAAGTAAGTTTCACCATACACATTTCATTTTATGGAATGCGAATATTATTCATAGTAAAAAAAATTCAATGTATTACGAATCTAGGTGAATTATGAAGTAAAAATTATCCTTGGTAGATAAGCGAAAATAGGATTAAATTCAACATGTACTTATGAATTCAAGTGACACAAAAAACTTCGTTTTATGAGATTCGAATGTAGGATTAATATGTAGTCTTATGAATTCGAGTTGATCTTTTAAGTAGATTATAATATTATCCATTTCTACTGTTTTGCATTAGGGAACTTTTGAAATCAATACTTTCTAGTGTCTAAGAATAACCTCTGAAATTCAAAGGGTTAATTTTTCGACAGAAATTAGTTTTCATGCGATTTGCATTCTACTCGCGAGTAAAAATACGATCAAGTTCAATGCACGCTCGTGAATTTCGGTCAATTTTACTACAACAGCTTTGTTTCACGGAATTTGAATATTACTCGTATTTAGGGTCAAAAGTTAAATGATGTAAGCAAGCACATAATATGCTTCATCTCGTCTTCAGCCACGGACAGATCAGCGGATGTATATAGAAATTAATCTAACCCGGTTTCTTGTCGACGGCTCCGCAACAACGATAAGCACTGAAAACATAAAGATTCTTGCTCGTATCTTTGGGGTCTACTTCTTTGAAGTGCGCTTCGGAATGCATCACCTTCGTCGCGACTAAATTTAAAACGGCCGATTAAAGACGAGAGCAAAGATTGATATCGATGGAGTAGCAAGGTTAAGCGATAAACAGTCTGTAATAATTAATTATTTCCGCGATCCCGTCGAAGCTTAGACTCGGTATGTTAATAATTACAACATTAATTATGCACAAACTCGGTACTGGCCTCAGAAAGGGGGATGTACATCAAAGTACAAAGTTTAAATAGTCTCTCTCTCTCTCACTCACTCACTCACTCCCATCCCCCCTACTTTTAATATTGTGCTCCATATACAGTAAGGGATAAAAGTTGAAGACCAAAGGGTCAAAGAAAATAAATAAATTAATTAATAAGAAATAGCAGTATAAATAAAATCAATAAATAGTGGTGATCAATAATCGCATGCTGATCAATAAATAGTGTTCTATATAATAGTGTTCTACCATAATGAGGATAAAAATAAGTATATGGACAATATTTGCATACTACAAAACTATGTTTTACATTTTTCTGTCGTCTTAAACTTTTGTCCGCTACTGTACTTCAAGAGCAAAATAAAATTGCCTTGGTAATCAATTTCTTTTTATTTTTCATGTGCCACTGTATTTAATGAAAAAAAAAAAAATATTCGTTCGTTTAATCGATCGAGTCTACCAATTCACGTTTCAATGTCGGTCAGATTTGTCCTAGAAAGAGAGTGTTACAGTGATCTAAATAAGTGACAATTGAAAGGGGCAATGTCTGAAGAGCACGATGATCGCGTTAGAACTTTCCATTCCAAGCTCTACATTGCTCTGTTAATCGTGGTAACGATATGTAATAGAGCGTTATCGTGCGGTGAAACGATTAGACAACAATTCTTTAACGTTAAACGGATATTTTTACTCAGCCAAAGTTACCTCTGGACAATTTAATTGGCCACCATCACGTGCCACGACAACGAATTTTCAGGTTTTCAAAGATCACGAAATAGTGTTCCTAGTATCGTCGAGCACGGGAAGAACCTTGGTTCTGTTTACTATTCATTTAATAAGAACTCATTCTACCTGTATCTACTCTAACACATAAAACATTTCTCCTTGTTTAGTAGAATAATATTTCCCTGACTACTAGTGCTATTTTAAAACATAAAAGTGAAGATAAATTGCAAAATTCATTTGAAAGTAATTGATCGAACGTAACTCAATTTATATAAAACGTTAAGCGTAATTCAGGTTTCTAAGTAATTGATTTTTTTTATTTTTAATCATGTCACGGTTGAATTTTTTCTTAAAATTAATTAATACCTACTTGAATTTTTACTAATTAATTTAAAATCAAATGTTTTTCCCTGTTAAGTCAAAATGAATCTTACATTTGCATTAAATTCCTGCATTCACTTAATTTTGCATCGCATACTGTAGCTATAAACATAACCTCAAAAATTGAATCAAGATGGCCGCTATATTTAATGTTCGACATTCAATAAGTAAATTACTTTCGTTCCGATATAAGAAAACATTTTCAATAAGATACAGAGACACCCATTAAAAGTAACCATTTCAAAATGTAATATTAATTTAACATTTAATCATCTTAAAGTATTTAACACACGTAAAATTTTCAACTAAACATAACCTCAAGAACCATTTTACAACCCCTTTCGAGGTACATAATAAACCTACAGAATTTGTAATCATGATTTTCTAGCACATACCCAACAGGAAACTTTATTTTATATTCGAAAACATCGTTCATAGAATTACTCCTCTCGATCAAATAAAACCAAACTTCTCTTAATGCGTTTAATTGTCAAGTCACCGTCAAACAGTCAACTCGAAGTCGGTCTACGAGTTCTCAGGACGGTTAAGCAGCAGAAGAAGTTTACCTTCCTTTGAAAACGTTTCCAATGTAAACGTAATTATCGATGCATCATTGCGTCACACGTCGTACTTCGAACCGCTTCCTGCGGACGAGACACGCGCACGTTGAATTTTTCTTTTTTCACGCGAATTACGCGTCCGGCTCGTCTTGTATGCAAATTTCTCTGTCCCGTTGAACCATTAGCGACTTCAACCGTGACATTGGAACGAGCGGTTTTTGCGACACGCCGCAAAGTCGGTCTGCGAGGACGCGATCGATCGCAAGAAACATTTATATCGTGTCGTTCACAGGCAAAGTCTATCGAAACCTTGATCCTGTAACGCGTTTTTGTGACTGTTACGACCGGATCAGGAAATACAGACGTTGGTCCAGGCACAGTGGACCCTGGGGGAGTACTGGAAGTGTTCTTCCAGGGTTCCCGGTGCTTCCCCATTTCGTTGTAGTAGGCCACCGTGGAGATTTTAGTAGGTAAGAATCCTACATAACCTCGCCATCTCCCCAGGGTGGTGGGGGATCTTTCTGAAGATTTCCTCCACGTATAAAAAAAAAAAAAAAAAAAAAAAGGCACAGTGGACCCTCGAAGTTCGAACAAAATTCGTGCCAGGATTACGGCTCGATCTTCGAGTTGTTCGAACTTCGAATTAACCCTTTGCACTCGAGAGGTGACCGTTAGTCGTTTAATAATATTAACTTCAAAAATTTTCAAATTCGAAACGTTGATGAATACCCTTTGTTCAAACTTAAAAACCGAAGTTTCCTTGACATTTTGGTTCGAGCTTCGATGATCCGCTGTACTTAAACTCTAGAGAGAAAGGAGAAACGATTGAGATCGGAAGGAAACGAAGCTCTGACGTGATATTATAATTAAATTTGGCACTTTGGAATTTTTTCGCGCGTTAGCATGTGCAAAAGGAATGTGTTTCACTAATACGTCTGAAATTGTTGGGATAAATAATATTGGTGTTTTCACCGCCGTTGTATGATACTTTTGCATTAGCATATTTTTTTCTACGATTTAGCACTTCGGCATAAAACATATACTAGGTGTCCCAGGTATATAAAAAAAATATAATAAAATATATATTATAAGTATATAAAAAGATATATAATATACATAAAAACGATGTTCTTATCGAAGTTGTTTCATACAGGGAGGAATATTGTAGAGTATAAATAATTTTTCCGTGGGCGAAACACTAGGGGAGGTTTGCAAGGTCGATCTTTTTTATTCATAATACGATAGGGTTGAATGAGAACACATTCAATAATGTGCAATAACGTGGTGGTGAAATCGAGAAGGATCAGAGAATTTTCCATTAGCTTCTTCGGTGTCGATTTTAAGCAAGCACAAGCAAGTTAGAGGTACAGTGGCTCCAAAAAGTATTCGTACACTATTTCACAAATAAATTCGTTTAACCCTAAAATTCTGAGTCTGACAGAAGTACTTGATAAAACTTTGTGGGTGAAAAACTTTTTGGGGAAAACTTTGTAGATCGTAATATTATACGCATGAATTAATCTCTTCTTTTCATCTAAATGCCATTTTAACACGTTCGTCGCCCAGCGTGATTCGGCTGAGTTTCTCGTTGGGCCCAAATCCGATTGCAGACAGAAAACTGGGGTAAAAAGATATAAAACCAACAAAGATTTTAATCTTTTTATTTTTATTTTATGAATTTTATATTTATATATATTATATTTCAATACTTATTTCATTGAATTCCTTTTAAAATTCCAATTTAAAGTCCTATTTAAGTTTAAGAAAAAGAGCGTCACTCAAATATGGGTGACGTGGCGACGAACGTGTTAAAGGGATGAAACCAGCGTCGAAGTTTCTGAGTTTTCTCTCATTTTTTAAAGATAACTTTGTAATAGTACTCGACGAAGCAAAACCTTTCAAATAGAAAATGTTTATTTTTTAATACTCTATCGCCTTGCCATTAAAAAAAGAATACAGAAAAGCTTGTATTCAAAGCGTGAAAAATCGCTGAAACTTTGAGATTTGTTATCAGTCCTCTTAAAAAATATTTTGCCGCCAAAAAAATTGCTCCACGCAGGATACACCATGCTTTATACACACGTAAAGTTTCAGTGTAATCAAAATTTCAGAAGTAGATGAATTTCCGTATAATACAGTGTACGAATACTTTTTGGAGCCACTGTAAATGTTGGCCGAAGGAAAATTTCAGTCGACGATTAATGGAATGAGGATATTATTTGTCGCTACGGAAAACAGAGCTTTGTGTGCATTAACAGGACAAACACGTTATTAAAAACAAATAATCTTCGAAAGTTTATTGCGGTGTTTCCAACCACACCACCGCGTATATTTACCGATTCAAATGCAAACAAAAATAATGAATCACAGCTTAACAAAGCTTCGGTTCACTTAGGCATTTAGTCATACTAATAAGCTGTGCCTACCTAAATTTTTCCACCTCAACGTTTCAGCAGTTTTGGAATAAGAGAATCTTGCCTGTGAAAATTTTATTCTATTAAAAATGTTGCCGTTTGTTACATGAATCGTGAATTGGATATTTAACAATTTTACTTCATCCAAAATTTGTATTACTTTCTAAATTAAATATTGTATATTTAAAGATTTTATTCCATCACACATTTTTACATTATTTCACAAATTGTGTATTGTACGTTTAATAATTTTATTCCATTCAGAATGTTAATCTTTACATAAATGCATTATACATTTTTAATATAGCTCCCATCTATTATAATCTATATAATAATCTATTATTAAATAATTAATAAATAATCTATTAAAAGTTTAATAGTTATCGATCCTGCTTTTAATTGTTTACTATTAATATTTAAAAAATTATGCACCTTGCATCTTCTTAACTACTGAGTAGCTAATTTAATTTTGTTCAGTTTACTTTAGTAATTACCAACCCCAGCTGTTATTTAATTTATGCACGTACATCTCTAAGTGAGCAAGATGGTAAATTGATTTTTAAGAAATGAGAAAATCGTGTTAATTTGTGCAGCATGTTTGGTGATTAGTCAACCGTGCTGTATCTTCTGTGACTACACGCCAGAAGTATTTTTTTTACAACTGATAATTAAGTCCTGCCAAGAAGCCGTGTGAATCAGAAACATTTTCTCATTCAACTACATTTTTTATTTTACTTTCATAATATTTACTCGAAAAGTAAAACTTTTCATCTCATTGTCTGTTCCTTTGATTTTTAGAGTACTTCAATATTCAAACAGTATTCGATTATTATATTGGGTGATTGCAAAAGTTCGTGCCCGATTTTGATAAATGGCAAAGCATGCACAGTTGACTGTTCAATTATTTATTTTATAATCATATTATTAACCGACAGTCATCTAAATGCTTCGTAATTCAACATACTCTTAAAAACGGGTACATTATTAATTAATAAATCCAATTTTTTATGAAAATGTGTTGTATTCATTTTTAGTTAAATCGGGCACGAACTTTTACGATCACCCAATATAAATATTACAATATTTTTATTAAAATTATCACGATTAACAATAACGAATAATAAAGATAGTGGCAGTACGCTAGTTTGTTAATAAATATTATTATAATTAAATATTACACCATCGATCGTTATAATAGTCATTGTTATACCTTAATATGACAACTAACAATCGTAAAAAACGAGAAAAACATACAAGTTTAACCGGGATAAAATGTAAGAAGATACTGATAAGAGTTTATCTAAAGATCACGTGATTCTTACATCGAAAAAAAAAAGAAATTCGCATAATCTGCATCAATTCGCCCGATATCAGGTCGTGTACTTTCGACACATCAATTACCGAATTGCTGAGAGATAATTCGAACGAGGCGATTAGGGGACGGCTTACAATCAGTCGGCTAGAAGTGGCCGTAAAATATATTTTGCAAAACATAGTTCGCGGAAAAGGCGAACAAGTGATTAACGTTAGACAGCTCCGGTTTATCGGTATAGCCGAATATAATGTCATTAGATAAAGAAACGACGTAACACCGTGTATGTAGATACATGCTGTGCACATGCTTCGTATCTCCAGTTATGTCACAGGGCATAATGCATTCTCTTTTGCACGCGAGGTCGAAGGGAAATTCATTGGATTAAAATTTCAAGGTTAGATCGACGTTCTACAGGGTTAATAATGATACAGTGGCTCCAAAAAGTATTCGTACACTGTAAACGTTACAAACAAATTTATTTACCCTTAAAATTCTGATTTCAACGAACGTTATTAATGTAATTAATAAAAAATTTACACTGTGTTGCAAATAAATTCGTTTACCTTTAAAATTCTGATTTCAACGAACGTTTTTAATATAATTAATTAAAAATTTACACTGTGTTACAAACAAATTAATTTACCCTTAAAATTCTGATTTCAACGAACGTTTTTAATGTAAGTAATAAAAAATTTACACTGTGTTACAAATAAATTCATTTACCCTTAAAATTCTGATTTCAGCAAACATTATTAATGTAATTAATAAAAAATTTACACTGTGTTGCAAATAAATTAATTTGCCCTTAAAATTCTGATTTCAACGAACGTTATTAATGTAATTAATAAAAAATTTACACTGTGTTGCAAATAAATTCGTTTACCTTTAAAATTCTGATTTCAACGAACGTTTTTAATATAATTAATTAAAAATTTACACTGTGTTACAAACAAATTAATTTACCCTTAAAATTCTGATTTCAACGAACGTTTTTAATGTAAGTAATAAAAAATTTACACTGTGTTACAAATAAATTCATTTACCCTTAAAATTCTGATTTCAGCAAACATTATTAATGTAATTAATAAAAAATTTACACTGTGTTGCAAATAAATTAATTTGCCCTTAAAATTCTGATTTCAACGAACGTTATTAATGTAATTAATAAAAAGTTGTTTCATTAATTGAATGGTACGGGAATGAGCTAAATCACAGAAAATAAAAACATGGAATCTTCGATTTAAAGACTTTTTAGATACATAATTGTGTCGATGATCATGAAAGTGGTTTAAGAAAAAAATGAAAGAAATGAATATTTTATTCCTTGAATTGGAAATCAGTCAAATTATCCAAAATTGAAGAATAAATTTTAAAAAAGGTGTTTAACCTAGATCACTTTCATAATTACCGTAACAATTCTAAGATTAAATTAATAGTTACGTAGTCACTGCTATTTCCTTAATTTTATCAAGAATTCTTTTAATGTAATGTATCAAGGCAAAGAATCGATCAGGTGTAAAAATAATTTTTGTAATTCTCCAACCGTTTAACTCTTCCTCTAACACTTGTACAGCTTTCAAGTTTTCAGAAACATTGTTTCTTTACTTCGTATCCGTATCGTGTTCATTTCAATATCCTGAATTTTTGCTGTCAGATGCCAAACTCGAATGAAGAACACGAAATTACAGAGTTGCACATTTATTTATTTAAATTACAGTTACGGGGTTTCACTTCGAAGTTGCTTTTCGCTTAAGATCAAAGGGAGAAGTTTCGTGTTTCAAAATCTAATTGACGACACGATCTCGCATGTACGGCCGATGCACGTGACAGACAATTTTCGCTTTGCTTTGGTTCCGCGGCCGTTCGTGCAACGTGCAATTACTGTCAATTGCATCTACCCGCAAATTGCACGCGATTCTAAGGGAACGAGATAATTATGTGCGCCGGCATAAAATTCGCTAATAACATGTCAACCGTCTTATTTCGCTCGATCAACATTTTTATGACCGCATGCAGCGCCGAGCATGCGATAAAAATGAGGGGAAGTGCGCGACAAGTGACGGAAGTCTATAATAAAATTGATATTACATCTCACTTGGAAATTCTGATTATTCTTTGCGAAACAGCGTATTTCTGAATGGAAAGTGGAATGAAGAAGACTGAAGAGAAACGAAAATTGATGAATATCTTTTCTTAAGACGTTGGTCATTGTTGGGTTTTTAACACTTTAATAATAATAATAATAATACATACAAACATGCACTCTATAATTATTCTAAACATTACATAATTATAATAACTATTACTAATTCACTACATCTATTCATATGCACGGATCTGGGTGAACTGCCGGTGCCGAAACATGTGCGGTACAACCACACTGTTCTATTGTTTCTACATTTTCCCCTTCTTTCAATCACACACACACACACACTCTGTGTTTCATCTCTATCAGTCATAATAGAGGAAAAGGAATAACATTCTTGTGGAATGAAAGACTGAAGAGAAACGAAAATCGATGAATATCTTTTCTTAAGACGTTGGTCATAATAAAAGAAAAGGAATAACATTCTTGAAGGATATTATACAGTGACTCCAAAAAGTATTCGTGCATTCTATTACGAGGAAGTTCACCTAATCCGAAATTTTTATGTGTGTACAGAGCATAGTGTGTCCTGCATAGAGCAATTTTTTTGGCGGCAAAATAAGGTGAAATACTCGGGGCAAGTATTAATAATAATGAAGATCGATAAAAGGTGCTGAGAGACTTTGTTGAAAAATAATAAGCGCTGTTCTCGATTTGTAAATTCACAGGGTGAAGGTTGAAGAAAGTGTTTCAGTATATCTATCGCGAAATCTGAAATATTATCTAAGGTGAAATACTTGAGGCAAGTATTAATAATAATGAAGATCGATAAAAGGTGCTGAAAGACTTTGTTGAAAAATAATAAGCACTGTTCTCGATTTGTGAATTCACAGGGTGAAGGTTGAAGAAAGTGTTTCAGTATATCTATCGCGAAATCTGAAATATTATCTAAATCCATTGCACCTAATTTATAATTATCAGAAAGGATATCTATCAAAGTAGATCGCTGACAAAAAGTTCGTGCTGGTTCACCTTTGACTTTTAAAAACAGAAAGACGAGGACACCGCAAGGAAATGTTATACGCCACGCTTAATGCATTCTTTCGTTTCATTAGATCACAAGAATTTCCATTATTACCCAACATTGACTTTGTATTATCGTATGAGTTACAGAACTGCTTCATATATCCACCATATTAAAATCTTTGATACTTATAAAACTATTTATTCATGACAAATTTTTTTACCTTCGACTAAGTTTTTTCCAAATCGTTAAGTCTTATTTTTTCCCTCTCCCGTTTATTAACACGTTCGTTGCCTAGCGTGATTCGGCCGAGTTTCTCGTTGAGCCCGAATCCGATTGCATAGAAAACTGGGTTAAAAAAATATAAAAACAGCAAAGATTTTAACTTTTTATTTTTATTTTATGTATTCCATACTTATATATATTATACTTCAAGGCTTATTCCATTGAATTCCTTTGAAAATTCCAATTTTAAATTCTATTTAACTGTAAGAAAAAGAGCATTATCCAAATATGGGTGACGTGGCGACGAACGTGTTAACCCTTTGCACTCGAGAAGTGACTGTTAGTTGTCTAACGATACTAACTTCAAAAATTTTCAAAGTCGAAATATTTACTAAGATTCGTCTATATTAAATGTTCTTTAGCTTAGTTAAGTCATATTAAAATTTACGTATATAATTATTTAACCTCTGGGGTCTGATTAATAAACAAACTAATTAAATTCTGAAAACTTACGAAGGTATCATTTGGCGACTGACAGTCGCCTCTCTAGCGCAAAGGGTTAATCCATGCAAGAAAGGGGTTGGTGTTAAAAGAGTCGAAGCAATAAGAGGACCAAAAGACAGGGAGATTTGTGGATAAAAAAAAAAAAAACAAAAATAACCAATTGTAATCCTGATCGATTTTTCGATTTTTCTCGCAAACGAATGCAAAAAGTCCGTCGACACCACGCTTGTCGCGGTTTCTATGTCTGTCCGCGCTAATCGCGGTGACTCGTTAATCCAATAACCTTTAATCAAATTAACCGAGTACTGGCTGGACAGGAAAACCGTTTCAAGGTTCCGACTTATTGGCTCGATCGCAGATGACCGAACCACGCGATACGCCGCGCAGGAAAGTGATATAACATCGATGCAAATGTTACGACGAACTCCTACCCCTGCCGATTACGCGATCACTTTGTGTCCATCCTTTTGCGACACGAATCGCATCAGGAGAAGACGCTAGCGAACCGGCGACCATCCAAGGCTTTCGTGCTATTATTATATATATTACCTTTTATTGCATTTTTATTATATAAATTACTATTATATATAATAATTAAATGTATTAACCTCGATAAATTTAATTATTGTAAACGATAATTTATTGGATTGAATAAAAATTAACGTACAAATGTTGTAATCAATAAAAAGGTATTTATAGAATAATAATTAAATTTATTAAGTTCGACAAATTTAATTGTTGCAAATAATAATTTATTGGATTGAGTAAAAATTAACGTACAAATGTAATCGATAGAAAGATATTTGTAGAATAATAATTAAATTTATTAACCTCGATAAATTTAACTATGGCAGATAATAATTTATTGGATTGAGTAAAAATTAACGTACAAATGTTGTGATCGTTAGAAAGATATTTATAGAATAATAATTAAATTTATTAAGTTCGATAACGTTAAGTTGCTCTCGCGGGCATGTTCAAATTGGACGGTTCGACATGCCCGCGAAGTTAAGTGGTTAAGGAACCATGTTTTTGATCACTTTCGTATTTTACGTGACATTAAAGTGACAATTTTTTTACGACGAAAAGGACACAAATAAATTGAAGAAAAAATATTGTGAACAAAAGAAACATTTTATTCGTTGCAACAATAATACACTGTGATATGTTAAGTGCATAATTGCTACTATATTAAGTATCCTAAGAAGTACCCTAAAAACACAAATAAATTGAAGAAAAAATATTGTGAACAAAAGAAACATTTTATTCGTTGCAACAATAATACACTGTGATATGTTAAGTGCATAATTGCTACTATATTAAGTATCCTAAGAAGTACCCTAAAAACACAAATAAATTGAAGAAAAAATATTGTAAATGAAAGAAACATTTCATTCATTGCAACAATAGTACATTATAATATGTTAAGTGCATAATTGTTACCATATTAAGTATCTTAAGGAGTACCCTGAAATGGTACTTTCCTAAATATCGTCGATTTCGATAGAAGAAGTAACGCGTAGTTCCTCGAGCTATATTCAGTAACGTCGCAACAACATCGTAAATCAATGCCAGCGATTTCTATTGTCCACCGGGAAATATTCCATTAGGTCCTTTTTCTCTGCTATTCTCGTCACGGATCGATGATAAGGCATTACACGTGATACACCTGTTAGGCAAGAAATTACGCGTGCAATTCTCTCGAGATACGACGTCGAAACAGATTTAAGGTTTCCCCTCGATCGAACAAAAGCGATTTCCTTGTTTGCTTCTTTGGCAAACCGATCGTTCGCGAACGTTATCTCGAATTTCCGCCTTTAAACGATCGATATTTGGATATTCCCGTCGCGTCAGTTTCAATGTAATTATTTAGTCTGCCATCTGATATAGAATCGTTTTATCTCAGTTTCTTCGGGAAACGTTGCTCCCTGGTGTTCAAATTACCTTGTTTTCAAAATGGTACTTTTGGTGTTATGATTTTTGTTACTTTGCGGTGTGAAATGGCTTACAATACAATTTTGCGGTATTGTAATCCTGTTTCAGCATTCATTTTGAAGCAATTACTTCCATATTCTTGTGATGTCTTAATTAAGGCTTAAACAAGATTAGAATCGAGTCAAATCATCTAAAATGGGGATAATCAGAAAAATTCGTTTACGACATAAGCAACACATTTATATCCATTTGTAAGAATATCAACTATATACATCAGACTCATGATCTTTGCATTATATTTAAGAGTTCGTTGATCTTTTCATGTTTGTAGATTTTTTTGCTTTTCAAACAGAAATTATGCATTATGGTATAATGAACAGAATGAACCATAAATCCGAATTAGTGGGTTTCAGATAAACGCAGTACCATTGTATTTATTTAAATATTTTCGCACCGTTGCATTGAAAAATTGTCGTTAATGCAAGTTTACAGTGAAACTTGTGGTTTTATAAAGGTTTCCATGGAACTAGGTGAGAAAGTTATTTCCCTGTATTGTCTTGCATTCTTGATTCTCCTGTTTCCTCTTCACGCCCACGTCGTCGCCTGACCAATGGATCGAAAAAGATTCCTTCTCCCTAATGAAACTTTTATCTTTGTTAATTATCATGGGTCACCGGTGACCCCGATGCAACACGTTCATCTTCCTCGTGTTTACGTGGTGTCATCAAGCTCGTGATATAACCCGAAGGGGTTGGTACTACGCGGAAAACAAAAAAGGATAAGACGGAAATGTTACACGGGAAGCTTCGTCTTCGAACAAATCGATATTGAACATTAAAGGGTTGTACGCTTCGGATGGTCTTTATTTTTCACTGTTTTATTACACTGTACCTTCACCATGTTGAATGGTGAAATACAGAAACTGTACCTTTCGAAAGTCCCTTATTTATGACACGTTCTTGGATATTGAAGAATCACGGTCGACTCGAAAATTAAGAATATTGTCTCTCTACGGTCGTTAAGAGGGTTCGGGAAGAAAAGCAAAAACGCTAAAATTTCTTAATCCTTAAAAATAGCAGTGCTAGCACACTCCTGTCATAAATATGCTAATGGAAACTACCATAGGATGGAACAGAAATCTTATCATTCTTTTTAAATGATAATTCCCAGGTTTTTATTTTCGAAACTGTTTTATATTAAAATGTATCCTAAATTTCTATATTGAATATTTACTTACTCTTTTGCATAGAGTCATCTCTCTCTATTTCTCTCTGTTTCTCTTAGGCTGTATTATTAACACGTTTCCTGCCACGTGTACTATTTTTGGTACACGTTAAATCTCATTTCTGCGTTAAATTTATCGTTATCACTTTCAGATAAAGAGATAAAAATAAGTGGTATTGTTATTAAATGCTGTTTAATATTGTTTAGTAATATTTTGTATTATTTTGATAGTTATCGATACCAAAAAGTACTTTCTTAGCTGATGAACAGACAGAATGACATTTAGCAAAAACCAACTTGGCAGGGAACGTGTTAACAATCCTATACACTGTATACATTCATCTCTCAGACAAACATATTATAGTGATGATTTTTGTTTTATAGAACACAAGGAGCAGTGAAATACACTTTAAGGCTGAAAAGTTGTTTATTAATCATTAATTTTCTGAAATAAAAATGAACATGATAGTTATTCTAAAGCAATCAAAGTTCATCTTTCTATCTCTTGCAGCGCTTTGTTGAGGAAAAAACGGGAGATCTCCCCATTCGGTCGGCTAAGTGTTAACACTATTCCTACTAACACTTCACGTGTACCTATTCCTACCGCGACATTCCCACGTAAGACAGACTACAAATTTTTTCTCAAAAAATAAACAATGAAGAAAGAAGTGAATATTGAAAAATGTATTATACGTATATTTGAGGAAAAGTCTAAAACTTAAAGGCGATTCAATTACATTGTATCTATGAAATTCTAATCGAAATTTAAAAAATGGTCATTTGACCGGTTGTGGTAGGAATAGTGTTAAAGAAAAAAATAAACCATTAACACTATTCCTACCGACACTTCACGTGTACTTATTCCTACCGCGACATTCCCACGTAAGACAGACTACAAATTTTTTCTCAAAAAATAAACAATGAAGAAAGAAGTGAATATTGAAAAATGTATTATACGTATATCTGAGGAAAAGTGTAAAACTTAAAAGCGATTCAATTACGTTGTATCTATGAAATTCTAATCGAAATTTTAAAAACGGTCATTTGACCGGTTGTGGTAGGAATAGCGTTCAACTGAGCGGTTTCATTTAGCTGAAGTAAATCAAGCGAACGAGCAAGTGTATAAATCGCTGCGTTTCCATGGAAATTTCAATGATTCCACTGGCATTGGCCCAGTTCTTCGTTCTCGTTCTCGTGCTCGTTTTCGTTCAAATAAATCTTCCCCTGATCCTCGTGCATCAGCTTCCGAGGACTCGTCGTTAGACTCGAATCACTTGTTGGGCGCCTAGGAAGACCTTCGCGAGATTTCAATGATCCACGAGGGTCGGACTCGTTGCCTGGTGTGCGATCGTTGCGAAATTAATAGCCGTGCCCTTGAATCCGGATTCCCCCTTCTTTGGCGTCTCGCCTCGAAAGAAAAGGATCCTCGAAGGGAGAAGTTGCACGCTGGTGAACGTCCTTCGAGGGTCGTGCACTCGGTCGACGGACCTGCTTCGGCATAGAAACGGGTTCCTGGCTGCTCTACACAAGATCTGTCCAGCTCTATTTCCACGTAGAACCTACCCCTGGTTTTTTTCGTGTCTTCTGATTAGTGTTCGGGTGACTAGTGAACTGCGAACTTTTATGCAAATTTGAATTCATGCAGAAACAGCAGCAATGGCATGGGGATATGTGTGAAGGTGGATGTAAATTCGACACTGATTAAAGTATATAGATGTATATTATATTAAATATAATAATATTTATTTAATATTACTGTTTATCTAATATTATATATTGATATTTATTTAATATTACTATTTATCTAATATTATATATTAATATTTATTTAATATTGCTATTTATCTAATATTATATATTAATATTTATTTAATATTGCTATTTATCTAATATTATATATTAATATTTATATAATATTATATTAAATACAATAATAATAATTAATAATTATATTAAATATAAATCTATTGGTTTCAATCTCTCAGTTTGGTCTTACACTTTTATCTCTCTATTGTTCGTACTCGCTTGTTGCTTCTCTTATTCTCGCTCTTTCTTTCTCTTTCTCTCTCCCAATGTCGAGATTCGTTTCACACTCCAATTATCATACCATCCGGTAGTTTCTTGCGTATTGGGTGCATTCTGCACATCTTTGCATTTTCTACAATAATTTCTTGTAGGTACATACCTAAATACAGAGAAATCTGCATTTTAGGGGTTAGCTATTATATGATAACTTTGACACATCTCCTTTAGCACTTTTTCGATACTGAACGTGATACAAATACATATATGAGGAAAAGGGCCGGAAAAATGTAAGGAAAAACGCCATAGATTTGAACGCATGCTGTACTTAACCAATAAATCGCAACGCGAAGATTAAATATTAGATATGCACAGCCTTATCTGTAAAGAAGCCTTCGATAATGGATTTCCGATCAAACACCCTCCGCGCGTGTCGTTGTATTTACTATGCGTTCCGGCATAATGTCATTTCGCTGAAACTTTGATTACTTTACTCCTCTTGCAGCAAATAAGCGTTTTTCGCTGGAACAGGCAAGATTTAAAACTGCGTAGCTGTTCCACGTACGTCGGGGCGTTAAACTACGAATAAAAAGGTAATACGAGATTTTTCAGAGAAACATCATCAATTGTACGGTTTCCACGGAAACCTGAAGTGCACACACCGGTATCTTCCATTGTGTTTACCCGTGTAAACTCCGAGAATAGTACTTCGCTGCGACCTTGCGGTCGCAATAAATGTACCAGAAGATCGAAAGACTTCATGAGATCCCCCTACTGGCGTTCATGTTTTGAAAAATTAACGTTCTCCTTGTTCTCCTCCAAAGAACCGTAATAATCTTTCTAAAATTGATACGAACGGATCACCAGTATAAAGTTTCAACAAACACTGAATCCATTTCGTCCGCAATGAATGTCGTTTATTTCAAAAAGCTTTCAAAACCTTTATTTTCCTACTAAACCCATGAGCATTTGACTTCAGCCACGATGTTACCATAAAACAGAGGCTTCAAAAGGTATCTCAAAATTTGTTCAGTTTTTTTTTTTGAAAACTTGGGTCAGCGAAAAACAAACGAGAGGTTGATGCAACCTTAAAAATAAATAAAACAAAAAAAAACAAATAAATGCAAACAAAATTTCTATGACGACGCTAGAGATTTTACAGTTCCTGAGAATTCGACCATGGGAGTCGAAAAGGTTCGACGTAGTTCAAAGGGCATATGGTTTTTCTCTTGAGTAACGACACTTTTCCTTCGGCGACACGCTGTCGCGACGGTTCAAATCTCTCCCTTCATCCCAGAAATGTTCCCTGTTTTTGGGAGGATATAGGACGAAGGATCGAAAAGAGACGATTCATTCGGGCTCTGTATACGACACGGCAAAGTGCGACGTGTACATAAAATGAAATTTCAACGTGAAACCAGGATACTCGTCTTGTTATTTCCTTACACCAACATTTCTTTTTTTCCTCGCACATTAACACTTTAATGGTCGGGCGTTTACTCAGTTGAATTTCGCCAGGGGTCGACAAAATTTTTGAAAATTCACGAAATATTTCAACGTAGGTGGACATACACATTTTTAATAAAAAAAAACACACACAAGCAATTAAATTCTTATAGTTGTAATTAAAAAATAATGATAACAATGAAGAAAGTAAATGTTAGAATTATTTCCAAATTTAATACTTTTTCCTTGGGTAATAATTATAGGTTTTCTAATTTTATTTGCATAACAAATACGACAATCCCTTCGTACACCCTTTTTTATCACTGATATTATAACTAATTTATATTCTATTTCCCCAGCTAATATGAATTTAAATATTGTCGAAAAAAGACATTTGCAAAAGAGTATGTTACCTGTTAATAACTCTGAATGGTAGCATCATGTTGTGTGAACGGCCATTAAAGTGTTGAGTTGCGAAAACGATAAATACCGACCACAAAGGAAAGGGAACCGCACGGATTTTCAAAAATTGGAAAAAAGTAACTCGTGTAGCACAAATATATCGACTTTAACACGTTCGTCGCCCAGCGTGATTCGGCTGAGTTTCTCGCTGGGCCTAAATCCGATTGCATAAAAAACTGGGGTAAAAAAATATAAAAACAGCAAAAGTTTTGACTTTTCATTTTTATTTTATGTATTTTATAATTATATATACTATACTTCAGTGGTTGTTCCATTGAATTCCTTTTAAAATTCCAATTTTAAATTCTATTTAATTTGAAGAAAAAGAGCGTCACCCAAATATGGAACGTGTTAAAGGGGTGAAACCAGCGTCGAATTTTCTGAGTTTTCTCTCACTTTTTAAAGATAACTTTGTAATAGTACTTGACGAAGCAAAATCTTTCGAATAGAAAATGTTTATTTCACATTTTAAAATACATACATAGGAATTAATCCGCATTTGCCAGTGCAACATTGCACAGGTCACGCGTTCGTTTCCCGCAAAGTTAGAACAGGTTCTAACCTTTGGAACCCTTCCAAGAAGCTCCTTCCGTCTCCTTTTCTTCGTCCCAGAAGACTCCTCCGTGCTTGAACGGGTCTAGCCTCTTTGTTGGTCGCCACCAGACGTAGCCCTATTCGTTTGCTTCTCGTTCCTTTCCATCGGCGCTCTTCTTTTCTAGAAAGTCTTTCCTCCTTCGATAGAGATCTTCCCCTGCCGGCCAGACGGGCTGTTTGCCTTTGCTCTCTTTCACCTTTTTCGAACGACGCATTTAGAAGAAGCTGCCACCACTCGTGCGTTCGGGCACGTTTTTTCGATTTTTGTGAAATTTTTGAACCGCTGCATGCTCACGTGGCAGCGACTGGTTGTTTTTTTTTAAAGGTTTAACCCTTTGAACTCGAAAGGCGACTGTTAATCGTTTAATGATGCTAACTTCAAAAATTTTCAAATTTGATATGTTTACTAAGATTAGCCTATATTAAACGTCATTTAGTTTAGTTACGTCGTATTCTAAAATTTACATATATAACTATTTAATCTCTGAGTCTGACTAACACACAAACTAGCTAAAGTCTGAAATTTGCGAAACTATCGTTTGGTGACCATCAGTCACCTGTCGAGTGCAAAGGGTTAATAGGTATTCGCGAATGTTTCAGTCCTTTATCAACGTTTTGCTGTAACCATCTTAACACTATTTCTACCATGACCGGTCAAATGACCGTTTTTAAAATTTTGATTAGAATTTCATATATACAACATAATTGAATCGACTTTAAACTTTAGACTTTTCCTCAAATATACGTATAATACATTTTTAAATATGCATTTCTTTTTTCATTGTTTATTTTCTGAGAACAATTTGTAGTCTGTCTTACATGGGAATGTCGCGGTAGGAATAGGTATACGTGAAGTGTCGGTAGGAATAGTGTTAACACTTAGCCGACCGAATGGGGAGATCCCCCATTTTTTCCTCGACAAAGCGCTGCAAGAATAGAAAGATGAACTTTGATTGCTTTAGAATAACTAGTGTTCATTTTTATTTCAGAAAATTAATGATTGATAAACAACTTTTCAGCCTTAAAGTGTATTTCACTGCTCCTTGTGTTCCATAAAACAAAAATCATATTATTCTATGTTTAGAATAACTAGTGTTCATTTTTATTTCAGAAAATTAATGATTGATAAACAACTTTTCAGCCTTAAAGTGTATTTCACTGCTCCTTGTGTTTTATAAAACAAAGATCATCACTGTAATATGTTTGTCTGAGAGACGAATGTTTATGAATAGTGTATCTCCCATGCATGTTTATGAATCTAGGGTTAAATAATTGGGTTAAATATCCACGATCGAATAATTTTCTGTCCTTTCTTTATAAGTATGTAATAAGTATTACATTGAATTATTGTATTTGAAACGCAGTATTGAAAAGAGAGAAAACCGCTCCAAATCAGGCATTGATCCGCGATATTTGTATCACACGTGAATGAAAGGTAATTGAAGAAAGGAGTGAAACTTTCACGTGTACATAAGTAATGAAAGATTTTTTTTGGTAACAGAGAGCTAGGAGTTAAGAAATTCGGTTTAGAAGTTTACAAGGAAGAAGAAGTTTTAAGAGTTTGATAGGAAGAGATAGAGGCGTTTTCGTCGATCATGATTTTTACTGCAAAGCGTTCGTAATGATGCTTCTTAATTAGTTTGGTAACGGTTGGCTTACCTTTGAGTTATTCCGAAAGAGAAAACTTGAAATTCGCTCTGCAAGCATTTATTAGCGTGTGCAATTTGAGAAGAAAAAAAAAAAAATTAAATTTAAATTGTTCAGTTTAGACGTTCGGTTGTGAAAGCAAAGAGCTTGAAATGTTTTTTTTTTCTTTCATTCGTACCCAATTACGCGAAGGTAAGATTGAGAAATTTATCTTCGGGCATTTATCTTAAGATTATTAGCTGTGTGGTTTCTAGAAGTAAGGGAAGTCTTTAAATATCCTGTTCCTACATACATATTATGCTTTTCAGAGGATAGCTCATTATATCAATTACTTTCATCTTTACGGTTATCAGATTTGAAACCTATTCGGCGTAGTTTAAAAGAAGTGAGGTGGAGAAGTCATAAAATATGAAATTGTAATATAAATATATTAATAAAATTAATAATATAAAAATATATACGCAAAGAGATTTATGTATTCTAGTAGCAGGTTAGGTTACTGGGTTGTCGTTTTTGCTTTTTTTATGTTGTTTTTTTTATAGTAAAATAATAACTAGAATAGGGTAGAATGAGGAGAGAAGAATAGGGTAAATGGGTAGGTTAGGTTAAGGTTAGATATTGCTAAATAATAAGAAAGTGTAACCGGAAGTCATCCAAAACCGAAAGATGCGGATTATGTACAAATAAATGAATAAAATAAATAAAAATATAAAAATATATATTAATAAAATTATAATATACAAATATAAATACCCTATTAAAATTCCCTATTGTTGACTGAATGAAAATAAAAGGGTCTTCGAAACTGTAAAAAAAAAAATCCAACAAAATATAACTACAATTATGACAATAAATATAATACACTTCATAATCCCTAAAACTGTAAAGAATCCAACAAAATATAACGGTAATGATGATAATAAATTTTATACACCTCACGGTCTCCAAAACTGTAAAGAATCCAACAAAATATAACTGTAATTATGATAATAAATTTTATACACCTCACGGTCTTCAAAACTGTAAAGAATCCAACAAAAAATAATTGTAACTATGACGATAAACTTTTATACACCTTATTACACCTACAGTAATTACAAATAAACTTTGCCGATTAAAAGTATATTCATTCTCTCATTAAACCTTGAATGAAATTCAACAAGAAGACATATAAAGACTTTTATTAGCAACCGTGTATCATCGAACGATCCATTCGACACACAATGCTTCGAGAACCAGGGACGAATAAGAAACTAAACAATAATGAAGACGTAAACGTTGCCATACTGCGTCGTATCGTAGGTCATTGTGCCTTCTTCTTGGAAGGACGTTGCCCCTCCTTGGCGGCAAAATTTGGCAACGCAGGACGACAAATTTGGATTCCGTTGAAGTGTTGGAAAAAGAGCTTGTCGTTCCTATCGATGCGAACGAATCCTCTGTTTTTAGCCCCTATTCCCAGCCCTGTTGCCTTTCCTATCCTCCTCGTCGTTCCCTTTACCCCTCCCACCCCCTCGCGCTCCCTCCCAGCAAATGTACTTCTGAGGTTGTTGGCTGCGCCATGGAATGCAGACGGGGAGAGACTCACAAAACCACCATCCTCTTATATCTCGTTCCTCCTTTCTTCCCTCCGCGTTGCTTCCTTTCAGACCTTTTGCGCGCGCGAGTTCCTGCTCTATGACCATTTACGCGTGTGTTCGAGCTGGTTTTTGGCGGTATACCCGCTGATGTTCAGGCAGCGTCATCGTTCATGGGATCCGCTCTTCTTGCGCTTCTTGCTGTCTGGTTGCTTTCGTTTGAACTTGGTTAAAAATTGCAACAATGTGGTATCGCACATTCAGGTTAAATCTAGATCGATCGGTGAATCTTGAAATTCTAACGATGCAATAATTTTTATGCTTCATTGCAATACTAAGCACCAAAGATTTAGAATACAATTGTTGAACGAATTAATAAGCCTGAAGTAAGAGCTACTTAACACTTGGCTAACCTAATAGGGAAATTTCCCATTTTTTCCTCGACCAAGCACTGTCATTGACATTCTATTTGTTTTTGCTGGTCTTGAGCTAATGTTGAATTGATTAAAAATTGTGCTTTGGAAAAGTAGAAAATGCATTTGATGAACTGTGAACAATACTAGTCCATGCCCAACTAATAACAGAAGCGAATAGAATCAATGGCAGCGCTTGGTTGAAGAAAAAATGGGAGATCTCCCTTAAGTGTTAATAAACATTGAAAACGCTTACTCGATCGAAGTAAAATTGACACCTTTCTGGTAACTTTTTAATTGTTTAGAAATGTTTTATTATACCTGAACGTTTAAACGGGGTAGGAAATTAAGAAGGATACGATTTACGAACTTTTCCGTTCATACTTTTAGTTCTGCATTCGTTTCACCCGTTCGCTCATAGATCCTCCCTTCTATTCGGTAACAAGATCGATGAGTTACGATTTAGGTGACTGATACGATTTACGCAATTCTCCTCGTATCACTCCCTCGGTGTTTTGAATAACCGAGCCGGGAGAATCACGTGTGGAAGCACTCGAGCTGACGAAGGATAAAGAACGTATGCTTAACGATCGTGACGAGATGGAAAGAAAGATTTAACCGGGGAATTTCGTTGATGCCCGATCTGTGATAGGTTGGTTTGATAAGAGATTGATAGTGGTTGTTTCGCGTTGCCGCGACCTAAGTCCCTTTCATTTCGCTGTAATTTATTGAGCCGTCCCTCAGCCCCGATAAGAGGGGCACCTTATCGATCACAATCCGACCGTATGCGATATCTCGATACGCGTACAGGTTGCAACGATAACGGTAGTGGAAATTTTTCAGCCGTAGCGTTCTGTACGCGCGAGCCCCCGCCATAATCCTCCGGGGAATTTGCTTCTTTTTTCTTTTTCTATCGTTCCGCGATCGAGTCGAACCGACGTTCTGACACGTCACAGAAGACGTCAAGAAACGAACAACCGGCTTGTTTGCCGACGTAAGAGGCACGAGGTGCAGCAAACCTTGAACGTTTGTTTCACAGCGAACGGTATTATGACTGGTAGCAGCCGTAGTGCGAAGCCCTGCAAAAGTTATTTTTTCACAACGATTGAGACGTTGAGCAGCCATCTTGGAAAACGACTCGCTGATTAGAACCTTTTACATTACTCTCAAAAGTTTTGAAGATTCTTGAATGAAGAAAAGTGAGATGAATTTTAGTTCAGCACTGAATTAAAGTGATGATAGATGTACGGAGCCATGAAAAAGTTATTTTTTCACAAGGATTGAGACGTTGAGCCGCCATCTTGGAAAACAACTCGCTGATTAGAACCTTTTACATTACTCTCAAAAGTTTTGAAGATTCTTGAATAAAGAAAAGTGAGATGAAGTTTAGTTCAGCACTGAATTGTAATGGTAGCAGGCATACGAAGCCCTGCAAAAGTTATTTTTTCACAAGGATTGAGACGTTGAGCCGCCATCTTGAAAAGCAACTCGCTGATTAGAACCTTTTACATTACTCTTAAAAATTTTTGAAATTCTTTGATGAAGAAAAATGAGATGAATTTTAATTCAGCACTGAATTGTAATGATAGCAGGCATACGAAGCCCTGAAAACGTTAGTTTTTGAAAAGGATTGAGACATTGAGCCGCCATCTTGGAAAACAAGTCGCTGATTAGAACCTTACTCATTACTCTCAAAAATTTTTGAAATTCTTTGATGAAGAAAAATGAGATGAGTTTTATTTCAGCGCTGAATTAAATTGGTAGTAAGCGTACAAAGCCTTGAAAAGATTATTTTCCGACGAGGGTTGAGACGTTAATCCGCCATCTTGGAAAACAACAAGTTCTGATTAAGAACTTTCCTATTGCTCTCAAAAGTTTAGCATAAATTATTCAGGCTTCTTGTGGAGAACTTTATCAAGCACGATTTTTCTAATAAATCACGAAACAATATAAATTATCTATATATATTTGTTATCCTGTGATTAAAATAAACGAAATCAAGATCGACGCGATTAGTGTAATTTGTAATATCTTACGATTGTCTTAATCTTTAAATTTGTAAACAAAAATTTTAAATAGATACGTAAGGAGTGCAGAAACAATAGATTTTAATTTCTAAAGTATCACGGTTCGGAAGTAGGGAAGGAAAGTTACGCGCCTGTGTGTTTTGCAAAGTGCAATCGTAACGTAATGCTAATATACAATTCCCTAAGTGACGGCGTGATTAAAACGTCAGAGAGGCGGTCTCATAATCTCTAACCGTAGCCGTAGCAGTCGGTTCATCAACATTCTCGTGTTTCACATTTGTCTGGCCGCACACGTGGGTGATCGTCTCTGCAGAATTCGAATCGCGAATTCTAACCTCTTCAAGGACGTCAACACGTACATCCGTTCGTCACGTTTCTCAGATTATTTTGTTAATTTATTATTCGTATTCCTCTGTTATTTTTTATTTTGCTTAACGTATTATACTAATGATGTAAAACGAATAGATTGCAATAGATCGTTTTAAACATGTCCTCCCTTTTGAACGTTAAGCAGTTGTATAACTTCTTGCATTGTATAGCGGCTGCAGAAGTAACAATTTATATTTAATTTGCATAACGTAAACAAGGGTCTACGTCTTGTAAAAGTGAGAATAAAACTTTTAACCCTTTATTAACTCCAAGCCTTTTTTCCATGGGCAAACCAGCAACTCCACGCCATTTTTAAAGAAAAATAAAATATAATCATAAATAATAAAAATTAAGTAAAAATTAATTAATTAAATTATTTAAATATAAATTAAGATGGTGAGTGAGACTCACCACTGGAGTACAAAGGGTTAAAATAAGATTTCTTTTTCTCTCATACGGAAGAACATAATCTATCAACAAATATTAATTTTTTACCATAAACTTCCTCTACATACATTTCAATAGAACGTACACATTTTTTGTTTTACAAAAGATATGCAACGTATTACTATAAATCTCCTTTAATACATTTCAATAGAACAATCGTCATAAAACAATTATAACACGGGCATAATGGCGTGACTAACTGGCGGTACATTCGGTAATGCTCTTATTTGCCAACATGGACCACCGATAGGAACGTGAGTCATGGTTGCGGATTACTGCAGTCAAAATGTTTGGATCTCGTTTCTCAGAAAATAAACCATACTTATCGTTCGGAACTCAGATTGTCCATGGACGAAAGAGAAAAAAAAAGAAAAAGAGAACGAAGAACACGAGACGAGCAACGGCTTTGAGCAAGTATTAATATAACAAATCGCTCGACAACGTCTGAAGTGTCGTTGTCAACGTAATTGCCAGCCGTCAAAGTCAATCTTTATCGATGCGAGTTTTATCGACACATGCATACTGATGTCGACCCACTATCCGCATAGTCCACACGGTTGTTCTTCATCTACACGCGGTTCCATCGAATTACGTCAATTTAAATTATTACCCTCGTGATCTCTGCGAGCGAAAACGCTCCTGTTCGTCTACCTAGACCAGTGGTTCTCAACACCATTTTTGCTGGCTACGCGACTCACTTTGGAACAGTGTTTCCCAACTTGTGAATCGCTATTTCCCAAGGGAGGTTAAATTTTAACGGGAGGTTAAATTTAATTTTTAAGAAAACCTTAAATTTTATTTTTCAATTAAACGACCCTTGAATGGGTTGATCTTTGATCACGCCATAACAGGCAGAGCCTGGGTCTTTTGTGACCCACGTGGATATAGGTATGTTTCAAAAATTGTTTGTCTATCAATATTATGTGTTTTTATACGTCTAAAGGATGGTTAAACAATAACACAAATGCAAAGTACAGAAAAAAATTAGTCTTCGTCAATTTCACAGTGTGTGCCCAAAAATATGATCCATGGTTTACCATTGGAGGGTTAAATATGTGAACTATCTTATTGATTCATTGTTATTTTAGTAGTTTATCATTTTTACAGTTATTGCCTATGCAAACTTTCACTGTGCTTTTTTCACATTTTCAAATTTCTTTTGTACAAAAGTGAATTTAAACTTAAACTGAGTAGGCTACAGTCTGAGGCGACAACTTTCAGAGACAAAATTTCTTCTATAAGCCATCCTAATCATATAATTTTACAGTTCATCACGAGCAGACGAATTGAACGAATATTCATTAAATTCAAAAATACTTTTAATAATAAACATTAAGAAATTTGTACGAAGATAAACTCATCATAAATTTTCGCAAATGCTTTCAAATTTAGTCGTTTAAGCGTTTGTTATTGCCCTGACCCTACCTTTTCTTTTCATTAAAGGAAGGTCAATATGTGGTAGACAAAAACTTAAATCCGCCCCTGCCTTTACGGGCCATCTACCGTAACAAGCAGATAAGTTGTCGAGCCTAAGCAGCGTGGAATGTACAAGCCCACCTTCCTTAACGCAGTTATAAAACTAAAGCAGACCTATTTTCATTACTCATACCGTGTGACTAAAAGAATCGAAGGATCCCGGTAAATTATCCATTTCTCCTTTGTGTCACCCCGTTAATCTTCTCTACGACTATTCACAGTACAGTGATACCTACTTTACTGTCCGCATTTTTGCCCATTTTAACATCCGTTGTTATTCCCACCAATTCTTGGAAATTTTCTAACGAGCTTCTAACGTACCGGGTGACAAATTTCATTCGACTCAGTCACGATGGTATCGAGAGAAACAAACGAAATTTGACATAATTCGTGCATTTTGTACACATGGATCATTTAGATTCGAGGAAGTCACCCCTTCACATATAGTAGTGAATAAAAGTTTAAGACGACAGAACAATGTAAAACATACCTTTATAGTATGTAAATATTGTTCATATACTTATTTTTATCGTCATTATGGTAGAACACTATATATTGATCAGCATAGAATATAAATTTTATTTATACTATTATTTCTTATTTATTAATTACTCTATTTCTGTTGACTTTCTGGTCTTAATCTTTGTCCGCTACTGTATTTCTCATAATAGTTATTTAATTTTATTGTTTTAATTGACTAGCATATTATACTTTTATTTCTTATTTATTAATTACTTTATTTCTGTTGACTTTCTGATCTTAATCTTTGTCCGCTACTGTATATCTCATAACAGTTATTTAATTTTTTAATTATTTATCTAATTATTTAATTGAATTGATTTAATTGATTAGCATATAATACGATGTTTATTTTTCGTGTTATTTCTTATTAATTAATTTATTTGTTTTCTTTGACCCTTTGGTCTTCAACTTTTGTCCGCTACTGTAAGCGTCCATATTTGGCCTCGATCGCAAGACGTGACAGTTGGCACCACTGTGATCGCATCTTATGGCGCATAGGTTTGGGAACCACTGACCCAGCCTAACCGGCCAGTTATATCGAACGAGACTACTTTTCCTTCGCTTTTCAGCGTTCCCCCTCACATATTTCCGTTTCGTGTTATCCCACAGAGAATGTCAGATGTCAGTTCTTGCCCGTATCGCAGTTACGATACTGTGATATCTTTTTTACGTGTTATGTAGTATGCAACGGGGGTTGTACCCGTTATTAAGTCGTAAAGAAACATTGTTATTATGATTATTGTAATTATTGTTAATCGCCATTATCAGTTATGTCTGAGAACGTGCATGAAACGTGTTCGATACAGACGTAGTGCATAATTCGAAGGAAAAACGAGGTGGCAGAATGTTAGATTTGTTTACGAGTCAAATATTAATTAACACAAATCACACTTGATTGTAAAATTTTAATTAAAGCTTGTATTAAAGAGACGAACGAAAAATTTGAGTAAGTTTAAAAAGAGCAATCAACGGTGATTAAAGATAAGGTTAATAATGATAACGTAAAATGAACAATGATGATTAATGTAAATTTTGTACAGATAGAAAGATTATAGAAATTGAAAAAGAATAGAATTCATTAAGGAATGCATAGAATCATTTCAAACATGATAACCTTTCTATTTTTGGATAGGTTCTTAATTTTTTCAACAGAACTTGTGTCACGTGGGTTATCGGTGATAATTACCAGAGATAAAATCTTTTTTCGACGTTACCGAATATAACGATTCACAATCACTGATTATACAAAATAATTATAGAAGAGAAACCAGATAATCATATTAGAAATTTTCCCACTTTAAGCCTACTTATACTTTAAGTATATTAATACTCGTATTAAAGATTATCTAGGTAACAACAAAAATTATTCCCAAATATTATTATATTATTTACTCGACGAAGAATTATAATAAAACGAAGGGAACAATTTGTGAAACTGAATTTGTGAAACTTATACTTAAAGTATATTAATATTCATATTAAAGATTATCTAGCTAAAAATAAGAATTATTTCCAAATATTATTATATTATTTACTCGACGAAGAATTACGAAGTAAAACTTATACTTAAAGTATAGATTATCTAGCTAAAAATAAGAATTATGACGAAGAATGAAACCGATCGATAAGCTTTCTATTATTATATTATTTACTCGACGAAGAATTACAGTAAAACGAAGGAAATAATTTGTGAAACCGATCGATAAGCTTTCTATAAATAATTTGAACATCCTAGAAAATTTCGTTGGTCCAGAATGTTTTACCGACAACCACGTGTAATTGTTGCAAACGCAACGTTTTAACGAGCAAGCCAACGGTTAGGTCACGGGAACTGTCAGTTTCGTGTCAACGAACCGATTGCTGGAGAGAAAAAGAAGGTTTCGAGATCGATTCCAAGCCCGTTCCACGCGTTGACCTCTAATAAAGAATCGTTAACCTTGTCCCAGCGGCAAGTGCAAACGCTCAGGGACATGAGTTCCTCGCGCAACCTTGATGAATCACGATCATGCCCGCGAATATCTACCTGCGAAACGACGTTGGAAAATAGGTTGCGTAAAACTGCTAATATTTCCAGAGATATCAGCGTTCGCAATCGCGAAGGCGGTCGACATTACGAGTTTTACGAGCTCGTTGGTGTTTACCGCGCTTCCACGAAACTGACTTGACTTCTCTTTCGGTTAGAATTGTTTGAATATGAATATTTTTATTTTATTTTTTTTTTATTTTTTAGAGTTTTAGGTTGCATCGACTACGGAGTCATTAGCGACGGATTTTTGTGTGTGTATTATATAAAATACCAACTGTACTTTTATAATTTAAGTATAATTAAAATTAAATATAATTCATTATTAATTTAGTATAATTAAATTTAATTATGCAATTTATAATTTAAATATAATTCATTACTGATTTAAATAGAATTAAATTTAATTATGCAATTTATAATTTAAATATAATTCATTATTGATTTAAATATAATTAAATTTAATTATGCGATTTATAATTTAAATATAATTCATTATTGATTTAAATATAATTAAATTTTACTTATGCAATTTATAATTTAAATATAATTCTTTATTGATTTAAATATAATTAAATTTAATTATGCAATTTATAATTTAAATATAATTTTATTTAATTAATCATTGTTTCCTGTTTAATATAACACACGTTGTTGGCGTAAGCATTTCAACAGTTTTTCTCGATAAAAGAGTGCAATACACCACTTAATTAATGAACCACGCGACGCATCCTGCTTGCATATCATTAAGGTCACAGAAAGTTTACAACGTTCATCGATGTAACACGTCGATCAGCAACTTTAAAGTGCATCCTACCCATAATACATCGTGTAGCCACCGTAAAAGCTGACGTCACGCATGTAATCGGTTTTTCAATTTCAGGGTATCCCAAGCAAAAACCTCTGGCCATCCGACACGTGCCACGCTTTTGTAATTAATTCCTCTTACGTCACGGTGCATCGAGCACTTTCGTCATTGACACTGAAAGTGCGTCGTCGTCCTTCCTTCCTTCTTTTCTCTTTCATTTTTTACTTGCCACCCTCTGACGAGGTTCGCTCGATTAATTTCTTTCTCCATTCACCAACGGCTCCCTTAATGAAGCTTTATTTCTGTAAAAGATACTCGCGAAGCAAGGTCGAGGTATGACGACGATGACGATGGTGGAGTAAAAATTGTTAAATTCTGTTCCAACCCCTTCTTTCATTGTTCTATCAAGAGCAGTATAGTTGGTAATAAATAGACCGCCGATTTTTGGGTATTTATGGAAAATTCGAGTGTGATAAGAGATATAGAAAGGTTATAGTATTCAAAAAAATATACAATAATTATATGTGTTCTATAATTATTTAGAAAGTGAGATACATCTCTTCTTTCATTGTTCTTTCAAGAACAGTATAGTTAGTGATAAGTAGACCGCCGATTTTTGGGTATTTGTGGAAAATTCGAGAATGATAAGAGATATAGAATGCTCATAGTACTAAAAAATTATGCAATAATTATGTGTGTGTCCATAATTATTTAGAAAGTGAGATACATCTCTTCTTTCATTGTTCTTTCAAGAGCAGTATAGTTAGTGATAAGTAGACCGCCGATTTTTGGGTATTTGTGGAAAATTCGAGTATGATGAAAGATATAAAATGCTTATAGTACTCAAAAATGTACAATAATTATGTATGTGTTCATAATTATTTAGAAAGAGAGATGAAACTCTTTTTTCATTATTCTTTCAAGAGCAGTATAGTTGGTGATAAGTAGACTGCCGATTTTTGGGTACCTATAGAAAATTCGAGTATGATAAGAGGTATAGGATGGTTATAGTATTCAAAAATATACAATAATTATACGTGTGTACATAATTATTTAGAAAGTGAGATGAATCTCTTCTTTCATTATTCTTTCAAGAGCAGTATAGCTGGTGATAAGTTTACCACCGATTTTTGGGTATTTATGGAAAATTCGAATTTGTATAAAAATACCCAATTTAGTAATAACCATTCGCTACTTTAGCACATGCATTCGTTACAAAATTGCAAACTATTTTGCAGATTTGATTTGACTATAACTAAAATTAAAATTGATTTTCATTAAAAGTACAATGCATGCATTACGTTTATTGCAATTTCAACATATTTTGTATTACGAGAGTGATTCATGATTGTTAAACAAGGGATTAAATTATATTTACAAAATTCTTATTAATATCTTCGGTTGTCCAAAATAGAATTCCTGTTTTGGGGCCTGTTTACACTCGAAAGACCATTCCAGATTTGAGGATACTGTAAACCGTACCGTAGACAGATAAGCCGCTCGATTTTAAATAGAAGTGCTCCTTGTAGTGGTTACTTCTGGTAGCTGCGGAACATTCTAGAATTCCAACATTTCCCTGCAGTGATTACAGTTAGATACACGCTGATTGAGCGACACTAGAAAATTCCGATTAGTAATCGGTCTGTTTAACCAGTAAACTACGAGCGTTCCAGAAAATGCATACTTTCTATAAAAGTGGATAAAGAAACGAAACGTGGACAGGATTTATAAGTAATAAATCATTCTGCATAGCATGTGTTTTTCTTTTTTTCTATTTTATACATACTTCACATACTTTAAATAACGAAATTAGCATAAGCTCGGAGACATTGTTTCAGAAAATATTTATTCAAGTATAAAATAATGTCATAGTTGGATAATAAATTCAATCTTGAAAAAAAGTCAGTTGCTTATTCAACTGAACTTCATGATTAACATAATTAACATAGAATTATTTCAGAGCTACTTCCAACCAAGTGAGATAGCGAATAATTGATTATGCGGCGGTTATTCTGCGAATGATCGTCTTAAAAGTATTTCACTCGACACGCGTGCTCAAATCTGCTGCGATAATGCGTTTGCAACAGCACAACTGTTGCCTCGCGAGAACGTGTCCCAGGCATGTCGTTGATTTCCGTTTTAACGCGAAATACACGCATACACTGTACCGCCCATAAGTATATTTGTTCGCTTTGTTGTCTTTGCTTCATTAAAAATCGTGAAAAGTTTCAAAAAGCAATTATGTTCTTCTTCATACAACAATCACGCACGTTTGACAATAAATTTGTAACCTCTTGTTCGCTAAAATATTCGTTTTACGTTAACATTTTCACATTAATCACATCTTTAATAGATGGGCAAATACTCATGAGTTGTGCTGTACGCGCGTACAGTAGCGGACAAAAGTTTAAGACCAAAGAGTCAAAGAAATTAACCCTCCATGGGCCGAATTTTTGTTTTAAATATAAAAAAGTCATAAAATCAAAAATTATAATCTTATATATGCAGATGAAAAAAAATTGTCCAGTTTAAACAATTTTACATTGTAGAACATTATATAATTAACCCTTTGCACTCGGCTGTCCTCTCTCATGGGACATGGTAATCCTAGCATATGATAGTTTCGCAAATTTTCAGACGTTAAGTTCAGACCCGGACGTTAAATAGTCATATATGTAAATTTTAATATACGACTTAACTAAACTAAATGAAATTTAATATACGTGAAACATAGTAAATATTTCGAATTTTGAAAATTTTTGAAGTTAGTATCGTTAAACGACTAACGGTCACGTCTCGAGTGCAAAGGGTTAACATGTATACGCCATCTCTCGAAAAAAACAAATTATTTGTTAAAATCTCAATAAATTAGAATGTGACCTGAAAATTACTCAGGCTCATAGAGGGCTAAACTAATTAATTTATAAAGAATAGCATGATAAACAAAATTTGCATTCTGTGCTAATCGATAAATAGTGTTCTACCTTAATAACAATAGAAATGAATGTACTGACAATACTTGCAGATCATAAAACTATGTTCCACATTGTCATCCCGTCTTAAACTTTTGTCCGCTACTGTATCTTTATAACGCCAAGTCAGGTAGCCATAAAAGTTCTCAATCTCTATTTATCGTGTTTTCCGCGAATCGACACCTAGGTTGGCGGAATAAGTTGATAAAACAATCGTTCTATCTGTATCGTCAGGCGAGGTGTCTGTGACTGTGAGGTGTTTAGTGAAAAACGGAGAAAAATCGTTCTATTAAACGGCGCGACTTAACGATCGCCCATTTTTCCCCCGGCTAGCCTGGAAACAAAGCAAATTCCAGGGCAGCAATTATTCTTGGAAACGTTAACGAACGCGTCGTATTAAAATTCCTCGATTACCTGCGTCTCGTTTCCATCGACACACGGTGTCCCGTCCAAAACGGTGGCTGCAGGTTCATTTTCCTTGGTCGTAAAGGTATTAATTGTGGTTCATAAATAATTGAAAAGGTATCAAACGATAAATGTGGCATAGAAAAAGTATTTTTCCAAGGTTCTTTCTGTAGATACGTTGTAACGATCAGCAGTGTTTCCTTTTTAGAGAAATTTTAGGAAGTATTAGTTCTTACTCCTCTATATATTTTATTTAAATAATGCAAAATATTTATAATAAACCTGATAAACGCTTAATTTTCTAAGAAATGTAAAGAAATGTATGATTTTCAATACTGTTCTACAATGGTTTATAAATAATTGAAAAGGTATCAAACGATAAATAATTGAAACGTGGCATAGAAAAAATATTTTTCCAAAGTTTTTCCGTAGATATGTTGTAATAGTCAGCAATGTTTTCTGTTTAGAGAAATTTTCAGGGATTAAATATTAGTTTTTCCTCCTCTGTATATTTTAATTAAATAATATAAAATGTTTATAATAAATCTGGTAAAAATTTAGTTTTTCAAGGAATGTAAAGAATTGTGTAATTTTTAATTTTGTTCTACAATTGCATATGCAAATCAATCCCATTAACGGTAACTATACAGTTGTGCACATGTATAAGAAATGGAGTAAAAACAATTTAATGAACCATTTTGCGTAGGACACCCTATATTGTTTCATCCTACATTTTTCTGACCATTAAACAAGCGTTTGTTCGTGCAGTATCATCGTCCGTGAATAAATACGCTATTCCAATTATGAAACCGGTGTTACACGATTAATGTGTGCCCGCTAACAACACGCTGTTGCAATTTTGCAACATCGTTAAGAAAAACTATCCGCGGCCAGCGTGAAATGTAAAGTGTATCCGGGAAATACACGAGATTTATGACCTTTTTTTCCTGTCCTCACCTGATCTAACATATCATTAGAATTGCTAAATTCAAACAGGCTGCGGTAAGAGTTATCACTCGACAGAGAAATGTTCATTACAGTCTAAGTATATCATTTGATCCCTCTGATTCCGTTATTTTTTGTATATAGACAATCGACAAACGCAAATTTTAATTAATTGGCAAAATCGAGTATGTTGTGAACTAATATAAAGTAACACAGTTGCTAATAACCCATAGGTAGATGTAGAATCACTCTTAACGTCGAGCAAAGGAAGCTATTACCTCGAGGTCTCGCACTCTCTGTTTCCCTAATTTATCAAAAATGAACGTAATAGTACCAATTCGAATCACGAAGACATAATTAGAATAATTATATGCAAAATAAATTACCTACGTTAATCCATTAACTATCTTTTGTAGTAAGCAAAAAGATGACTTAATTTTTTATTTTATCACGATTTATTCATTTTATATTAATAGCTTTAGGAAGCAAAAAGAATTGTGAGAACAATAAAAATTCACGAATAAACTTAACATTCACATCTGTGGCCTTTTTTTATAATTATAACGCTTAGTTGTAATTATAAAAAACTAAATGTCCACATGTGTGGTCAAGGGCCTCAAGAGATTAAGCATTATACCTGCTATTTTTAATTTAATCGTTTACCTATTTCTAACATATTTTTAACATATATTTCGTTTGCCTATTTCTAATTTAATCATTTATCAATTGTTTCTGCATTCCGGTATGAATATTTCTAAAAAATTCCATGACGTCCATCTCTGAAGAATTTCTCAAAATAAACGCACCTGTTGGAAGTACAATCCTTTATTATCCTCCGTACAAATTATAATTATGGTTCAACGATTCAATCGCGCACATATGTGTGTGTGTCATCGATTTCAAGTTCGTACCTACGAGTTCAACTGACATCTAATCGAGTCATAACAATTCTTGTCGGATCAAATGGCGAACGAGTTCCTCAAACGATCGGTCCCTATTGTCCGCAAAACGTCTCTGCTTGGATCTATCGATCCGAGACCTGGCCTGATCGATGATTAACGTCACTTGGAGGATTCGACATCTCGATGACCGGCTCGAACCGGCTCCACTTAAAGAACAGCAACGAACGACAGATCAGACGACATTTTGTCCCCAACGTGCACGCGTACAGTCAACGATTTATTGTTTGCAACATTGCTCAACGAAGCGACGATCTCGGTGGTTCGCCATTGATACGGACCCCACGGGAATCGGTTCACGCGCAGAATGGACCGGTAACGACTTAACCCTTTGCACTCGGCTGTCCTCTCTCTTGGGACATGGTAATCCTAGCATATGATAGTTTCGCAAATTTTCAGACTTTAGTTCAGACCCGGACGTTAAATAGTCGTATATGTAAATTTTAATATACGACTTAACTAAACTAAATGAAGTTTAATATACGTGAATCATAGTAAATGTTTCGAATTTGAAAATTTTTCAAGTTAGTATCATTAAACGACTAACGGTCACCTCTCGAGTGCAAAGGGTGACTTACTGTTAGTCGTCTAATAGTAACTTCAAAAATTAACTTCAAGAGATTATCATTTAGTGCACTAAATATTTACTAAACTAACTTCAAAGATTATCAAGTGCAAAATATTTACTAAGATTCGCTTATATTAAATTTCATTTAGTTTAATTAAGTCATATACTAAAATTTACATATATGACTATTTAATCTTCGAAACTAATTTCAAAGATTTTCAAATGCAAAATATTTACTAATCTTCGAGTCTGACTGATAGCTAAACCAATTAAAATCTGGAAATTTGCAAAACTATCATTTGACGACAAACAGTCGCCTCTCGAGGTCAAAGAGTTACCCTTTGAGGGAGAGAGGTGATTCGTAGTCGTCCAGTAATACTAATTTCAAAGATTTTCGAGTGTAGAATACTTAGTAAGATTCACACATATTGAATTCCAATTGGTTTCAGTTAAGCAATATACTAAAATTTACGCACACGACTATTTACCCTTGTGAGTTTGATAATTTGAAAAACTATCATTTCGTGATCGACAATCACCTTTGGAATGCAAAGGGTTAATATTTATGACATCGATTAAAAGATAACTGCAAAGTGTAAAATGTGTACAAAACGTTACGAGTAAATTACGAGTATGTTATGGTAGATATTTAGGGGATGAAATAGATTTCCATGTAAGATCCATGGAAAGATACTTTAACTGTGCATGCATAAATTTGAGTTTATATACAGAGTATAATACACAATTAACGTTTTCGATCAAATTTAAGGAAGAAGTGGGAAAGAAACTTCGATGGATAACCGTATTTTGAGAATTTTGTTTTTATGTTTTGGTAACAAATAATTGCTACCAATTTTCTTAATAACCAGAGATCGCAAATGAAACGTTGATGTTAATTAAACGATAAAATCTTACTTTTATAATTTTTATAGTACCCTATTAGATTCTGTCTGAACAAATAGAAAGGGAGTTCACACGAATGAAAAATGAAGTGAAACTTCACGTTATAAATAAAATTTGGCGGTTGAATATACTAGTAAACGTGTTTTTCGTTTCTTCTTTCGCATGTCCCTAAGTACAAAGCGCATCGAGATACTGAATCGTATCTTAGATACACGAAAAGCTTCGTTCGAATGATGAAATCTGTTTTGACGATGTTCCGCTTTCAGCTAGGTCTTTTAACTAAATATATTACGTCGCACAGTGGATACAGTGATCGTCGAAGAGTATTGAATCATTAAATGGTATATGCGCGTTTTTCTAAGCTAGTGTTTACAATTTCGAACGCGATATCTTCTACTTCGCATGATAAATAGCGAGAAAGTAATGATCCAACGAGTACGGTGAAACGGAAAAAATTATCTCTCAATTTACATCTTATGTTGCACAAAAAAACTTGGTGATCGGCAGAAAAAAATTTAGAAACATATTTAATCAGTCACGCGTCTGACACGAATTTTTTTGCAACAATTAAAAAAGAGAGAGAGCGAAGAAGAGAAAGAAAAATAAATTCGATCATAATATTTCTTCATACTTTAATTACTTCGTCCTATTAACCCATTATTAACACTAGGTTTACGGGATTCATGAGTAAAATTTGCAAAAATAATCACTATTATTCCTAGGAATTTTTGCTGAATTTTATTGATGGAGCACTGCAAATATATCCAAATCTATTTCCCTCTCAGTTCTGCAATTTCAAATTCTTTTTCATGTATATCTTATTTTTAACAATATCCGTAAATTTAATATTAACACCAGTCTTCATAAGTAAAATTTGCAAAAATAGTTACTATTATTCCCAGCAATTTTTACTGAATTTCATTGAAGGAGCGCTGCAAATATATCCAAATCTATTTCTTTCTCAGTTTTGCAATTTCAAATTCTTTTTCATGTAAACCTTATTTTTAACATTGTCCATAAATCTAGTGTTATCACTAGACTTCATGAGTAAAATTTGCAAAAATAGTTACTATTATTCCTAGCAATTTTTACTGAATTTCATTGAAGGAGCACTGCAAATATATCCAAATCTATTTCCCTCTCAGTTCTGCACTTTCAAATTCTTTTTGATGTATATCTAACTATATGTTAGATGTATATCTAACTGATCTTATATCTTAACTGATGTATATCTTCTGCATCTAACCCGAACCTAACCCGAACCTAAACCTTAATTAACTAACGTTGCCTTAATATTTTATATACCTGCGTTGTTTCTTAACATTGTAGTTACACAAAATTGCAAATTTTTTCTTCGACATCTCTTCCCGTGACCACCATACCACGGAACAAAATTTTGCCATGTAAATTAAAATAATAAGCAAAATGTTACATTAATCTAACGCTGGGCCTCAACCAGTTAAGAAAAAGGAAGATACGGCGCAAAAAAGAAAACGTTTTTTTTTTTTTCAAATTTCCATTAAACATGAATATCCGCCTGTTTCTTCTGCATTTTTGCATTCCATTAACGTTTATCCACATTCGTCGACAGTAGTCGGCCACGAAACTGACGTGCCTCGTTAAACGAGTTAACAAACCTCGCGCAAAGTCGCGGATGAACGTTTCGCGTCACGAGTCACGAGACTATCGCCATCCACGTGATGTTATCGTATGTTAATACGAATCGTGTGAATAATTAAATCGCGTTATCACGCTCAAAGACTGTTGCGAGCTACGAAATTTGCTTGTGTCTTACGCTCGGCTAGCAGGCATGTGATATTTGCGCCGGAGTCACGAGAACTTCTTTGCGCATAAATCTGTTCGATAAGTTATGGTTCATCGAAAGCTCGCTGAAATGCCAGTCCTTTCTAATCGAGTCAGCTTACCGCGTAAACGATCACACTTTCGAGATGCTCGATCATTATTCACGGTTGAAGTGAAATCGAAAAGCTGAGTTTTATCTTTCGGTTAATGCTTCAAGCAAATATTTAAGTTACTTCTCTTTTAACACATTAAAAGACCAAGGTCGCGTTCACGCGATACATTTTCGCTTGTAGATGCTCTGCGGTCGATTTTTATTATTCAATGTTGATTCTTATCGTTGTAGTTATACAAAATTATTGACAGTGTACCTGAAACTTCTTTTCGTAACGATAATACTGAAAAATAAAATTTTTCAAGTAACCAACTTAAGTAACTAAAAGATAAAATTTAGAAATGAAATGTTACGTCGATTTAACGTTGATCCTTAATGGGTCGATACTGGAACTACCAAGGGGAGGAAAATGATCAATTCCCAACTTTTTTATAGAATTTTCATGAATTTCTTATGACGTAATTTCCAATAAAAAATGTAAATGAACCTTCGTTTCCATAATACTGAAAAATAAAATTTTGCAATGTAAACTAGCTAAAAGTAAAATTTAGAAATTAAATGTTAGACTGAACTAACGTTGATCCTTAATGGATCGATGCTGGAACTACCAAGGGGAGAAAAATGATTAATTCCTAATTTTTTAATAGAAATTTCATGAATTTCTTACCAAGCATTTTCCAAAATTTTCTGTAATTCCGTATAAAAAATATAAATAAACCTTCATTTCCATAATACTGAAAAATAAAATTTTGTAATGTAAACTAGCTAAAAGTAAAATTTAGAAATTAAATGTTAGGCTGAACTAACGTTGATCCTTAATGGATCGATGCTGGAACTACCAAGGGGAGAAAAATGATCAATTCCTAACTTTTTTATAGAAATTTTATGAATTTCTTACGAAGCAATTTCCAAAACTTGTTGTAATTCTCTATAAAAAATATAAATGAACCTTCGTTCCCTTAGTATTATCTATTTTATCATATAATTTGCAATTTGATTAGTTTGTTGCGAAATATGCTTTAATCGTTTTAACGTTAATCGTGCACCGTTATACAAATCGTTATCAACGGTTATGGGAACAAAACGTATTTGGAGAATTTTTAGCACGCAACTTTCGCATCGACACGATGCGCGATTTCCGCGTGTCGCGGATAATTTCGCGAGTCCCACGTCAAATTATCAAAAATAATAACCAGACTGACGTCAGCAACGCGTGTACACGTTAAATGTTCCGATTCCGCGCGATTTCTGTCTGCTACCGTGTTGCTTTACCCGTTCGTCCCGTGTCAGCGATAACGACGATGCCTCGTCGCGACTAATTAATCGTGCGTGAGCTAATTATCCTTCCGATAGGACGCAGGTGTTCTTTTTTTGAACGTACCAACGTCGCAGTAATCGAATACGGATGATTATTATCAGCGGCGACAATTTGGGATAAATATAGGATGGAGTCTTAAGTGCGATAACAAGAGTTTATAATTAATTGAAATATCTGTCATTTATATGGGGTTGAGGAATGAAACTACTGTAAGTGATTTTTTTTAGGTTTTCTTATTTTCACGTGAGCGTAAAAAAATACATGTTATTAATAAATATATATTACTAATTATACAACACATAAATGTTATTTATCAAATAATTTAAGTGCGATAACAAGAGTTTATAATTAATTGAAATATCTGTAATTTATATGGGGTTGAGGAATCAAATTATTGTAAGTGATTTTTTTTAGGTTCTCTTATTTTCATATAAACATAAAAAAGTACGTATTATTACATATATGTTACTAATTATGCATCACATATGTGTTATTTATCAAATAATTTAAGTGCGATAATAAGAGTTTATAATTATTTGAAATATCTGTAATTTATATGGGGTTGAAGAATGAAACTACTGTAAGTGATTCTTTCAGGTTTTCTTATTTTCACGTAAGCATAAAAAAATACATATTATTACATATATGTTATTAATTATGCATCACATAAGTGTTATTTATCACATAACTCTATTGTAGAGCATATAGAATTTGATTATAGAGCATTGAGTCTTTTAAGAAGAAGAATGCTTTAAATATTTGAAAATGTTTATTTTTGTTATTATTATTAAAAGGTTCTTGTTTGAATTGGTTTTGATTTCGTTTTGGAATCTAGACATGTTTTTTGTTATTAACAAATAAATATGGCATTCTGGAATCACTGTGCAATTGGAATATCCAAATTATTCTTAATATGCAAACAGATAGTATTTGGAAACTGAAACTTAACGTCACAAAAGCTGTTCGTAGGCGGATATTATCGAGAACGAATAAATAATTACTTTTGACGTTGTGATAATTTTATTTATCTGTATCTGTAGCCTATGGGGCGTGGAAAACATGTATTAAAAATACTTACTATGTATTTTCTGGTTGATATGCTGTGTCAGGCGCCAACTAAATCCTAATTAACAAGATAACAAGTTCATGATTACTCGTTAACTGTCTCACGCTATTGAAACGTTCGCGACGAATTTTGGCAGCGATTATGTATACGTGGAATTTCACAACGATAAAGTTGTTTCGGTGTTTAAAGATTATAAAGCGCAAAGCAGGAAGATTCGAAGTTGTAAAGTTTTTTACGACTGCCACAATCTTTTTGGTATCTTTTACTATTATTCTGATCATTGGATTAATTTTGAGACCGATCCTTTCTAATTTTCTTTAGTTTACTTTTCGATTCAATTATGTTTCCTTTGCACTGAAAGATTGTACACATTTTTAGAGGAACACAAAGAAAGTCACTAGTTAAATTATTTTAATATCAAACATCAACTTCTTTACAAACACGTTAAATGTATTCATCGAAAAAAATTAAGAACGTCTGCGAAATGAGAAGAATTCGAAGACAGTGTTGGTATTTTTCAGTACGTATACAGATTTTGTACACTTCAGAATATTCTAATTGCTCGATCATGTGCGATTTGCGCATAAAGAATCGCAGCCAAATGATTTATCGACGGTAATTGGAATCAGTCGCATTAAGTCTAAAGTGATCGCGCTGATGGTCTCTCGTTGCAACAAAAATCGCTCGAAAATCGTTAATTCACA
The DNA here is from genome assembly GCA_033822845.1 of Tetrapedia diversipes. Lineage (NCBI taxonomy): Eukaryota > Metazoa > Arthropoda > Insecta > Hymenoptera > Apidae > Tetrapedia > Tetrapedia diversipes. The sequence continues at coordinate 166,216 of JAOPTO010001029.1, forward strand.
AGAGTCGTGGCAAAAAGCCGGTATGTATTAAACATTAAGAGTAAATTGCCTGGCGTTCGTCGCGAACGGGCATAAACGTCAGCCGTTAGCCGGCTTAGTGTTAGTGGCGGTATTATTATTTGCGTTGCTTCAGGAATTTGCATAAGTCAGTAACCCAATGCTGGCGTGACGCGAGCGTTTCTCAAACAATTATCAATTAATTGGTCGAACGCTCGCGGTCGAGTTGTTTATTATTACTATGTTCTAGGCTATTCTATCGTTCCGCTTATTTTTAAACGGAGAATCGAAATGACGAAAGAGCGAGCGCACAGATTTATCTGCTCGATTTCTGCGTCACTGTTTGCGCTCTAACGCTGTTAACGCTTAGCCAACCGAATGGGGAGATCTCACATTTTTTCCACGACAAGAACACTGCGATTAATTCTATTGGATTGTCCGGTTTGTACCGATTTTTGATAGGTGACGTAAGGACAGGTCTAAATATCTTAGAATTATTCAGAACAAATAATATGTATATATTTTGAAAAAGACAATGCTTCAAGCATATTTGAAACAAAATTTAGGTACGATAGGTTAATCTTTGTGTAATTGGAGTGGGTGATCAAATTATTGAGTTGTGAGGAAAGTTCGTGCCGATTTTTAATAGGTGGCATAAGGATAGGTCTAAATATGTTAGAATTATTGAGAACAAATAATATGTGTATATATCGTGAAAGACAATACTTCAGACATATTTGAAACAAAATTTGGGTACGATACGTTAATTTTTGTGTAATTGGAGTGGGTGATCAAATTATTGGGCTGTCTAGAAACTTCGTGCCGATTTTTGATAGGTGACACAAGGACAGGTATGAATAAATTAGAATAATTGAGAACAAATAATATGTGTATATTTTGAAAAAGACAATACATCCAGTATATTTGAAACACAATTTGGGTATGATAGGTTAATTTTTGTGTAATTGGAGTGGGCGATCGAATTATCGGGTTGTCCGGAAATTTCGTGTCAATTTTTGATAAATGGTATAAGGACAGGTCTAAATATATTAAAATTATTGAGAACAAATAATATGTTTAGATATCGCAAAAGGCAATACTTTAGGCATATTTGAAAAGAAATTTGGGTACGGTACATTAATTTATGTGTAATTGGAGTGGGTGATCAAATTATTGAGTTGTGAGGAAAGTTCGTGCCGATTTTTGATAGGTGACGTAAGGACAGGTCTAAATAAATTAAAATAATTGAGAACAAATAATATGTGTACATTTCGTGAAAGACAATATTTCGGGCATATTTGAAACAAAATTTGGATACGATACGTTAATTTTTGCCTGTTTTATACGCCTTTAAATATGCAGAAAACAAAGTGCAATTTAGGCATTTAATACTTTCCTTTCACCGGAAAGGCAGTCACAAGATACTCGCTGTTTATGATACCTTTTTCGATCGTTACAAAATTTAAGAAACAGGCTTTAAACGCTATAATGACGTGTAAATAATAATATTAAATTCGTTCAAAACAATCTTTATTCATTTCAGCAGTAATATAATTTTGATTACAATATTTATATTATTAATTGTATTGGTGGTGCTTGAAAGGCACACTCGGAGCCATAAGGGTTAACAGGCTTCCGGTCGATGAAATGTTAATTGCAAACGATTTAGTTGCAAACAGACCTAACAGAGCATCCTTTTCTCCTTTCTGATTTCTTCCGCACGAAGATAAAGCGGGATTCGTTTTTGAATGAAGTAGAGCGTGTCTTTCGGGTGAAGTAAAATGGTTGCAAGTGAACGATAACGAACGAAGAGAAATCTTGACAGTTTTTGAAATTCAGTCGGAATTTCTTGTTGATGAGATCTGGAAAATGAAGATCTGCAAGGGGATATAAAGAAAAAAGGTTTGACATGTTTGGAGAAACAGAAATTTTCGAATCACCTTTCACAAACGGTGAAAAGAAAAAAGTCGTATGTGAATAAATGTGTAGGAACAATTTTTTTATTTAACTATTAACAATAAAAAACACAATGAAGTATAACAATAATATTAAATACACCGAAATACGTTCTAGGACACACTATCTACTATTCTCTCTCTCTCTTTCTCTATATTAACACTTTACCGACCGCTCGTGGATCAACTTATTCCCGACTGGCTCACATTGCAGTGGATGCATCATTAATGAATCGAACAAAATGATTTTTTTCAAGTAATTGATAGTTTAATATCTTTATACAATATACAGGGTGTTCGAACAGCCCTGGGCTTAAATTGAAAGAGTAACTCCCTGAGACATTCTAAGACGAAAATCAAGAGTAATGATTTTGCGTTTGAGGCTTTGTTTACGAGTTATAACTAGTTAAAGATATCGTTTAATCCGGACCGTTCGACTCTTGAGAGCGGGTAACCGAGGCAACTCGGTCGGTAACGTCGCTGAGTCCACAGTGATGCTCAAGCGTCGAACGGTCCGGATTAAACGATATCTTTAACTAGTTATAACTCGTAAATGAAGCCTCAAACGCAAAATCGTTACTCTTGATTTTCGTCTTAGAATGTCTCAGGGAGTTACTCTTTCAATTTAAGCCCAGGGCTGTTCGAACACCCTGTATATACATATACGGTTTTGCTCAAAACAGTCACCATCGTGTAAGGGAACATTACAAAACTTACAAACTGAAGCATGTAAAAAGCCGATTAATAGGCTTCCGGTCGGTAAAATGTTAAAAGTTACACGTTACCAGGATTGCTGTTATCATCACACACAGACTGTCTTTTTTTTATCGCTCTTCACTCTATCAATATCATGTATATACAAATTTTGCGGATCATACTTCCCAATGTTTATTCATACGTTTATCATACACACTCTTCCAACTCATCCTTTCATAGAAACATTCTTTCTCATATCTGATACTCTATGATAACCATACACTCTATGATTCCACCACTTTTATTAAACGAAAAAATTGTTGAAACATGCAATTATTTTGCATAAGGTTTCCCCTCTGGATAATTCGTATCTCTTTTTTTTTCATTGCGACACGTACCGGTGTGTTCGTCGATTCGAGAAGAGTTCGTAATTGCAATTTATGATTTTCAGGAATCGTACAACGCTAATTGAAATCATTGTTCTTGTTACGGTGGACCGATCGTTTCACGGACGATAAAATGATTTAATGGTTGTTTTACAAGAACTGAAAATTCCGTGTGTTTCGCGCCGATCGAAACCGTTCTCCGTAAAAGTGGGACAAGCGACTGTTCCTTACGCAACATAAAGCAGCTTTAATATTTATTTATCAATTATGAAATTTCTTTGATCGGTACATGTATCTGTTCCAACGTTAATCGACGTAATTATCTAAAGTGTTTGAAATGCGCATGAAAGTTTCACTGAAATGGTTGTTAAACATCCGTTGATACGTATTTATTAATAAATACACGACGTGGTTCACTTATAATGTTATTAACACCGTTATCCATGGAGTAATGCACGCGTGTTCGGTGAAATATATTTTTTAAATCAAACTTTCGATTGCTGGCAATATAACCGGTTTCTACGAGCAAAGGTAAATTTATTATGAATCAAAAAATATCAAGAAATCGTTAGCATTACGGCTATCGATTGTTAAGGAACGTTTATTTGCAACGAAGGAATCAAACTGAAAATCATGCGAAAGGAAATACTTAGAATAAGAGAAAACGATCTTTTTCCCCTTTTTAACCCTTTGATTACCACAGTTCTTTATGCATACGTGAAAAACCCTCCTATCACACTCCTCTGAAATTTTCCTCAATAAACTGTAAAATCAAACATTTCTGTGCACTAAATTTATATATTTTGCGATCCAAATTACACTCCAATACGTTATGTATAATATGCAAAAATTTCTAAAAGAATACTTTAAGATTGATTTCGATAGAAAACATTTCTCATACCACTGCAAAAATGAATAAAAACTGCCGGTATTTTTCACATATGTATGAAAAATTTTTCCGGTACTCAAAGGGTTAATAATGAATTTAACGTCGCATCAACAGCTGAATTATTAGCGACAGTGTCATTAAGTTACACTGCTTGTTTGACAATCTTTGTTTCTTTAATACACTCAAGAATATCGTGAATCCTGTTGAACCCACAACTAAAACAACCTTTATTCATAATTTTTACAGCAAAACCATAGTGAATTGCTGAAACTAAAGCAAAATTTCAAAAGCTCCTATAAAAAGGTACGAAATGGTCGGTTTTCGACCATTTTGATAACGTAGGGTTCGCAGAACTATTCTAATACTTAGAGCAGTAAATCAGCGTATCAACCATTATTGTTTGCACCGTACTAAGTCGTAGAGGTCGGCATAGCGAAGTGGTCCCAAGGTTTTTCCCTGGTTTTTTCCAGGTTTCTTTGTTTTGAAGTTTTACGTCGTGTCCCTTTTCGACGGTAGCTGTAGCTAGCCGCCTTTGCAAGCACTTCTACGCTTCTCGCAACTTAATGTGCGCTTAGAGTAGTCTTTGAGGGAGCTCTTGTTGTTAATCAGTAGTAAATATAGTTTATTCACCGTTAATAATAGCGTTTTAAAATGTTAAAATAGCTCTAATGTCAGCCTTACTCAGCTCGCCAGGTGTTCATTGAACCAGTTCATTCGCATCCGTTTTGATATTACTTTGATGAAGTCGATCCTGTTTAAACTACGAAACTATAACACGATTAGTCGTTGGAATATAGATTACTTAGAAAGTTCGAGTGGCGTTTGCAAAACATCGATTTCTAAAACGTAACAGATCACCAAAACCGATCGTACGAACATGGAAACAGCGACGTCAGAATTATTTTTGAATTTTGTTAGCAATAATTTCTTAGTATTTTAGGTGCTTCATTTGAAATTTACTTTAAAGGACAATTAAGTGGTACTTATTTTTTTTTTTTATTAATTATATTAAACATAACTCTCAAGATTTATTGTAACTTATATCTGTTTAATTTCGTTGACTCTTTAGTCTTTAACTTTTATTCGCTACTGTATTAAAAATGGCACTTTAAAAATGGTTAGTGTAACTCGACATAGAAGTTACTGTGACGAAGACTGACGTCGAATCACATTGCAAAGAGTTCAGAAAAACGTTCCTTTATGGAGTCGGCGAGGAAAGAAAACGCACTTCGTTCAGGTTAATTGGAAACTCGTGGATCCAAGTAAAAGCGACACGTGCTGAACCAGCGACGTAGAACCGCCCGATTCCACGTGCTCGTGATTTTGCCCCGTCGACCTTCTTTATTTCCACACTCACGATACCTCGAAATGTATGCATACTGTAAATTGCCCGTACACGTGCGCTTGTTTACCGATCCAACCACCCACGAGCGACTGAATCGGTAATCGTGGACGGGTACGACGGCCCGTGCAACCCCTGCAGAAAGCAGAGGGTTGGAGACGCTGCTGGAGGTCGGGAAGGTGTTTCGAATAAAAAGGTTGAAAGACAAACGATAGTTAGAAGAAAAATTATAACTTTTTTTAGTTATTGTAACCCTTTTTCATAAGCATTTTTCATATTCATATATTAAGGAATAGATATATATCAAAAAGAATTTTTAATTGCAGAATTGAGAGGGAAATAGATTTGGGTTCGCTCCATCAATAAAATTCAGCAAAAATTGCTAGGAATAATAGTGATTATTTTTGCAAATTTTACTTATAAAGATTAGTGTTAATACTAGATTTACGGACATTGTTAAAAATAAGATATATATCAAAAAGAATTTTTAATTGCAGAATTGAGAGGGAAATGGATTTGGGTTCGCTCCATCAATAAAACTCAGCAAAAATTCCTAGGAATAATAGTGATTATTTTTGCAAATTTTACTTATGAAGACTAGTGTTAATACTAAATTTATGGACATTTCTTGGATATCTATGTCTAATATTCATATATTAAGGAATAGATGTCCACCAAAAAGAATTTGAAATTGCAGAACTGAGAGGGAAATAAATTTGGGTATATTTGTATCGCTTCATCAATAAAAGTTTTCAAAAATTCCTAGGAATAATAGTGATTATTCGTGCAAATTTTGCTCGTGAAGTTCAAAACCCGTCAAATTGACCCGTAAACCTATTGTTAAACTTGATCCCAGCTGTGGCCGTTACCTGGTGTAGTTGGAGATTACCGGGGATCGGGTGCTCGACCTGGCTGTTCGAGTGAACTTCTAACCTTTTCCAACGTGCGTGAACGTGCAACGTCTCGGCGTGCGGATTTTGTGCCGGCGAGAGTGTCGCGTAGGTGAAAAAGTCGCGAATTCCGAGAACATCAATGGGGAAAGCTCATTCATACCCGAGTTATTCTTAGACCGGACACCAGGAACATATTTTATGCGGTCGGTTGGGAGGATAGGTGCACACGTTGGAGGTGCTAAAGTTGGACCACGAAACGGGGTATACAAGTCAGGGTGTGGGTACGCTAAAATTGTTATTACGTATGAAGTATTTCGGAAATACTTCCAAAATACCACCAGGGGTGGATGTGACGTTAGCAACCAACAATGGATTGCGTAGCACAGGATTTCTCTTTAAAGGTACCGTTCATTCTCAAAAAGATTCAAAAATAAAATGCAAAATATTTTAATGGTTATATTACGGTTTTTATATTACAGTAATACGTTATATTACAAATATATACAAAGTGATGGGTATTAAGAAAGGTGGAAGTTGTTTTTAACCCTTTGGGCTCAAAAGGTGACTATTAGTCACCAAATGATAGCCTCGTAAATTTTTAGACTTTAGTTAGGTTATTGGTCAAACTCAGGGGTTAAAGAGTCATATATGTAAATTTTAATACATCGCTTAACTGAACAAAATGACGTTTAATATAGGCGAATCTTAGTAAATATTTCGAATTTGAAGATTTTTGAAGTTGGCATCATCAGACGACTAACAGTTACCTCTCGAGTGCAAAGGGTTAATTTATAAAATTAACGGTAATTAAATTGCGCTACTGATTAAGGGTGAGAAATTAAACTGAATGGGCTGACAACATGAAAACAGAGTATAGCCTCGGTGAAGCATAATTAACTAGCTACTTAATTACGTAAACATCTTTAAATGTGTTTCAATGAATTGTTCAGTAGCATAACAAGGAAGTATTAATTGTGCGAGCAACAATTCTTAAAGCGCTAATTAACCAGGCGGTTACATTTTATAAATTTCATATTATTGAAATTTTAGAAAATATACTTCATTGCGAATAATTTCAAATCTACAACAGCTTTTAATTACTTGTGATTATTTTCCGTTTGTGTGCATTGGTTAATGAGAATCTGATACACAACCAGGGGCTAATAATTAACTTTTAACCGGGTAAGGTTTCATGATCGTCACCCTGTAAAAACCAGCGTAGGAGGAAATGTCGTGAATTCAAAGAGGATCGGTGATGGAACCTTATTCATCTTCTATTTCTGAATTTACCTCATAGACCAGGAAAATTGGCTGTATCGCGAATAAAAAGATCATTCGATTCGAAATTGATTGACCTTTACATTTAGACATGAATCTTTAACATTTTGAATGTGAAAATAAAATTACTGACGTTCAAATGTTTTACTAAAATATGTAACTAAGCGCATACCGCGTTCAGTGTTATAAATAGGCTCCGGATTTTCATGTATCTTTATAGTATGAAAGAAAGTTCTTACAGAGTACACGTAATACGCGAAAATACACCAAATAACCCAATTATAGTGCACCGTTACACTATTTATAGGATAAAATGGATTTCTATTCGAGCTCCATTTTCCTCAGCTGTGCTTGTAAAAATTCGAACTTGCCTAAAAATTCGCAGTCCACTTATAAAAAAAAACCGTGTATCTTTATTTATTTTAAAAGTATCAATACATTAAGTAACATTCTCATGGTGTTTCCGTTTTCGTCGTGTCAATTCAATGAATATTTTCTCACTCGCGTCCCACAAAGCGAACAGACTTCCGTTGATTGAGAACGCCCACGAATCCCCCGGGATTATTCACTGCTGGCTTCAATACCTATCAGAGATATGTCACCGATAGTGAATCAGCCTCGAATGATCTACATAATATGTTAGAACCTCGCAAGCTCTTGGCTTATGCATTTTCATATCAACCAACGCGACGTACATACGTACATCTGAACGATTTTCAGTATACATCCGATTACCTTAAAACGACTCGTCGTTCGACGAATCATACACGCACGGATCATTTATAACAAGTTTCCCTGTTTTGAACGATTTGTAAATGTATCGAGTGTCTATTTTTAAGGTTCCAACGCTATATCGACTAAGTGCATCATCAGATTTTCCGGCTAGTCGTTGTTCAGTGCGATTAAAATTGTAATCGTTGAGGTAAACCAATATTTATTTATCCTTCGTGGAAAATCGTACATACTACAGGCATTTGGAAATAAATGGGTTCCTTTACCCTGACTGTTTTATGGTAAGCCGTTTCCTCAGGGTTTTGGGACGCGGTTAACACTAGAACTACCGACGATCACGGTGCACTTATTTTTATGGAACAGATAGAAAATTACCTGAAAAAATATCAAATACACAGAAAACAAATCTTTATAACCTTCTGCAGAAAATTATAGTAAATTTTTGAAGCCTGGTAAAGCGAATTCATAAGGTTGCTATGAATAATCATCAATCCGTCATTTTGACGGCTCTGGTAGTTCTAGCGTTAATATTCCCAGGTACGAATGCACTGTCGTCGCGTTTACAGTTTTGTCAGTTCCTATTGTGTGTCCGTTTTGTAGACCTCACCGGGACTATCATTTTTAATGATATATAATTATAGAAATAGATAATAGAAATGTATAATTATTTACACGAGTTTCTTTTCATTCCACACAACCCCCTCCGCTTCTTCAACAATAATAATGCTATCTTTGGCTGAACGTTCCTAATTTCCTGTTTCTCGTGATCGAAGGTAAAACAAGAAAATAGGTGTTATCGTGAAACATTTTCGAGTATCAGTGCTGGTGATGCTTTTGATTAATTTTCGGACAGACACCTCAATCCGTTGCAAAATCCCAGTTCAACGTGGAGCCTTGATAAACGTAATCAATGTACGCTTGATGGATCAGACGAATGTGGATTAAATGTTGAGGTAAAATTTGATCGAGACGAATAAACCGATATAATGATTAATGATATTACTTAACGATCACAGAGTGAGGTTGCAAAGGTAATTAGGATATTGGTGTTGATTGAAACTTTGTAACAGTAAATCGATTGACGGACTAGAGTATACCTATCTGTGACGAAGAAATCAAACAGAAAATTATATTTACAAAATACTTAATACAAGGGAAACAGACCATAATGGTTACAGCAAAGGTCACAGAAAATTTACAAATGGGTAGGTATCACAATAAAGTTACAAAGTTTCCCAGAAAAATGACAAATCGATCATTTTGACTGGTTTTGGTAGTTATAGTGTTAAGATATACGCAAAACAAAAGGTATTTATCTGTCCTGGAGTTTCCTGTTTCCTTGTTAATTATTTGTAAATTATTTAATTAAGATACTTGGTCAAATAATACATTCATTATATTCTAATAAATAGTTCGTAGATGATTTAATATAAAGTGACCAGAGCTACGCTATATATTTTGGAACTTTAATATTACACAAGACAAACGTTAACCGTTAGGTAACCATATGTTAAACATATTCGTCAGTATTTATCTGTTTGATCTTATCCTGAGGGTACTTTACCTTAAAAATAAAACGACTGATGCAATCTGTGCTTTGATTGAAAGCTTCAAAGATAAAAGTAACAGGCACCGACGTTGCATTTCTGCACTTTCTCGTTCTCAGCTGTTAGCATTGTCCCAGTCTCTTTTGGGCCTGAGGCGCACAAAGTGTTCCCGGAACTTCGACCCGTTTCAAAAATTCCTTTCAAATCATTTTTCAAGGAAAATGCGACCCTGGGAAACGATGGGTATAACGTTCACTTTGGAACAGAACGAATCCACAGAATTCTGTCATGCCTTATTATTAGACACTTCCTACTTCCTACTTTTAGCAGAGAAACGGACGAACTGTTATATCTTTTTCGAATTACCATTTTATAGGTAACTAATACGGAAATATAAAAATTAAGGATTCTTTACATCGTGTAATTTTGCTTTATTCTAGTAGATCCGTTTCAGCGTAACAGAAAACAACGGAAAGGATTAGGATGAAGAAAAATTTCCGTGTTGTTTTATTGTCAAGCTTTATAAAAACACGCTCTCTGTTATACCTCTCGCTTTAGCGAGTTGAAAAGGGAAAAAAGACTGGCATCCGACGTGTCGGATGGGTTTGAATGCGCTTCAAATTCTCAATATTTACGTTGGAAACGACGGAAATTAATATTTGCGTTGGAAATGATTCCAACTCAAAATATGAACAATTTCTGTCTCTTGTTTGTAACGAGCAAACGGATCTGAACGTTTCATGCAAATGCTGCCCTACATTTTTCTTCTTGCATTTAAATACTTATACGCTCAATTACCAAGATACTAACGCAATAAGCGCGCGAAAAGTTGCGTGAAAGTACGGGGACAGGAAGAGAGGTATCAGCAGAGGTCAGGAAAAGAAAAGAAATATTTTGATTTTTCAAGGATCGTAAACAAATGGCGCGAACGTAAAAACTGGCTTCTTCGTCGAGGAAACAGGTTGATGCCGCGTGTAGTTACAATTTTTTCCGACCGCTAAATTGTCCATTCCGTTTCCTTTGTCCGTTCGATTGAATACAGAAAGTATAAAGTCGACAGGAAATCGATAACCAGCCGATAGCCCGCGTAACGTTGAACTGAGAATCTCTGTCCACCGTCTAATCTGTAAAGGTGGCTCGACGTTTGCCCGCTTATGAATGCGACACCGAGGGCGGTGACATTTTAACGTTAAAGATAAGCCCACGCTTTTCTTTTTCTCCGCATAATTTGGGGGGTGTGTGTGTGTAAACACGTGACAGCCGCCTTTCATTTCCTGAGGTTCTTGCATCCTGTTGCGTAGATGTTTTGGTATTCGATTGCATAGTTCGTGCGATTGTATCTACGAAAAATCATTCGGTATCCATCTACAAATACCCTCCCGTTATGAGTTGACCGCGTTCTTCAGTTACGGTGTATGGGGAACGGAGCGAGCACAATTTTGGAGTACGATTTTTTAAACGATCACATTATGTTCGAGATGCAAGAAATCAGTGAAACTTTTACGCCATATATATATACACCGGTCCCTGGAATCCACCCACGATAAGATTCGCTATCATGCTAACCAATTCGTTATTTATTTATTTATTTATCAACATGTGCCTGTACACGCCGGCGCCACGCGCGGAGAATCCCTGCTCCTGTTGTGCTTTCACACGAACGCGGGTACCCACACGTGTACAAGTATGCGCGTACGTATACGCGACTGCACTCGGTTGCGCAGATGGGGTTTCTGCCACGGCTTTTCTCTAACCCCCCACCACGTCGCCATCGACGAATGCCGTGCTGCCCAACCCACACCGCGGTTATAAAAGGACCTAGCACCGCGGCGGGTATCTTCAGTCAGGCTCGATACATCGTAGCGGTTTGTTCTCCTGTTCAATTGGATCGAATCCTTGAGTACGAATCTCCTAAGAGTTTATTCATCGAGATTTGACACTCTGTACGTTTCTGATCATCACATCAAACTTCGATAACAAAGTGAAAGACAGTGCGCATCTGTTTGTGCTTCATCTGCCGTCCAGTTTTCGAAGGTTACTGCGAAATGTAAGTTAAACAAGCTATCACTCTTTCCGATGCGCGCGGGATTCTGTGTTAGAAGCATCGCTGTACGAGTTACATTTGTGGCAAATAGAGAGTGTGAATAAAAATTTGTGTGTACGAACGTTTTCAGTTCGATGTAACATAAAACGTTAAATGAAAGTGTCGTTTTCCTATGCGATGTTTGTAACATAGCGTGGGGTTCTCCAGCGTTCGTGTTCGTTCTCTTTGCATTGTAATATTGCGCTCATCCATGCTTTCATCATGCCTTCCTTTTGAGAAAGCACGTTGAACGAAAAGATTTTCTTTTCAATGTCGAACGTGTTCGTGATACTGTCTTGTAAGCGGCTGAGTTTCGCTTTCAAAAGTAACAGTATAGAGAATAAGGGCGACTTGCACGTTTCGTAGAGGGCAAAATCGACGCAAGCATAGAAAGCGAAGAAACGAACGCGGAGCGTGGGAATCAATACTCTCGACATCGAGCCCCCGTGACTAACTTCAGATTGGTTCTTCCTTCTGACGCCCAACGGTTGTGCATCGACCAAAGTTTTGACCCTTCCTTGTCGACGATCCAAGTACGGTCAATACGGACACTTTGAAACACAATAATAACACGCTTTTTCTATCGAAGTAGGGTATTCTAACGTTTTCAGTAAACAAGAACTCACATTAGCTAATGTAACATAATCCATAAGTAGGAAAAGCGTTGGAGTTCAAATTTTCAGTTGTAACGTTGGTAACAATTCGAAAGTTTTAAATGTTTGCGTTGCGTGTTTCGGCCGACGAACACACGGGTGAGTGCTTAATTTTGCGAAGACATCGTCGTTGAACGACAAACGAGGTCATGTCTCGATGTTACTTGCACCGTTTGTTTGTGTAAAGACTCGTTGAAAACCCGTTACGCCAGTCGTGCCACGGTGAATTCCAGAGGCGGAATTTTAATTTCTCAATCCTGTTAATGCTTCGCTGCATTCCTGACCATCTCACTCATGCATGTCGCCTGCAAATATTTTGTTGGCCGTCTGATAAACGAGAAATGCGGTAATTCAAAGAGGATTAATCTGGAGTTTAGCAGCTTATATTTCTAATTTGCGAAACCCATATAATTTAAGGGTTTATTCATTTCTCACAAAATATCAGGGTTCTTGTCGCGTGATCTCTTTTACCGAAGGAACTTTCAATTCCTTAACCAGCCGTAACATTGATCCTCTTCTGTATTGCCGTATTTAGTGTTGTTAGCTGCAAAAGGAAATGATGTTCCGCTATCGTTTCGTGCATTGCTCGAATATTATGCAACCGAAGGTCCTTGCAATGTCGCTGCTTTACGACCATTAAAACATTGCAATTGCATAAAGTCAGTGGAACGTAGTTCACATTATTCTCTCGTCACGCGACCAATGCGAACGTTCGATGTTTCATGGCAGTGTTTGTATACAATGTCAAGAGTATTTTTTGTCATTACAAAATTTTAACTTACCGACCAAGTACTCTTTCCCTGCACATTATTCTTTTGGACATCTGTTCATAGATAAAACATTGTTTTAACTAATTGGAGCATTGTGAAGGATTAAAAATTCATGTTTGCCAGAAACTGCAATACTTAAACAAGGAAGTTTATTGTTTACTTTTTGTGCATTGTTTACAAACACGAAGTTACCGATTAGGCTAAGGAATTTTTATTATGTGAAATAAAAATCCTACGAAGGTAAATCGAATATCGCGTACTTCCTTCTTCTGTTCCCCAGTTGAGACGACCTGATTCCGCATTTCCCTCTGTAAGCCACGCATCGGCGTGGGAGTTTAGCCTAACATGGTCGACGAGGTCGATCGATATCTCGAATTCAGCCTCTCTCTCCCTCCCTTCCCTCGCATCTCGAGAGACTGTCACGACCTCGAGGGTTGTTGGCCTCGTTTCAACCCCTCGAGGGTTTGCTAACGTACAGGGTGTCCGGAGACAAGTGCTGTGTGCGAAACAACGCATGAATTAACGACATTAGGAGATGATAATGCAGAGGACCACTTCCTGTTCTTTTTGTACACTTTGATGAGTAAACGTGGTTCAGTCTGTTGCACAGGAAATTAGAAAAATGTTGTCAACTATTAGATTCTATCATATCATTTTTTTGTAACTTAGCTTTTAATAATTAGATCTAAGGTTTTATTAACTGAAATATAAAGAAAGATGGTTATTTTTGTTGGATAACTTAATCAAGTAGTATGATAGATTTTTGTTAATCTTGAATAAAGCAACATTAATTAACATAAGGTTGTGCAATTTATTTAACATAGGTTCATTCAATTATTTATTTCTCCTGTGAAGAATTATTTTTTTCCAAATTATAAAACAGACATCATATCAGAAGTTACTGTACTATAAATGTAATGTATGAGAAAAGAAGAGGTTCAATTCAAAAGAATTATTTAATAATACGGAATTGACGCTATATTTTCATAGAACACAACCTTAATACAATCAAACATAATCGTCCAATATCCTGCAACAAACTTCAATTCGCTTTACGGCAATTTACAGTGCAATTTGTAGTGGTCTATTCACCGCTGACAAACGTTCCACTTTTGAACACTAACACGCATTGCGTGGACTTAAAATACATCGGAATTGGAGATGAATGCGAATTCGGTTCACTTAATATAAATACATGGCTGTCTGCTGCACAAAGGTTACGTATAAATATCAGCCGCTTTCAAATGTCAGTGAAACCCTCGATATTGTCTTACAGTGAATTAATAACCAGTTACACGAGCTGCTATCAGATATATGATACAGTTTTTAAACATTCGAATACCTAGTCGATCGAGAGAAATACCTTTATATTGGATAATTGGAATTGAAATAACATCTTTCTGAACGTATTATTAAATTTTGTTGTATTAATTGTTCTGTTAAAAATTAGGAAAGCACGGATATTAAAAATTACCTAATGTTACGTTAATTTTGTCTGAAGTTTATGTAATATTAACAACTAGAGCTATCGATGGTTAAAATTCGTGTATTTGCAGCGAACAGATGAAATTGAAAGTTACATTTAAAAAATACATAATATTAGGGAAACAAATCTTTGTTCGTATCTTTTATAGAATACTATGAAGAATTTCTAGAGGTGCACTAGTGTAAGATATTTTAAGATTTCTATACTTAGTTTTAGACTATATTTTTGTAACGCCTAGAATCTTAGAAAAAACACCTTACTCCCTAAGTTTAGAACCAGGAACCCCCAAAATATATATACGCGTTTTTATTGAATTTAAAGTTCCCCGTCGTCCAGATGATTCCAGATAATATATTTACCTTTCCAGTAATGTCTAATAATTTCAGTTGAAGAATAGATACATTTTGAAATACCTACAAAAATAGACGAATCCAAAAAACATTACATTCTAGTAAAGATCAAAGTAATTACTGTACCTAACAATCGCGTTCACAATACAATTAGTGTATTATTTTTAACGCACTGCCACTGATTTAAGACTAAAGGACAATTTAAAATCTAATTTTATGGTTTGCAAATATTGTTTATTTACTCATTTTGATTGTCATTATGGTAGAACACTATTGTTTATTGAGTAACATAGAATGCGAATTTTGTTTATCGTACCATTTTTCATAAATTAATCCATTTCTTTTCGTTGACCTCTCAGTTTTAAACTTTTGTCCCCTACTGTAATTAATCACCTCATGAATACTGCTCAAATGTATCTATTTCAATTCCCCTGTAAGTAGGTACACCGGTAGACCTCTAGTTTTGCGTCCGAGTTCGAACATAGCCACCGAGAATATAAAATTTGAATTTTGTTTATCGTACCATTTTTCATAAATCAATTTATTTCTTTTCGTTGATTTTTCAGTCTTAAACTTTTGTCCACTACTGTAATTAATCACCTCATGAATACTGCTCAAATATACCTACTTCAATTTCCCTGTAAGTAGGTACACCGATAGACCTCTAGTTTCGCGTTCGAGTTTGAACATAGCCACCGAGAATATAGAATTTGAATTTTGTTTATCGTACCATTTTTCATAAATTAATTTATTTCTTTTCGTTGACCTTCCAATTTTAAACTTTTGTCCCCTAATGTAATTAATCACCTCATGAATACTGCTCAAAAAGTATACCGCTGCTCAAATATACCTACTTCAATTCCCCTGTAAGTAGGTACACCGGTAGACTTCTCGTTTCGAGCAATAAAATAGCGTAGAAGGTTGAAACCAGCGAGTCTGGCGTGTCTAGTTTCGCGTCCGAGGACGACGCATTCGAGTTCGAACATAGCCACCGACCTCAAGACTGCTTCGGCTCGTGGCCGAGCATAGGTGATCCGCTACACTCGCGTAACCCTTTCTTAAGGCTGTCTTCTATTCTGGTGCACGGGCGGAATAAAAATACGGGATCACGTGGAGAAGTGCCTCGGCTGGTGCTGTCTCGGGATGCTTGCCAGCGGTTCGCGAACCCGTTCTCCTTGTAAACTAACGGCCCGAAACAGGCGAAAGCATCTCGAGGCTAATCTTAGAAGCTCGTCACGCGAAGGGAGCAACAGCCGTCGAAAAGTGGTCGAATTTTCGTTTCTGGCGACGTTCTAACCGATTTCACGGGCCGAGATCTCTCGCCAAAACTTGTGGGAACCGCTTCAACGCATATTTTATCTTGACGTTACGGTGGAACTCCGTTTATATGTACAGGAACGGACAAAAGCGAACCTAACCCTTTGCACTCCTTTGTCGAGTGTGACTCGAGGTCAGTTTTCGTCACAGCAACTCCTATGTTGAGTCACTCGACATTTTTAACATGCCATTTTAAATACAGTAGCGGACAAAAGTTTAAGGCCAAAGAGTCAACGAAATTAAAGAAATATAAGTTACAACAAAGTTTGAGAGCTATGTTTAATATAATTGATAAAAATGATAAGTACCACTCGAGGAATTGTTCTTTAAAGTAAATTTCGAATAAAACGCCTGAAATATTAGGGAGTTGTTGGCAACAAAATTTGAAAAGAATAATTCGGAGTGCAAAGGGTTAACACCAAAGAGTCAAAGTTGTACTTCTAAGTTAACATATATCCCATATCGTTGTTTTGTTTCACATTTTCCAAGGTATATCGAAATATTCGAAGTTTCACACGTTTCTTGACCATTTTTGTGATGTTAGACAGTCTGAAAGACTTCGTGGTTGATAAAAAAATAGTCTAAATTCATATCATCGCTTTTATGCAAGCTTTGTGACCAGTTTAAAGTAACTAAACTTCAGTTTTCTGGGCCTTTAACCCTCCGAGATTAGGATATTTCAATTTACACGTAAATGGTAACAGGTCATTGTTTCATATTTGAGTCACAAGCTTCTCGATCGATCTGCAACTATAAAAGAAACAAGGCGACGCGCAAAGTTTCGCGTACCATTAATAGGTGCATCAAGTAGGCCAGTCCACGTTTAAAGTTACAAACTTTTTCAACAAACTCGTATGCACGTCATAATCTCGTCGCGAATAGTTCGATCGTCTACGTCATCGTCTCAACGTGCAACCAACTTTTCAATCCATCACCTTGTATCGTTATCACGTCATAATACACGTGTTTCATTGAAAATTCTCGACCGTGGCTATGTCCCCTGCACGAGGCCGCTTCAATCGAGCACCACCACCGTGGTATCGAAAATCGATCAAGTTCGTGGACCAAATTAAATTACAAAGGCATATTTATTTTAGGATTCAGGTTGAATCGATACCGGGAAGATTGATTGAAAAATTGTAAGAATGAAAGTAATGAAAAACGATAATATTGCGGTCTTCGGGTTGTGGTAGTTCATAAAAAGTAATTCAAGATCGATACCTACTGTTGCTACAAAAGATACTGGTACGCCACTATTTTTGTGATTACACATATCCATGAATTTAAATCCTTTGCACTCGAGAGGGGACCGTTAGTCGCCTAGCGGTAAATTAATTTCAAAGATTTTCAAATGCAAAATATTTACTAACGTTTGCCTTCGTTAAACGTCATTTAGTTTACTTAAGTAATGTACTAAAATTTACATATATGACTATTTAATCTCCGAAATAAAGATTTTCAAATGCAAAATGTTTACTAACATTCGCCTTTGTTAAATGTCATTTAGTTTACTTAATTAATGTACTAAAATTTACATATATGACTATTTAATCTCCGAAATAAAGATTTTCAAATGCAAAATGTTTACTAACGTTCGACTTTATTAAACATCATGTAGTTTATTTAAGTAATGTACTAAAATTTACAGATATGACTATTTAATCTTCGAAATTAATTTCAAAAATTTTCAAATGCAAAATATCTACTAATATTCGCCTTTGTTAAACGTGATTTAATTTACTTAAGTAATATACTAAAATTTACAGTTGTGATGATTTCATCTCCGAAATTAATTTCAAAAATTTTCAAATGCAAAATATTTACTAACATTTGCCTTCGTTAAACATCATTTAGTTTATTTAAGTAATGTACTAAAATTTACATATATGACTATTTAATCTTCGAATCTGAAAATTTGCGAAACTATCATTTGATGACCAACCAGAGTCACCTCTCGAGAGCAAAAGGGTTAATGAGTAACCAATATATTAAGTTTTTCATCAGTTGATGGTATTTTTGATTAGAGATAAACCTATATATTTTCTGTAGCCACTGAGAATAATATAGATAATGTGCCGTGCATGTGCGGCTATAGAACGATATTCTTTTATTTGCTACTTAGAAGGGTTAAATATAATCCGCGTACTTTTAGAATCGTCTATTTTTACGATTGTATTACTAATCCGTTTCGAAGTGATGGCGCAGAGACACGTGAGAGAGAAGTATCCTTTATTAACAGACCCCTTGTTCTCTATTCAATAGTCTGTGTCACCCTTTTACGTTGATACGGTCCGTGACACGTTACCAGTTTCAGATCTATAATTTCGTTTTCCTCTGGTAAGCTCGTAACAAGTTTATTTCTGGCATAGTTACGTCGGTAAGCACGACGAAGAAGCAACGAGCAGAATTTTGGCGTTAAAAGAATTTATTTTACATCGCATTGTGGAATTTTTTTTAAGTTTACGTAACTTGCAACGTTATGTAAGGATCTTTAGGAAGCCCAGACAAAAATAATCGCCACTATTAAATTATAGTGGGCGCATTATCTGCGATATAATTGCATTTAATTGTCACATTGTATCAGTTATCAAAATTGTGTTTAGGTCGACCGTTTTATCTTTAATAGATGTTCGCCTTCTCGGTTCTTCGTTTCTTTTGGTAATTTGTCGTTCTTTGTCGTTTTTTTTTTCTTTTTAATGACACTAATCATTATTGCCACTACAGTACACCTGTATCGAACTTTCGCTTTACTCTAAACATATTACATAAACTTATCATTTTCGTAACAAATATCATTGCAAATTGCACGCGTTATCTCGCACGTGTTGTTACGAACCATGTTAAATTTTCATGTTACTCCAAGCATTACGTAACATTAATCGCACTTGCAAAAATTCAACGTAACTGGTGATACGAACGGTAAAAGCGGTTTTACGTTGACGAAAGAATCGAAAGTGAAGATTAAATATTTTTCCATAAATTTTGTTAGAACAAGAATTCATATGATACCGATACAAACTATACAATTAATCAGTTTACAAATTGTTAGAGCGGAGTAGTGTATTAAAATCAATATTTGTCATTACATATCATCGAATACTCTCATTCCAATTAAAATCTTCAAAATATACTTCCTCAAAAATTTATTTCTCAAACAGTTTCTAATGACAAAAGAATTTGGTTCCACATTTCTAATCCATTGGCTTATAATATTTCCAATAACCACGTATATCAAAATTATTTATCCATTACCTTGATATGATAACATACATGAAATATTCTAATTTTACGTATAATTTAATTAAAATTAAACTCCATTACGAACACATCGTAGGTTTGTCACATTTAGTCAATAATTTGAAAATATGTCAGTACATATCATCGAATACTCTCATTCCAATTAAAATCTTCAAAATATACTTCCTCAAAAATTTGTTTCTCAAAAAGTTTCCAGTGACAAAGGAATTTGGTTCCACATTTCTAACCCATTGGCTTATAATATTTCCAATAACCACGGATATCAAAATTATTTATCCATTACCTTGATATGATAACATACATGAAATATTGAAATTTTACGTACAATTTAATTAAAATTAAACTCCATTATAAACACATCGTAGGTTTGTCACATTTAGCCAATAATTTCACGAGTACAATTCGTCATTACAAGGCAAGAGGTTAATTATCATTTTCAAAGGAAAAATCATTTCGATATAGTAATATATATGTAATATTGAAATTTTATATATAATTTAATTAAAATTAAACTCCATTGCAAACACATCGTAGGTTTGTTACATTTAGCCAATAAGCTCACGAGTACAATTCGTCGTTACAAGGCAAGGGGTTAATTAGCATTTTCAAAGGAAACATCATCTCGCTGTTACCAATCTTATCAATCGTTACAACAGAAATCAGAACCACAGTAGTACTCGTTAACCGTACAAAAATAAAATATCGAGCGTCCACCAAGAATGCATGCATGCACGTGTAAAACGCATGAGAATTACATCGTTATCGACGTTTCGTAAACACGAATGACAACGTTGGCCAATAAATTGGCTCGAGGTTCGTTGACCTCGTGAAGTATATAACGTACACGTACAGAAAATTAGGTCGTTACTGGCTCTGATGGGAGCTGCATTCATTTTCAAATAGACGTAATTGCAAACGTGTTACACTTGGTTGTGCAAATTCAGCTGCACCCAATTTTTTTTTTTTCTTCTTTTTCTCTCCTTCGATTCTTTTTTGTTTTTTTTTGCTCCGACAAACGCAGAATTGCATTCCGTTGCGCAAACGATTCTCGTCCAATCATCGCAACTGCGTTGTATATGGTATCGTTAACGTGGCAGGTCTGGTGAATAAAATAAACGTTTTGTTTCCTTTCTCGCGCTCGTTTCCTTTTCGAATATTATTACCCAGAGAGTTTTCGTTCTGCTTCGGATGAGAGATTGTGCAAGTTGAATTCCAACGGTGCTCTCTTGCTTTACGGGTTTGGCCTGAAATTTTTATTGTATTCTGGAAACGATACGCTACTGAAACTCCCGTTAATGAGTCAATTAGTCGAGCCTGGTTCTATGATCTTAGATTCGACGCGATTCAGACGGTGATACGGGATTAACGATAGAATTACCGACAATTATATGGTATACTTATTTGCATGCGAGAGTTCAAATTGAGAGTTACATGAAAAAACATCGTATTGGAAATGGGGTTTTGTATTGCTTAAATAAAATACACTCTTATTGAAATACTTTAATTTATTATATCATGTAACACGAGGAAGGTGCAACGCTAACCGAACCTTGCGAGCTTTGTCATGAGACTCGCAAAACCCAGTGGTCGAAATTCCTACAACCCCATCCGAGTCCTTTAGCCTCTTTGTTCTGTTTCTTAACGTTTTCGAACTTTCTAAAATGCCAGATGGGTCTTGGGTTCTTAGAAGAAGCCCTTGAGAAAGTAACGTTAAGAGAAAGCTGGTTTATGGTTAATTTTTGCTTCGTAGTATTTCTGTTTTCAATTTCTAACACTTTTATTAAAAATAGGGTTTTATATATTAAAATACAATTTTACGAGGTTTCAAGTTTATTCTTCAGCGAGGTGTTGGGGAACTGCCGTAGTCTGAACTCTCTGCTGATGCAGTCTGAATTATGGTTCTTTTAAATGTTTGGAAAAATGGAGTGGTAGGGATGAGATAGGATGAGGAAAATTTGGAATCCAAGGGGTATGGTTGAGTTAGGGATTAAAGGACATGAATCACCAGGAAGTGAGGGTTCAAGTAGCACAATATTTGGTAAAGAATGACTGTTGCGATAGGATAATTAACCCTTTCGCGGCGAACAGCGTCTTTTGGCGCCCCGTTCACTTGTTAACGGTAACTGCCCAATAATGTCCATTAAGTCGTTTGTTTTCGACGCGTTAACAGCACATGCTTCTTGTGCAGAGATTTTTTTACATAATCAAATATAATTGTGGGAATGCGATTGAGTTGGATGCAAGTTTGGGAAAGTCTAAAGAGTGCTTGAGTTGGGCAATCTTCCACCGGCGGGCCGGCTGCTTAGAGCGCAATTCATTTCTGAGTGCTCCGCCGCGAAAGGGTTAACACTATTCCTACCACGACCGGTCAAATGACCGTTTTTAAAATTTCGATTAGAATTTCATAGATACAATGTAATTGAATCGCCTTTAAACTTCAACTTTTTTTCAGTAATACGTGTAATACAGTTTTCAATATTCACTTCTTTTTTCATTGTTTATTTTTTGAGAAAAATTTGTAGTCTCCCTTACGTGGGAATGTCGCGGTAGGAATAGGTACACGTGAAGTGTCGGTAGGAATAGTGTTAATAGGAAGGAAAATGATAGGAATCCAACACGGTGTTCGAAGCGAAAGGGTTAAATCTCCAAAAATCTTATTCGCGGAAAGATTCAAGATTCTTCTCGAAGCCTATTTGTAACTCGAAATACGTTGTCCGCAAACAAAGATAATAAACCGCTTCGTTCAATACCATGTTTAATAATACCACGCGAAGGTATTCACCGTCGTCAATGTGTCGTCACTTCGACCGATTAAGAAACTAAACATTTGAATAATGAAAATGTAACGGCAACGCGATCCCATTGTGTTCGTTTCTCAAAAGTAACAACGCCTCGACTGTGTATACGCGATCGAACGTTAAGAATGCCCAAACATTTCGGTGAATCGCGGTGCTCGCGTGCACGTGTCCTGCACCAGAAATTCAATAAATAAAAAGGAAAGAGGCTGCTATTGCAACAGCCCCGATAACGTCGAAGGAAAATATTTGCCGCCTCGTTTTGACGTTACTTACGCGCGACGTTCTTCGTTGTTAAACGGATCGCATTATGAAATATGTGTTATAAAATGCGGCACGTCGTCGGCAATCACACGCTCGTGTCGCTCGGTACGTGTGTACTACGTTTTCTTGTTCGCTCGGGGGTCGAAGATCAACGCTAGAACTACTAACAATTACAGTGTGCTTATTTGCATGGAAGAGAAAAAATTAAAAATTACACGAAAAGATATTGAATACATGGAAATCAAATCTTTATTTATACTTTCTGCAGAAAATCATAGTACATTTTGAAAACTTTACCATGGTGAATTAATAAGGTTGCTATGAATAATCACCAATTGGTCATTTTGACTGCTTTGGTGGTTCTAGTATTAAACTATTTAAGACTAGAACTATCAACAATTAAAGTGTATTTATTTGCATGGAAGAGAAAAAATTAAAAATTACACGAAAAGATATTGAATACATAGAAATCAAATCTTTATTTATACCTTCTGGAGAAAACCGTAATAAATTTTGGAAGCTTTATCACTGTGAATTTATAAGGCTGCTATGAAAAATCATCAATTGATTAGTTCTGGTAGTTCGAGTAGTTCTAGTGTTAACCCTTTGCGCTCGAGAGGTGACTGTTAGTCGTCTAATGATACTACCATCAAAAACTTTCATTCAGAATATTTAACTAACATTCGCCTATATTAAACTTCATTTAGTTTAGTTAAGTAATATATTAAAATTTACATGTATCATTATTTCCCCTTTGAGTCTAACTAATAAACAAACTAACTAGAGTTTGAAAATTTAAGAAACTAATTAAAGGTGACTAACAGTCACCTCTCAAGAGTGCAAACGAGGTTTCGATCGCGCTTGCAACGCGGTGAGTTCAATGCCGCGTGTCGGTATCGATCGTGTGTCATACGTTTCGAAAAAGTGAGCGCTTTCATCTTGCGCGTGTCTGGTTAATAGCATTGCTAATTACGCGTGTTTTTTTCTTTTTTCTTTTTTCAACGACGATCTTTCTCTCTCTTTCTCTGTGTCTGGTGACACGTTGCTTTTTTTTCCGTAGGGAAATTTAAATGGCAATCGTACATCGCGTGTAGCATGGCGTAATCTCGATGCATAATTCAGGCAATTGTATACACGGATTTTGTAAAAACAGAATGGTGTTTTATTTGGAACAGCTAACTAGAGTAATTTTAATCGATGATTAATTGGGTTAAATTTTACTAATAGCTTTATGGGTATCGGTAAAGAAAAATCGTATAATCTTCGAGATTTAATTCCGTTCGTTGATTAGCGCGTTTAACCCGGCGTGAATTAGTAATACGGGGTTATCTGATAATTATGTGTAATTAGAAGTTACTCGTTTGCCAGCACGTATTGGATAATGCAGTGATGAAATAACATTATATGTTACATATTATATATTAACATCGAAATGAGAAAAAGGTGTTCTAATTTCGAAAACATTTTTATCTGTTTCGATGGAATAAAATTTTCTTCCTAAAAAAAGATGAGTTACTCGATCACCCATGAGATTGTCACCCGTTTAACCCTTTGACTGTCACGCCGAAATCACATGTTTCGCTCAGGATACCACGAGAGTATACCGCTAGATGTAATACTTCATAGAAATTAATCTTTTATTTTCGATGTTCTAATAAAAATTTCTAATCGTTCAATGGGTCACTTTTTACTTCAAAGTATCCTTCAATTCGTGGTAACGTTTAAAATCCGCTAACTGTCAATTTTTATTCAACTCTTACAATTCTAAGTAACACTATGCCATCAGAAAACTGTCGGTTAACCCTTTGACTGCTATGGGCGCGTATATGCGTCTGACGAAGGTTACTCGCGTGGATTATGGACGCGTATATGCGTCTCTGATGGAAGTTACTCGTGTGAGTTATGGACGCGTATATGCGTCTGATGAAAGTCACGCGCGTGTATGGGTTTCTCAATTTTTCCGATTTCCAATTTAAGCAACACAATTGCTAATAGAGCGCTGTCCGCGCGAGAGTATTTAGCAGTCAAAGGGTTAAATGCCGGTGGTTCCACTGTGGTGCCATGCGCAAAACATCAGGCAATTACAAACGTGTAGCAACTTTGTATTTTTTATAAAAACCCGTGCCCCTAGACAATGGCAGACGAAAAAGAGGACACAATTATACGTGATGAGTGTGTGGACACTCATTATTTAACTCAGACCCACTGGCGTCCCACAAGAAAATCTAGATTAGACGTGCGGACGGCATAGTGGTAAGACGTGTGGCAGTCAAAGTGTTAACCAACTTTTTCACCCCAACTTTTTACCCTATCCGCACCCCTTTACCATTTCTATTATATTTAAATTCGATTAAAAGGAGGCGTGTGTTGTACACCATGAAGCATGGCGCGTGCATAATTTAACAGCAGAATTAACTTCAGTTCGAATTGTTCGAATAAAAATTCATGGTCACTTTTTTTACGAATCGTTTGGTTGGCTGTTGCGCACGAGCCGCTTACCAATTTTTCTTCACCTTGATTCGCTTTTCTAAGAATACATCAAGGTTTTGTACTTGATAATGAAATCCGCGACGCATTATCAGTATGCCAATGATCATATCCTTGACATTCCCCCTCCGCGACCTTGTATCGGTACTGGGATCTCTTGTTTTATTAATATTACCGTTATAACGTTTCTCTCGCGGCGTCGATTTTTCATTTCGTGAAACGGTTGGGACCACGGAACATTCTACGGGGGTATATTAAAACGAGGAAAGATCTACTGTGCATTCTGTGCATTCAAATGAAGACTGTAGATTATGGAAAACTTTATTTATTTGCTGTTCTTACCGACATAAATTAATTAACTAGTATTTAAATTGATACTTCAATTTTATAAAGTACTAATCTTCATTAATATTACTAATACTCGGTCACTGACATTAATATAAAAATTAGTATAAAATATAATAATGAAAATGATAATATAAAAATTAGTAATATTATTAATTTAAATTAATGTGAACTGTACAGTATCAGTAACTAACATTGGTAATAAAATAATAGTAATTAAATTGCTAATTACATTTCTATGCGTTTATAGAAGATTTGAACAAAGCACAGAATACACACAATATGGGAAAACATACAAAATATCCGAAGTAAAGTATAAGCATGCAACAATTACTTATTCAACCTTCATTACTTCAGTTTCCTTCATAAAAACCACGAATTCGTATGAATTGATGAATAACGAAACAAGTATTTTCACAAACAAACCTGAACGTTTCGCATCGCATAAGCTTCGCAACGCGTACCTGTTGCACCTAAATAAATTGTCTCGGTGCAAACTGATCGTGTCCAAGAAACAAATTACACAATGCGTTACGGGGTGGAGAGCTCGGATTGGTCGGAATAAAGGATTCAGAGCGTGTGTCGCGATCGTTCGGCTTTCTTTTCTCGCGGGGAAAGTAAAAGTGGTCGTTTCGTGCCAAGGTGAGAGATCCACGGTGAAACTTATCACGGATGTCCTTCGCAGTTCGCGTTCTCGTGTGCCACATACATACGAAACTATGATGCTATGTTCGTCGGCTATGAATCCTTTCGTTTGGCCATCGCTTGCTTTTCCAGCTGGCATAGAGCTCTCTCGACGATCCTCCACGGGGGATTCTTCTTTCTCGTGTCCTCGATACCCTGGCCAGCTAATTGCAACGTGTCCTTCTTCTTTCTGTTTCAGTTGTAACTCATCAAAACAACATGTCTGTGACGACCACTGTGCAACCAGCTACCGAGAGTCTTTCTCGTCATGGGTGAGTTGATTTCTTCTACTTTTCTTGCATGTGTATTTTGTTTGCCCAGTTAGAGGGGTATG
The DNA here is from genome assembly GCA_033822845.1 of Tetrapedia diversipes. Lineage (NCBI taxonomy): Eukaryota > Metazoa > Arthropoda > Insecta > Hymenoptera > Apidae > Tetrapedia > Tetrapedia diversipes. The sequence goes on from JAOPTO010001029.1 coordinate 192,757, forward strand.
ATAAGGGGTGTTCACCCCCTTAACTCTTTGGGGTTAGATGGATCAAAATTGGTCCCACCTTTTACTTAGTTTTTTATACATGGTGGTATGTATTTTAATCCACCTCAATTGAAGATACTCATAGTTAAACAGTTTAATATTTTATTAGAAATTTTTCATTCAGTTGGCAATGCTCTGAATTAACGGTAAATGTGTGAATAAGTGAAAACAAAATTTATACAAATTAAAACACATTAGTAAGTTTTTGATATTGTTGTGAATGTTAAGATTGCCGAATTGTGTGGTGCAGTGAATTCTGTGTAACTTGGATTTCGATTTTCTTTAAAATTGTGTGCCTCAAAGAGTAAAACAGTAATAAAATCTAAAAGTGTTGTGTGACGATTTTGAAGAATTTGTTAAATATACACCCCAATTTGAGTTTAATTGGTTAAGTGTGGGGCGAATTCAGAGGGATGTGTTGGGGGTGGTCGCCCTCCTTAGACAGTAAAAAAATCTAAGAATGTTATGTGACAATCCTGAATAATTTGTTAAACATACTACATGCTAATTTCAGTTGAATTGTTTAAACTGTGGTACCATACAGAAATATTAACCCCTTACAAATATCAACCCTCTCAGTATCCGAACTATACCAGTTTCTTTCTGCAATTTTTTATATTTCTGATCGATGAGCTTTCTAAGGTTGGAAATTTCTTTAAAATGTGTACCTTAAAAACGAAAAAAATATTTGGCTAGCTTCCTTCAGTCTGGACACCCTGTACATCATACGTAATTCACACACTTGTAACCTACACGTATGCGTCTCGATTAACAGGCAACCTTCACCCATTCCCGTATCACACGGAGGTCTCTACCGTAAATATACGCGTGTGCACGCGTTAAAACGTCGCAACAGGGACAGAGAAAGAGAATTGCGGAAAGTCGATTTGAGGAATTATTATTAGTGCTGGCATTATTCGTGGAAGCGTCGCCGTTTTTGCATAATGCAAGCACGTGTCCGCGGCGCCAGTGGATCGTTACGCCATTGCAGCTGAGAAACCACGAAGGACGATTTTAACCGAGGAAACCGTCGGATATCTCGTAACGAACGCCAGATTTAAAATAGCCACCATTGTTCTATCGCTAGCTATATTTAGAGTCGACCTCTATAAGCTAGCGTTTCGTGGATAGTTTTCGATAAACCATCGTTTTTGTTCGTTCTGGATACGGTATACTTAATTAACACAAGATTGGGATAAAAAATCGGTGAAAGTAATTAATTTGTACACTTTTTCCCCTCAAGTTACTTTTTTTTTTAAATTTCTTTCCAAATATCCCACAGAAAGGGTGATTAAGCTTCTGTTTTCTTAGACATTTTTCTTAGAAATGCTAATAGATAGGGTATTTAAATTTAGTAGGGCACAGTGGAAATAGAATCTAAAGTGTTCACATTTATAACGATAAACGCGCAGACAGTGTTAAGAAATCGCTAAACTATGTTTCACGATGATGAACTTCTGGTCCACATAAAAGATTGTTGATATTTAGATTTATTTTTTAGACTCCCCGTCTACGGTTCGTGAAATCATCGATAAACTTAGTATGTGAAAAAGAAAGGATGGTACAGTCGGACGCATAAGTGTTCGGCCAGCTATCGTGCTTGGAGTGTATAATGATAAACAGAAATACATACATGCAATTTCGATCAACGATTTTTAGAAATATTAACCTATTTTATAGCAATAAAGATTAATTTTTGTATTTTTCATTTAAAATTATGTATTTTCTCTCCTTTAATGGAAATACTACGCCAAGTGCGATAAGCGGACGAATACTTATGCGGTTGACTGTACGTCGTGTAGTTACAAGATGAAGTAAATATTACGTTCGCTGATAATTATTTATGTCATAGGAAACATTAAATTATGTTGCTTTGTTCGAGATTTTATCGTAAACCTAACCGAGTAATATAATTACAAAGGAACTCCGTTTATCCAGATCTCGTTTATCCGGACTGTAAATCTTTATATCTGTGGATGAGGATATTTGTGTTCTCGTAATTGTGCAGTTAAAGCAGAAGAAACTCACAGACTTCTTTAGAAAATTCTAAATCACACATCTAACTTATTCTATGTTTTAAAGTGTCCATTTTTGAAACTCTATACTTTTACTTTAACACTAGAACTGCAGACAATTAAGGTATACTTATTGAAGACAAAGAAATCATGATATAATATAATATAAGGGAAACAAATTTTAGCATTCACAGTAAAAATTATAGTGAATTTTCAAATGTACAGGCACTACAATAAGTTTATCACGTTTCTATGAAAAATTACGAATTGGGTCATTTTGACCCTCTTGGTAGTTTTAGTGTTATAACATACATATTGTTATATATAAAAGTACATAAAATTTGCATAAAATTATTTGTGTCGGTAACGGTTTTCTCGAATTATTCGAATTTCTGGTTCAAGGTTCAATTTTTGGAATTCAAGCTCCTGTCGTCCCGTTTAAAGTGAATAGTCCAGATAAACGGAGTTTCGCTGTATTTCGTTCAAAATTTATATTAACGTAGGGTTATAGGGATTGCGAAAGAATTCTGGCGTTATCGACAGATTATTTGAGCGTGTATCGAGTGTTGTGCGAAGGGAGAGAAAACCTCGACCGAGATTCGAACCCGGATCTCGTTTGCTTGCCGGGCGACCACCACTCTTTCAGGCGACAATTAAATTATTTGGGTCGTTGGTGAATTCTTTGGTTTGTAAATATCGTCGAGCTGGAAGTGGAGGATATATTTTTTGACCGATAGTTATACGTTCGACGATGCTTTGAAGAATTTGGACGACAAGTGATAGACGGATAAAAAGGATGAAAGTGATCCTTATGAATCTTTCATTGTCCACGCGATTAAAATATTCAGGTCAACCGTTTCAAGCTCCTTTCTTCGTTCTATATATTTCATTACAAACGCCGAGCAATTTAGTTGATTAAGTTGGTATTCACTTATTCCTTCAGTACGAAGTCTTTACCTTTTAATTTTATTATTCACTTTAAGAAACTCCAATCATATTTATTCAATCCTGTGTGTTCACCATTTCAAACTCATTATATTTCTCAGAATTTAATATCACGTTTTGATTTCTTTTAAATTATGGAAAATAAATTCGTAAATTTTCCTGTTCTTTAAATCTTCGAACAAGAGTATATTTCAGTTTAACATTTGGCTAACCGCGTGCTGCCACAATTAACCGAGAACTGTCTGTTGTGTATTAAGAATTTATTAAAAATTGTACTTTGAAAAAGTAGAAAATGCATTTGACGAACTATGAACCACACTAATTCAAGACTTGACTAATTAATTAATAACAAATGTAAATAGAATCAATTGCAACACCTTTATCGCGGAAAAAATGGGAGATCTCCCCAATCGGTTGGATAAGTGTTAAGTTAACTCAATGGAAAAATAAAATTAACATAATTTTCATACTACAGAGTAACGTTCGTTAAACTCATTAACCGTTGCACGGATTTTAAACGGTTTTGATGATTGAATGTAAAAAGTAACTGTGTATACATATTTCGCGGTTTCTATTACGTGTATAAAATTTATACACAACCGATTGTATGCATATTAACATAAACGAATGAAAATCAAATCCACTGCACGATAAACGATGTAAAAGCATTAATGGCTGGGTCAAAATGAACCCAGCTCCGTCCTTTGAGGGTTAACACTATATACGCATCCGGAGAACAATACACGAGTAGATAAAAAGGAATTGTTTCCAAACGTAAATTCATCGAACACGAAAATTCATAAAAAAAAAAAAAAAAAAATAATGCGTGTGTTATGTCGGAATTTATTCACGGGATTCGTATTCACACGAACGCACACGGTGTGTCCGCGAAGAATTTCACGGCAGCGCGTCGTTTAGCTTCATCGCGGTTAATTAATACTTAACGCAAGCCGGAAATTCTCGAAATTGCTACGCAACAGAGAAAAGGGGAGCGTTTCATCCTTTATAGCCTGTGCACGGTCACGTTGTATTTCCCGTGTAATGGTGTGCAAGCTGCGTAAGTGAATTCCACGTGCGCGGTATGCAAAAGGGCATGGAGCCGTGCCACGCGCACTCTTTGTCGACGTAACTTGGTCTCTTTGTAACGCGACAGTTTCGTAAGAAACGCGAAAAATCCGGGGATCTGCGCATCTTTAATTAATCTAACACTTTAGATTGGCGTTTCTCAATCGATGGACACCTCGAATGTGTGGCGAGAATTTTATAAAAATTTCATTTTAAAAAGTAATAAGAATACTTAACCCTTTGCACTCGAATTTAATATGACCATGAATTACGGCCAACTCGGAATTTATTTTTTTATTCAATCAAAACAAAACTTTTCCAATACGTTATTAGTATATTTAGCTGTAACATTTCATGAGTATAATTAAAAAAAATGAAAATTCCACAAAATATTTATTTATACAGATACAAATTTATATAAAGTATATCCCAGCAGAGCAATCCAAAAATATAATATTCATACATTTATATTTACATATATGTACACAAAATCATACTTTGTAATCCCTTGTAAAATGTATGACCTCGCATACGCTGAGACATACCAGTGCAAAGGGTTAATATTTTGCGAAATGTGATTCGTTGCATTGGTCGATTGTTAGAGTGAAAGCTTTATTCTTTACTTTTATACAGGTAGCAAAAAAATGAATGTATATCTTTTTTAATGAATAATTTTTTTATTTTAATGTTTATATATTATTTATCACGTCTAGTACTTTTCTAAATGAATAACAAGTGACAAAAGGTGTTGTCATTTTAGATATATAACAATTTTCAATGCTAACAAGTATAGTATGTTGCAAAAACTTAATTAGTTTTAAAGTGTGTTGCTATCCCAACAAAGTTGAGAAACACTGCTGTCAATAATTGTAAAAAGAGAAGAAAGAAACGGGAGTTCGTATAGCATTAAAAATCATTAAAGTATCGTTTCTCAAACACATACGTATTAGTCTATAAAAACGGAAGAAAATTATATGGCTTGAATTTGAAAGTATAAATTTTTCGAAAGAGAAGCATAGTAACATTTGTAACTTGAATTTCTCAATCGCTTCGAATTTTTTGAAACAAGATTATATAATATTAGCAGGATGTTAAAATATTCTGAATGTATAAAAAAAAAAAATGTGACCGTTATGTAATATAAATGTAAGCTTACCGAATGTATCAAACATTATCATTTGAACTGTGTTTAATGCTTTTGATCTTTCGGATGCTTCGCTTTAGGTTCAGATAATTTTGGAGTAGCAACAGTAAAAAGTGTCAATGCACTAGTAAATTATATTCAAAGGACGTTAAGATGAATAAATAAAATTTCATGCAATCTTTTTGTATGCATACCTTTTTTCTCTAAAGCTTTGATTTTATACATTTCGCTTCAATTTAAAAAACAAGTATTAAATTATACAGATATACAAAGTATTGCTAAATGAGGCTGTACCATTTTTATCAAATAATTCTATTTTTTTTATTACACTATGAAAGGGCGTTTACACTGTTTTGCAGAATAAACTAAATTCGCTTATCTTTAATCAACTACAATTTCGTGTAAGTGGTTGTCACGCAGTTGTCACGTGACAATTCCAAGCGGAAACCTAACCTGTATTCGATCATCTGTGGGTTTGAAACGAAAACGTTCGTCACATAAAAATACAAACAACCGTTCACTGGTTATTTCCAGTTTCTATTCTTTTCAGCATTCGCGAACGTTAAAACATACACGAGTTCGCAGTAAAAAAAGACAGTTGGAGTCCGGTTTACTGATTCCGAGATTTGCGCGTCATTCTTTCACACATGCGCAAACGCACGAACTGCTTATTACACGCCCGTCCACGCTGCCGTCACGTGAAAGGAACATTTTTCTTCCTGATTTCCATATCTGCATGTTTTAACATATGTGTACGCACGTATACGGTCCATACATCGCTAATTTATCCTTCTTCCTGTTTCTACCCCACCAATTTCCTTCTTTCTTGAACACTCAAAAGAACAATCATGTGAAAATCGACTAATGATATATGTAGTACCACTAGTGGTAATTGCTCGATTGTTATCGACAGATATAGAAATCGAAGATCTCTAAAAGTAAGATTATGAGAAAAGAAAGTTTACTTTTATAGCTTTCAATTTGAATTCTTTAAATTAATCAAAATACAAGATGTATTCAGTCAAAATATATGAGTGTATATATGTATTAATTTCGTATTAACTGTTACTGGCTTTTCATTTTTACTTCATTTACTTTTAATCACCTGATATATTTCAATTAACTCTCTTAACGTATGCGAAACGTAACTTTATCTTTCGAATGAGACCTGTGTAAACAGATGTACCGATTATCGATTGACGCAAGTAGTTGCTTACAAAAACCGTAACAGTCGGTAAAAATGCGTGGAAAAAAGTAACCTTAACTTGATGTTTCTTCCGGGTTTAACAGACGAAAGTCTTCAAGGTCAATCTTTCAATTCGTTCCGATCATTCTAAATAGCTATCTTTAAAAAAAATTTAATTTATCTGTAGTTGCTAGGTAAATCGAAGTACTTCGATAAGATTCTTTGATATCAACCAAAAATATCGTAGATGCTATAATTCCATCTCTTGGAATTTTACCGAATCAGTACTCTTTACTTTTGATTTACGTAATCGAGGATTTTGAGATACAAAGAATATGATATTTACTTCCTTCAATGGAAACGAACTTTTTGGAAACGATGCATTATATCGCCTTTACTTTTCCTTCATATTATAGAAAAATAACCTAGTGTTTGTATCCAATGATAATTCTTAGAAGATCATAATCCTTATTCGAAACCTTTTTCCTTTATTACATAAAAGTATTGTCTCAATCAGGATAGAAAATGATTTTTGTGCTACGTTTCCTGAAGTGTTGGAAGATAAATATTTTTATATCTGTGATGCATAATAGATTATGTATTACAATACCTATAATATGTAGTATTTTAATTTTAAGAAATATGTTTTGCAGTACACTATAAAAAAACTTGAAGAACATCGTATTAAAGGCTCTTGTTTCGTTTTCTTTTTGCAGGAGCAACATCTCTTTATCCTGCCACAGTTCATGTGGGAGCGTCGACGATGGCCTCCAAGGATCTCATCCTCAATACCAGGACACGATCCTTACTATTGAGGAACTTCGTGCTCAACTGAACTCCTGCTTCACGTGAGTTTCATAGCACGATTTTCTATTTTCTCTCGTCCCTATTGAAGCTGCTGCTTTATGCGAGCTAGTAGAGGTATTTCAAAAGGTTTACTAAATTAGTTCTGCAGAGTCCGTTTGTTCTGCTTAAAATTTAGAATCGTTCCAATTAAATCTATACAGCAGTGTTTGGTTGTATAAGAATTTTTGAGCATGAAATTGTTTCTCTTCTACATAATTCTTATCTCTTATACTATAAATATCCGAAAACACTTCCTAGAGAAGTAGAGTTGATACGAGTCGCAGCTCATTCAGTGGTAGAAGCTATTAGAAACAGTTAACCCGACTAGATCCTTCCTTGTATAGTTTTTAATATAGGCCGATAATTACCCTCTCCTCTTAGGCTATTGACTTCTAATTGCTTCACGATCATCCTGTATATATGATTTCTGTTATTGTTCTACTTGATGATCAAACAAGGTTCGATCACTCTGCATTGCTCTTGTACTCATGTGTGCAATTAAACTCGTATATTCTATTTATATTAACACATTCGCACATCGATGAATCTATATTATATGGTCTGATGCACAAAGATGTCAGCGGTAGTGGCGTATACATGTAAGAATACTTATATAAAAAGTGGCCCTACAAAAATCTAGCATAGAACCGACGCGCCACCTGTTAGACGTCAGGCCATTTCACATAAAACCGTTAACATGCGTTTGTGGATAGAGAATGTGTTGGACAGAATCAGTAAGCCCAAATGTGTGTGTGAGTAAGTAGCAGGGATCCCGAGAACGGTTTTCTAACTGATTGAGCCAAGTTGAACTCTCGTCCCGACATCCAACCGACAATATATCCACAATAGAATCCGACATGATCCGGAGTTGCAATGATTAAATTCGTTTTAGCCGTTGGTCGCGCATTAAACGCGTCAGATGCTACGGAGAAATCCGGTTTAAACCTTGCAATTCTTAGACTTCATTGTTCAGATCGAATCCGATCGGTGGCGTCATTGGTGCTGGCACGAGAGTTGCTGCAAGAAATCCAACTGGTGGATTTGATTCAAATTGATCTTGCGTTTGCAACTTTCGTGTCATGTTTCATGAATTATATGCAAATATTTGACTTCGAAGATTTTGGTATTGCGAGATGTAAAATACGAGAGAATAAAAATTTTGGCAAACATATCATTGATATTGCAAGACGATAGAAATAACTTAGAAAATGGATAGTAAATCTGTTTTATTGGATTCAACGTGTAGAAATGGAAGCATTTAGTGAAATATACACATATACATAGCTGCCACTGTTGCTGCAATCTTGCTTACTATTTAAACCAACTTTTCATTGTCTTCATTTACGCTGCAGTACATGGTTCATATAAGTTTGAAAAAGATGGAACGCAGTTGGAAGCTCGTGTAAAGCACAGTTCACTGGCTGAGGGGTTGAACTTAAGACATTTTCATAACCTATCGGTTTTACAATTACTTCCACCCTGCGGCGCTTTATAATTATAGAAATAACGTGGTAACCGATTGAATTGTGCAATCGAGTTACTTTCTTAACGTTAAAATAATTAAAAATAAAATAATATTTGTTATCCGAAATAATTGAAACAGAGCTCGTTTAAACAATTTGTATTAATTTTCCATTAATACACGTTTAGCGTTTGACATTTCATTTCGTTGTTTTAATGGTATTTTATGATATCGGAAAAGTTAGTTCTACCTGTACTTTTGTTAATCCAACTATACCAGTTTTATTGAACTCTTTTTCTAACAGAAAATTACTTTTATCTTCAGATGTGGGGTTTCGTGGAGTGAAGAACATGTCTCTCTCGACTGCAGCGAATGCGGTGGCTATTCCCTTCAACGACCGTGCCCACTTTGTGACGGACGTTGCCGCACCTCGTGGAAACGCGACCTTACCATGGTAAATATCTAATTTTCTTCCCCTTAACTACGGTGTACTCTGTAAACATTGTAAAAACATTGTTCCGATCGACGTTCAGTCACTTACTTCCTGCATAGGGTCACAAGTATCCGTTAGTGTGGAAATAAGAAAAAAAAAAAAATGTTTTAAAGGAATAATGAACACGCATTTATAACCTGATCACGTGTTCGAGACCAATTCACAATCAGTTTCAAAATAGCTTGTACAATAATGATTGTCAAACAGCAAAGAATTAAAGTAGAGAGAATTCATTTGATGATTAATTTCTATTCGAGGTAATAGAATCGGTTTTAATGTTCAGATCAGTTATTCGATGTTGGCCGTGAGTCGAACGGTTGCGCTTATCGATTTTGCGAATAACATTTACAATAGCCTCGTGTTACCGCGAAGGTCATATTAACGACGAGTACCTTGTTTCGTGATAAGATCGAACAAACGTGGTTGTGCAAAGCAATCGATAAGGCTAAGCTTAATACGAGCTTGCTCTAATCCAACTTTTATAGCCCCCTCTTTGTTAACCGGTAATTGAAATTCAAGAAACTAATTTATGCATGCACATAAATGAAAGGCATGAGTTTGACAGAAATAAACACATCGTTTTAGACATTTTGAGAATACAAGAAACGTAAAATCTGGTTTTTATCAGAAAGCATACAAGTATTGTACTGTTAATTATGTAACTATTTCTGTGAGTGATAAAGAGGGCGATAAAAAACGACATTGCTAGACTAAAAGTAGATATGCAAATATCTGTCATAGAAAGCTTATGTTTATGTAATTATATAGGCCACTGCAATGTGCCCGAATAAATCAAATATACATAAATTAAACGTTCTCTCTTTTTCTTCTTTTTACAGTCCCACGCCAGCGGTAAAGCAAGATGGATTGGCGAATGTGGACTGAGTTGCGGTCCCTCCATGGAAGAGGCACTGGTACCCGCGTTGGAAAAATTGCGAGCCACCTCGTGAACGGTGTTCAACGACGAATGCATAAAGAGACGTCGTTGTGTACCGTCAACCATGCACAAGACTTAATCAATCACCATCCATATAACGTCACCTCACCACCATTGTGCGAATCAGAAACGTGTGAATGCGGATTCTGGATGCATAGATGATACATTATGTTCCTGAGGAGCGAGAACGGGACTGGACGACACCTGACAATGAAACCGTTTTTCTCCTATGGCTTCCTGTTCGACGACGCATTATCACGAATGATCGATTAGCGAGGAAATTTTCTAGATGCTCAAGCGAACGTCATCGATTTCATCACTATCGTGAATTATAAAGCGTCATTTGGATTTGTAAAGCGAACAAATACCATGTAGGATTTGATTGCTTCTTGATAGATCGTAATTTAAGGGTTGTCAATGCAATACCACGTTCGATGTTCTTGTATTATTGTAAATCTCGAATTATAATTCGTTCAGAATATGTATAATAACTGCTGCGGCAAATTCGGGCACGCGATTTGTTTTTCTTGAGCGCTGTGGTTTGTGAAACATCCATTAAATTGAAAAGATAGTTTTGTGTTTCGAAAATAACCGAGCAATAGATTCAACCAAAATCAGTCAGGAATTGTAGTTATGCTAATCCTGGTGGTTAATAGGAACGTTTTTTTTTTTTAATGAAAAACATCGGTGTAAATTGTTCGAATTACATAGGTAAGTTTTTATATATGTTTTGCTGTCACAAAAGGTGGCGGTATTTTGACAAAAGTAGCGAGAGGATACTTGCGCGAAGTAATAGTAAAGCATGAATAAGTAGTTTTAAAACATGCACACACGCATGTGCGTCACTGCGTTTTATGAATCTGTAATAGTTATTCCCACGTATAGCTTGTAGCAAGAAATTATATTTTAAACATTTTGTTTTATTAGCAAACGTAATTTTGGTCTCGAAAAAATGCACAACGTTCCAGGTTTACAGGGTTAAGAAACAAAATGAATTTCCTCATTAATTCTGCTTGTCATAAGTTGGTATCTTAGTTGAAAATAAATTTTAAAAAACTTTGAAGACATACCTGAAAAGGTGGTATACATATTTGTGAATTAAAATAGGAAATAATTATCGAATCAAAATTAGGAGCTGAATTTTCATTGAAATCTGAAGAACTATATATCTTTCTCAAGAGTAATACGCACTTTATTCAAATATTAGATAAATAATTCAACGTAATTTCTAACTCGTCATGCGAAAGTGTTCTGTAGCACTAAAAGAAGACGTATCGATCTTATAGAAAAATATAATTAACTGAACCTTCTAACCTAGACTGAATTATACCTGAAGTGTTTTTGAAATGTATATAAAGGAATTATATGTATAGAACGATTAAAAATTTATTTCGTAGAAATGTTAAAAAATGTTTGCGTATTATATTAAATAAGATACGTCTTCTTCTACAATTGCAAAAGTTGGTGCTAAGTGCCAAGAGCCACAAAAATTTAGCCTAAGATGCAGAATCATGAGAAATATATCGGTTAAAATGTAGAAGTTAGTAAGCGTGAATTAAACTTCTTTTTACGAGTTAAATGTACACCACGGGTGCAAATAGAAGAAATATGACTTTGAATTATCGTACATACAATAAGTTTGTTGGAAAACGCGATTTTAAAATTGTTGTGTTAAAAAATGAACTAAAATATGTAACATTCAATTTACTATTTTCCATATAATGACATTTTTACTCCGTTTTAGATAAATAATGTATACGTAGCTTACAGAGGAAATGATTTAAAAAAGCATTTATGTTGGTGCCAATGATTTTATCAAATATGTACCATTTCATTCTTTAATCCGAAAATCGCCGATACATTTGTAATATTAGCTTTCTTAAACGATTGTATAATTCGTGCACAATTCATTTTTTAACATATCTGTGTATTCTTTGATGGTATAATGTTTCGTATGTGAGAACATGTTCATCAAGTTCATGCTCATTTTAAATTAAACTGTAACTCGTAAACATTTTCTGAAGTATTAGCCCGGCTACGAGCTTTAGTTTAATGCTTTAGAAAACTCCTTTGGTAGTAATTTTTATTTAATCTATAAAATTCTTATTTATGACCTGAACATTAAAATTATTATTATGGGTTTAATAAACGATATTCGTCAAAAAAATTAGTGCTGTTTATAAATATAAAATAATAAATCCTACTAACACACGATAATTATGCACGAGAAAAATAAATTTGACATAAACAGATTACTTTATTGATAAGTAAATTAAAGAGTACATTTCATATATATTTACTTATGTACATTTTTGTCATGCTGCACATTTTATAATGCCGCATGTCTGTTCACGTTGAATTACATTGAAGTACGCGATGTTATGCATATACTTCTGAATTCGAGACTATTGAATATCTCTTAAATAAGATCAATCTTATAAGCGTATAACAGGCAACGTGGGAACAGATTTGTCAGTAAAAAGAATACAAAGCAATCGATTGTATATCGAAGTACTGACATCCGGAAAAAGTTGTGCTATAATTTAATACAAGAAACGAATTTCATTACCAGATATCGAACACTAAACAGTTTTGATTCCAAACATATTAAATCTAGTTATTGCTCTTGATTAAGACTGTTTCCATATTGACCTGTTAATGTTAAGTAGATAGCCGCATCAAAAGTGGCGTACGTTTGCTGCACAACCTTTTAGAGAGTACTAGCTCATTAATTATTGTACAAAATATCTTCTTTAAATAGTTCTTAATATAGTTGGGCACATTTTACAAAATTACTTGGTAGAAAAAGAAATTATTTGTTGACTGAGAATTACATAAAGAAAAATACTGAATAAATCGCACAGAGGTCGGAAGAACGTTCCCCCTTAAAAGATATGTGCGTGAAATTATTTGCTGCTTGAATCACGCTATAACATTTTACTATTTAGTTTACATATACATAGCACTGATTCATTAAGAGATCGATCAAACTCTTCTTTGAAATTATGAATATAATCTCAGCACCATTATCCTACAAGGACAGCTAATCTTACTCGCTACGCGTGCAAGTATTGACAAGAATTACACTTTGGTGCACGATGTGGTTCACGTGCAGTAATAAATAAAGTAACTGCATTGTAATAAGATATCGGTAACTTCTCCTCGCTGGTCGTTCTCTCCAGTATAAAAATTATACAGTTACACAAACTGACAATATCAATATATGTGGTGATGAAAAATTTCATTTGAAAGCTAAAAAAGCTAGAAGTACATTCACTTCAAATAAAACTCTAATAGGAACGAATCGCAGGTGGAACTGTCGCGCATTCCTGTTTATTTAAGGTATTATCTATAACTGGTCTATAATTAATGGACACCTGAAAAATAAATTGAATTTATTAAGTCATACAAAAGGAACAATAGAATCTGCAGGTCGTGTTACTATTTCTACTACTTACTTCTCCTGTTTGGACGTTGATTTTTGTGAGTGTGTGTTTTCGCCAATGTTGATCCAATGACTTTGGTTGTTGATTCTCTATCGATTTGCTGTAATCGTATTCGTCTATTCTGTCTTTAAAATCTTCGCGTGCATGAGCTCCACGACTTTCTTTCCTATTTTCAGCAGCTACTATTGTTTGTACAGCATTGATCATTAAGTTTTGTAATTCAAGAGATTCTACGAGATCAGAATTCCATATCATAGATTTATCCGACACCTTAAGATCGTTTAATTTTTTGTAAAGAGCGGACATCTTTTGGCAACCTAATAGAATTTTTAAATATTTCAATTTTATACCACAATCTATTTTAAGAGCACAATATCAAATTAAATTTCAAACTGAAGTTCTACCTTCTTGTAATGTGTCAGCTGTCCTAAATACAGCTGCATGGGTTTGCATAGTTTTCTGCATCTTCAATCTTAAATCTGCCGTAGCAATGTTACCATTTGCGTTCCTGATCCAATCCAAATTCGCTACACTTTCTTCTCCAGCGTTCTAAAACATATTAAAATTACAATAATAAGTTCTAAGGTTACACTAATTAATGGTCGCTACGAAAAGTGATACTAACAGATCTTAGAGGTCCAATTGTTTCACCTGGCTTATTTTCTACTGCAATTGTTTTAGCACATGCACGACCAAATACGACTAAATCTAATAATGAATTTGCACCAAGCCGATTAGCACCATGAACAGATGCGCAAGCTGACTCTCCACAGGCATATAGCCCAGGCACAACAGTGTCTTGATCATTTTTCCTTGTTAAAACCTGTCCTTTGTAATTTGTAGGTATTCCTCCTGTACGATTAATTTTTTGCGATTTAATGAATTTACTGTACGCACAACATTAATTTATTCTTTTTTGTTTTTTCCCGAAGAAATTGTTAAACAAAATTAAATACATACCCATGTTGTAGTGTACCGTAGGTAAGACTGGAATAGGTTCTCTCGTTACATCGACGCCAGCAAATATCATTGCTGTTTCCGATATTCCAGGTAACCTGGCTGCCAACTGTTCAGGTGGTAAATGATGGAGTTGCAAGTAAATGTGATCTTTTTCAGGGCCAACACCTCTAAATAAAGTTAAATCATGTGTGTAGATAAAGTTTAGTTAGTTATATAATGCTCGCGTAAGTTACATAAAAGTTGTGCAACAAGCGAATTAAAATCCTTTTTGATAAAATAAATTAAATTTTTTATCGAAGGATAGAAGTATTCAAAATTAATAACATGAAAGTTAAAAATAATTATGAAATTGTATATTTCCATTTATTGCATGATTTTAGAGCACCCTATACGTACATAATCTATACGACTTACCTGCCTTCCCGGATTTCAATGGTCATAGACCTAGATACAACATCCCTAGAGGCTAAATCTTTCGCGACCGGCGCATAACGCTCCATAAACCTTTCACCTTCGCTATTTATGAGATAGCCTCCTTCGCCACGACTACCTTCTGTGATGAGACAACCGGCTCCATATATTCCTACATTTAGAAATAATTTTATTAACTTATCACGTCATTATTTGAAGATGATAGTCAACCCAAAGTTTGCATATTATTTTGTACCAGTAGGATGAAACTGTACAAATTCCAAATCTTGATTAGGCAAGTTGGCTCTAGATATCATGGCAGTACCATCACCAGTACATGTGTGAGCAGATGTACAAGAGAAATATGCACGGCCGTATCCTCCAGTTGCTAGTACCGTGTTTTTAGAATGAAAACGATGAAGGGTTCCATCTTCCAAACAAAGAGCGATTACTCCTCTGCATTCTCCATCTTCCATGAGCAAATCCAGAGCAAAATATTCAACAAAATAGTTGCAATCATAGCTTAATGATTGACCATACAGTGTGTGGAGCAATGAATGACCTGTCCTATCTGCCACACAGCAACATCTATGGGCTTGACCACCCTTTCCGAATTTTAGGGATTGTCCACCAAAAGCACGTTGATATATTTTGCCTGTAATCAGAAATATTATTTTTGAAAAAATTTCGTTCTATTTAATATTGTCGATGTAAAATACGAAAGTTAAATGAGTTTACTAAAATTATAACTTTCGATCGTTTCTCACATTTTATACAACATTTTCATATGTAATTTAATTCTAATTTTTTTTTTAATATTTAAATAATAAATAAGCACATTCACATTACTAGCAGAAATGTAACAATGTTTAAGTACATGGCAACCATAAAGTGTGACTTGTTATTTTTAAATGTCAGTTATACATTTGTATCAACCTTTTTGATATTGTAATAAATTTTAGCAGTAATAATATTTGCTTATTCAAAGTCACATCTTTTTGATTAAAAATGCGGAAGCACTATTATAACCATTAAAGAGCCATAAATTGTATGGATTTCAACTATGGATAAAACAACAAAGCAAAAACAAAGTTATGAAGAATCTAATGAAGAACATCATAAAGATGAAGAATACAATAAACATTCTCAAAGAATTAAAGAATCTGAATCAAATTATAAATTAAAGCAAAATAAGTAATTTGTATACTTCTGTTATTTATTATAAATTAATTATTTATCATCACTCATAATTGTTTAATTTATTATTTGTATGATATTAGGATAAACTCAATCTCACAGAAAAATCAAAGGACCTATTCTCATTCTTGTTCACCATGTAGTACAAAACGTTCTAAAAAATGGATAAGTTCTAATGCTTTTATAAATTTTGTTCAAGATTTCAGACAAGTAATTAAGTATATAAAGCTATCTAGACATCAATAAAAAGAAAAATATTACATTTACAGAACTTTGTTGGTATGAAAGGTACAAGAATATATCAGTTGGCTGGTGAAAGATGGAGAAGAATGACTGCTGAAGAAAAAGACCCATATGTAAAAGCAGCATTGAATGTTAAAAATCAAAAACAAAATCAAATAAAGATTGAAAATACAAATAAATTTGATATAAATAAGGAACAGGTAAAAAATCAGAACTCACAGAAACAGGAAAAACCTAGTAAAAATGAAAGAAAAAATAAGGTCAATATTTATTTAAAGTGACTATAATTTTTGTATTTGTTACAAATGAAAGATTAACTTTATTATAGGAACCAACAAAATCTACTAAAAAAAAGAGAAAGATTGAATCAGATACTGATTCAATTACTTCAGGTACGTCAATTTCAAACACCAGTGAAGATTTGTCAGATATGAATTCATGAGTAAATAATTTGTTGTATAAATGTAATTGCTCTTTTACTCAACTGATTTGATCATTTTTCTCAATGTGTAATTTGTTATTTAAAAAACTGTTTTTCACATATTAAAATATGATTTGCTTCATAGGCATACTGCATTGTAAATCTTTTTGTATCTTATGCAGAATTAAAAATATGCTCATTTATTTTTTATACAAAACATTAGCTGTATTTTATGATAATATTACCATCTGTGGTTCGACTGAAAGGCATGCCACAATTCTCCAATTCAATAACTGCCTTTGGAGCTTCACGTGTCATGTAATGAATAGCATCCTGATCACCCAGCCAGTCGGATCCCTTAACAGTGTCATACATGTGCCATTGCCAGTTATCTTCTTCCATATTACCCAAAGCAGCATTGATACCTCCTTGAGCAGCAACTGTATGCGACCTTGTAGGGAATAGTTTAGTAATGACCGCTGTCTTGAATCCCTCAGCAACCAAACCATAAGCTGCACGCAATCCTGCTCCCCCAGCACCCACCACAACAGCATCATACGTATGATCTATCAATGGATATTGCTTAGAAACACCATCTGAGACTTTTGCAGCTTTACCATCTGGTGTATAATGCAATTTGCGATTTGCAATGACAGGTAATCCCAATTTATTCTGAAATAATGTAAAAACAGTAAAAAGCTAGTTAGAAGTTTTAAAGATATTTATCACGTGGCACAATTACAAAATCGTGACTGAATATTATCTATAGTGTCTACATAGTACGTGTATGTGTATATGCGCGTACGCTTATACGTATGATAATACATATAGCATAACTTCATTGCATTAATATTCTATTTATAAAACACAAAACAGTTTTAGAAACCGACTTGAAAAAAGTAACATGACACTATTTAAGTCATTAAAAAACGCAAATTGGTTTAATGAATAATTCGACTATCATCTAATATTTAACATTCATTCCACTCGTGATCCACTGATTTTCACTGAGATTGCAACACCAACAATCTCTGAACAAAAATTTAATCTCGAATAACATTTTTCGTAATAAAATCACGTATCAGTAAATCTTTTAGTGAACATAAAAATTGTAAGTACTTTTCTGTTAATTCTATTTGGAATAATTTTTCAATATTTCTTTTTGTTAGTAATTTATATCATTAACAATAAAAATATAATAACACGTAGAATTACATAATCAATTAAGAAATGTAATATGTTTATATCATAAACAAGGTTAATTATGCTTCCTACAATTTCATCGAAAAACAATTAAAAAAATGTCAATCAGCTATAATTATTTATTGAATATCTACTATTTAAACTTAAATAAAAAATAAATAAAAAATTATGCACTGAACAATAATTACCCTTATGAAAAACAAAATAATGAATTTACCAGAATACTATAATACTATTACTTATGTACAATCGCCATATGGAGGCTAAAGGAAGTCATGTGTGATTTGGTAATAAACTTTTTATTCTATACTATATTTAAACTTTAATTTTAAATATTTTCTACGCATATTACAAAAATTTGTAAATGTTATAAAATATTTTTAAAAATTGTGTATTTCTCAAGAAACCGCTAAATATAAAATAAACTGACGGGATTAGTAACTATCTAAAATAATTTTATTACGTTCTTCTTAGTGATGAATATATTAACGATATATGAATAAAATGTACCTAAAATATGACGAAAAAGTTCAAAAATAATAAAATTAAGAGATTTATAATGTATAAATTCATAACTTAAACAGTGTAATTTCCCGCTAATGTCAGTTTCCCGTGCCGGCAGTTCATCCGCAATTATAATTAAACTTCTAAAGCGTAATACGGCGGCTGGTTTCGATATCACACATTCGATTCGATATCGAAGCGGTAAAAGAAGTAAATAATTGTTTGCTAAATAAAAATAGCGGTAATTAGAATCACTGTTATCTACTTTACATTGAAAAATCATAATTATTGCACAGGCCGGCTATTGTGGGGTGGCGCGTACAAAATGAGAGAAGTGCGGTAAAAAAAGACATCCGACGTTAAAACCGTCTGCTAAACGTTCTATTATCTACTTTGAATTTCTTCAAATCATAATCAATCCTGTTATCGCATTTTTAATAGTTAATTAATCGTTGCTTTTAGATAGTTACAGAAGATTATAGGACGTTGGTAAGGAAGAAAAGTTTCTGAAAGAATCGATGCGGGTATTCGTTATACATGTTTAGCAAACTTACGTAATTGATCGACATTGAGTATTACACGGCAAAGGTACATCATTGTTGGATTAAAAATTATGTAACTTAATGAAAAACGACTTACCAATGTAGTTGTGGGAGGATTTTTCGTCAGTAAAGACGACAGCTTCAATAGACCACTCATTTTAGTATAATGTTACTTATCGAAGTCAAAATTTTGTTTTTTTACAATAACATGTGCACTACTTTAATGAATGCGCGATTCAGCTATACTGTATAACTAACCCTAATTTTCGTTAACTTCACTCCCGCACTTCTTGCACGGCGAAATGAAGCGTTCAAGTCGGTTGAGTACCGACTACTGACGGAAGCTCCCTGGTGAATACCAGTGCTGCCAATCGTACCGTGGAAAGATAACCTCACCTTTAAGGTACTCACAATTTTTTAATTTCAATTTCATCGTTAATTGTTCATATTCTTTCATAGTTTTGAACATAGAGAATGGATAATCATATTAACATTAATTTTTCGTCTTTCAAAATTTCAATATGAATTTCTGGAACAGTAGTTAACCATAGGCGGGAAAATTAAATGATACCGCGAAAGAAATCAAGCGGTTCTCATTTCATCATATGTACGATGGGGTGCTAACGGTATTTCGAATTGTGTAGCTATTCAATTGTATGAATTCTAAAAGGAAAGTACTCGTTAGAACTTATTTAGTGTACGTGATACTTTTGCCAATGCATCACACGTCAAGTGTTGAACTGGACAGCTTAAATAATTTAAATTTTGTAAATGTTCATGTTTACTGATGTAAGTTAAACGTACTAATGAAAGTTAACTACTAGAAAGTTAACTTCATTTGCATTTAAACAGCCACCATATTTAAAAATTTAAATTTTCTCAATCATTATTTGATGGAACATTGACTTTATTCAAATCAGTTCCGAAACGTGTACATATAAGATGGTAATCTCAAAAGATGGTAATCAGAACAGATGGTTGTAATGTTTTGAATTGCATTGCTGTTAGTTCTATAAAAATACTTATAATTTATGAGGTTGTTAACTCAGGTAGTAATAATGCCTATGCTTAGTCGAGCTTTATTTTCTGTGATACAGAGAGGAAAAAAACAGAGATTTATTGTGTTGTGGGATTGGCGGCACGACGCTTGTTTCGTTTTCCGATTGGTTGATTGTTCGTAGGCTCGTCTCTATACGTGTATAAACTTAATATTATGTGGTGGGAAATCCTGTTGATGAGCTACTCAACCAGATGCTACTAACGTAATAGCGATTCCAAGCATTGGTAAGTGTAGGAGTAATGTATAAAACAGGTTTAGTTGTCTTACACATATATGGTTGAGTACAAATACTTCCATTCGTGCTTACGCATGTTGCAAATTTATTCTTCTTCCTTATAGTACTTATACAGAACTGTTTATAAAAACAGAATGATACACAAGTAACAATATTAATAAAAAATTAATCTAGAGACAGCATAAAGTGAAAGCATACAATTAGAAAATTAGTATACAAATAAACATGACAAAATTAAACAAAACAACCTTTTTTTGTATAATCATATTTGTAATTATTAGATGCTATATTTGATACAATTAGATAGTAAAATTATTTTATATATGTTCTCAACTAGACCTTGGTATACGATTAAGAATTGTACTTTGTTGCTTATGGTATCTTATGTTACTGTCCCCTAAATTTTGTTGAACTAATTATTTAATATTTATTTAAAAAAAAAATGACAAGATTTTAG
Source organism: Tetrapedia diversipes (assembly GCA_033822845.1). Classification (NCBI taxonomy): domain Eukaryota; kingdom Metazoa; phylum Arthropoda; class Insecta; order Hymenoptera; family Apidae; genus Tetrapedia; species Tetrapedia diversipes. The sequence goes on from JAOPTO010001029.1 coordinate 213,568, forward strand.
ATACTAACACATTCACCTAGTTTTTAAACATTTTATATTCAGTACATTTTTCGTCCATGTTTTTTCTTAGTCTCATAATGATTTTAATAAATTAATAATAATTTATATTAATGTAAGCGTCGCATGAAACGATTGTTCAAGTATTGGGAAACATGAAATAGTTAATTCTATAATTTTTTGCTTTGTCTTTATGTCTTATACTTATTTTTCTTTTCTGTCACGGGACCGTAAAGAGATATAAAGTAATCTATAAAAGAAAAAAAGATTGTTATTCAACATCTATAAAAAGTATTTAAGTTTTCTAACTTTGGGTTTTAAATATGCTATTACCCGTTTCGAGTTCAGATAATCGTACGGTTGTTAAGTGTTATTTTTTAGCTCGCATAGTCCAAAAAAACGTGATTACTTGCAAGATAATTTTAAAAGAAGAATACAAGAAAGTGTTTTCCTTCTTAATTAACAAATCTGAAGGTTAAACGAAAAAGATGGGAAATAAATAAAAGTAAAATATTCCTCAATACAAAGTCAGTCTAAACAATTATTTCATGCGAATTAATTTCTATGAAGTATAACGGACTAAACATATTACGTAACATCTTTTCGACTCGATGAAATGTGGGTTGGCCCGGTATTTTAAACGTCGATGTGAAATTTGCATAAGTTAATTTCACGAGGGAAATATTCCGGAGGTGGGGGGAATACGGAACAGGTGCTAATTTTTTAATCAGGTTACAGTGTTCGAAACTGGCCATAAACAGTATAAAAAGAAAAGACTCGCTCAGAAGAATGCGTTCCCGGTTTTTAAGCAGAACGTTTCGCCAATAGCGTATGCAAATAAGGTGGCAGACAGGTCTGTGCCTCCGGTCGGAATTAATTAATTATAATAACGCCCACCGTTTGAACGCAATAAACAAAGGCCTCGTGCATCCATCGCCCTTTTACAATTTCACAATAACGAAACACGATCCGTGTTTGATCTATTGTCCGGCGTCAATACAAAGAATGTTGAGTATCGACCGATTTTAATTTAAACGAATAAAAAAAGAAGAAGCGGATGGGATGAAGAAAACACAAGAGTCTGTTCGGATAAGCTCACATCAGTAGACTCGAACTGTTGGTGGAACGTGTTGGGCTTCAGTTTCGTCCAGTGTCGTGTCGATAACGGGACGATAAGAAATGCTGATCTGTAAAAGCAATGGTGAATTTCCTTGAAGTTTTGATCGATAAAGAGACACGCAATTATGATGTTATGCAATCTCACGTAAAACAGATGATGCTTTAAGAACATGACTACTTGAAATTTATTCTTTTTTCCTTTGTCAAAAAGAATATTTCAATTTTATATCGGAAGAATATTCCAGAAATTGTAACATTATTTAAAAAAAAGCTAGTAGCATAAAATTAGCGTTTCACGTGAAAATTGGAGTAGAAATATTGATTTTGTATCAGGAGAACATGATGTACAAGATAGTATTGTTTCGCGTACTCCACGAATTTTCGAAATCGTAACAGGGACCATAGAATTTGATTAATATACAGATGCAGCTTTAGCGTATTCCCTTTAATCCAAAAATAGAAGTTGATCTGTTTTTTGAACTTTTGAACTTTTTAAACTCTAAATTGTTTCATTGTCATAGACGAGCGTTGGATGTGTTATCCTTAAATGGCCTTGTTGCGAAACTGTAGATTTATCTTCATATATGTACAACTGATATACATATGTATTGAATCGTAGAGTTGTAAATTATTATGAGTATACAGTGATTAACGTGCACTTCATAAAATACTACCCACTTATAATTTCATGAGGAAATCGATAATGTCATCAAAAACTTCTTCCATATTAACCTTTTCAAGAAATGATAGAATAGTTTCGATAAATGATTATTAAATGCTTAATAACAAGAAATAAGAATTTTAATTATAAGGCTTAAAATAATCAGCACACAAAAGACTTTTGGTTTAAAAGGAAATACAGCTTTTGCAAGAAACGTTTGATGAGCCGTTGTTTTTTAATTAAATTCTGTATTCTATTTCTACATCAACAGAGGAAATTGGAAATTCTGCATAGATCAACCTAAATGCTAAAATACATACAGTACGAATATGTTTTCGCAACCAGTGCATATGATTTCTATACGATTGAAATGTGTGCTGTTGTGCACACACCATTGAATAAACGATAAAGGACAATGGGTAACTTCAATAACTCACCGTTCCCTCTGGTCGAGCCCATGTGAGTGTGTGTTTGCGCCAGTGTTCAGAATACGGTCGTTTTTTCTGACCTTCCAGCGGTTTCGTATAATCGTACTCATCGATTCGTTCCTGCGAACATAATTTTCGTTTCATTTTTCTCGCGAATTATAATCGCCTAATCGGAGAGTTCACTGAGAGAAATGCAAGTACTTTGAAATCATCTCGAGCATGCGATCCTCGTGACTCTTTTCTGTTTTCTGCCGCGTAAACGATATGCATGCAAATCAGCATCATGTTTTGTAACTCTATGGCTTCTAATAGTTCTGTGTTCCAAATTAGAGACTGGTCTTGTACCTAGAATAATTTAAACATGTTGTGAGGTTTGAAGTTCATTGATATGGATAAATGTATCTATAACATTTCGTCTTATCTATAACAGTGTGACAGTTTATGATAATAGTGACTTGAGTGTTTAAAACAAATAAAGAGTTAAAGGTGATTTATATAATTTTTGGATAAGACTAAATCTAGTATTAGGGACAGGAAGGATGCTGAAAAATTTGAGAACTTCGAATATAGGAAATTATTATTGAATAATTGCAGGAAAAAAGTCTTCTCTGATATACCACACAACTCTATTACATTTAAATTCTAAATCAATTAAATACGTAAAAGAATTACCATGCCCCTATTCAGTTAAGCAGCTTACATGTATCTTACATCAATTGATGGTTATATCAATTGTGTTAATGGAAAAAAAAATTCTACGTCAGTAAACTCAACAAGTATTTATACAGCTTGGCTTACGTAAATGGAACATTTCGATCAATTCACCTACACATATGTCCGGCAAGTCGCAGGTGAAAAGACGCGTCATCTCGCGGCATCCTCGTTGAAGTATATCGCAGATTCTGAATACCGAGCAATATTTTTGCATAGTGTAGTTCATCTCTTCCCGCAGCTCGGCGACGGGAATGCAACCTTTCGCGAAACGAGTCGCGTCAAAACGGCAAATAGATTCCTCACCAACACTCTGCGGACAAAGCCGTATAGTTAGACACAGTTGTCGACTGAAATAGTAATAGGTGTTTTGTGTTTTATTGTTTAACTTGAGTCCTTGGGTTTGGTTCAAGTGTTCAAACCGTCACCTGCAGCTGTTCGACTGTTTAATGAATGGTGAACAAGGTGCAAGTTAAATTAAATTGGATTCTGTTTTTCATTAGAATATTTAATAGGTCAATAAAAGATGTGGAAGTGGTCAAATAATATAAAATTAAAAAAAAAAGAATGTTTCTTAGCTACTATAAAATGTCACATTGCTGTATCGGTTTCAGAGATCAGATTTCTGCATAGACTGCTTATTATGAGAAATATTTTACGACAAAAAATTCAAACCGTTTCATGATGAAATCGTATATAGGGTGATCCATTACAAATATGCTATTTATCCATTTTTTAAAGTTACGAACTTATGCGATGGTTTGAAAATTAAACAAAAATGATTATGGGACAAAAATATTTTTGGTCCGAGTTTCATCCTGTGATATGATTCAAGTTATGTGCATACGAAATATTTGTTTTATCATAATAACAAACAGAGATAACTAAATGGCCCTGTAGTTCGCAACGTGCAGTGTTTAATAAAGGTAGATAAGCGTAGAAAGAGTACATTTCAAACTGAAAATAAAAATTAAACGAACCGAATGAAGTAATGGAAATTGATTTTTCTAAACATCAATTTGTACTTCTTATAAAAAGAAATATAATAAGAACATTGAGAACCATTTAATTAATGGAACCATTGTGCTATATGTACGTGATTTGTTGATCAAAACCTCGTTATACGTCACATGACTGAATTGATAACACGTGGAAGGGAATAAAGCCTCATAAGAAGTCTCCTCATTCATAAGCAATGCTTCATACAATACCAGGCAAAAGTTTGGAATCATCTTTCGGTTTGTACGTATATGTTAAATTTCCCGTTAATTTTCTTATCGTCTCAAAATTAATTAATCTTATTAACAATGTGACATCAATATTGTAAATATTAACACTGGCAAGAATATCACGTTATCTATATCAGAATGACGCATAAGTTTCCGCAACAACCTATTACTCATAAATGAGTGATAGTTTCATTTACCGAAGTAGCCAATAATTTTGTTACGTATTTACGAATACTTTTCTTAATCCTTACGTTTACATAGTATTTCCAAACTTTTGGTTAGCAGTGTATACACCGAATACGTGAAAGGAATGTTTTTTTGGTTGTACCGTCTTGATCAAGTATTCAACACCACGCGTAAATCGTGTTTACGAAGCAACGATTATAAATCATGCCCTTACTGCTGCTATATCGTCATGACGTTCTCCCGGTCTGGTCATGCAGTCAATTTGATCAGCTATTGCCTTGCCGAAAACGACTAGCTCCAGCAGACTGTTGGCGCCCAGCCGATTAGCGCCGTGAACGGAGACGCAGGCAGTTTCACCTGCTGCCCAGAGTCCGTCGATCACTTTGTCCTCTTCGTTTTCTCGCGTCAGAACCTTGTCGACAGAATTACCGACCGATGATTCATTCATTGCACAAGATTCGTTCGGGTGTATAGAGGATGTTAAGACATTTTAAAACTATTTTCAGAAATCGACAACGTTTTCGGTATGTTGTCGGTCCTGCTCGTAGATTATTCAAATCTGACTTTGACATGCTGTATACACAAGAATTCCATTTAACATTTATCGGAGGATAAAACTGCTTGAGCAACTAAGACTGTTTAGATAATATGGGTTCACTAATTATTTGATCACGTGGTAAATAGTGCGTTGTATGATTCAGGTTATGATAATAGGAGCTCAACAGTATGTTCGACAGAATTAGTGGATAAATTGAATAAATCAGATAAATGGAATCTTTCTGTACATATAGAATTTAATAAAATTTACCTGTGCTCGCCAATTTGTAGGGATACCGCCCATGTTATAGTGCACCGTAGGAATCACCGGTATAGGTTCTTTTTCTACGTCTACCCCAGCAAACACCCAAGCTAAATGAGAGATTCCAGGCAGCCTCGTGTGTATGGTTTCTACTGGTAAATGATGTAGTTGCAGGTGTACGTGATCTTTTTTGGGACCTACACCTCTGAATAAATTACGAATAGGATGAACTATTGAAAATAATTAAAGATAACAATATTCATGTAATATCCATAATATTAAGTAATTGCAATATAAAATTATTCGCGAAAAATTAATAATTTCGATGGACAATCAGTCCTTTCATTTTCACACGAAACCTTGAATATTATCATGCCGTATTTCATTGAACTCGTCTTACATAACTGATACAAAAAGGTTTACAATTTTCTATCAAGAAAACTTAAGGTTATCTCTAAGATTAGAAATTTGTTGCAGACTCGAAGACAGTTTATCATGCAACGAAACTTTTCCATCTTTTTCTTCACCGCGTATTATCACCAACAAAAAACATAAACCATCTAAAAACAATAACATTAAACATACTACCCGAAATAAAAGTTACTGTAATTAAATTGTTTAATCGAATCTATAAGACTATGAAACCAGTTTCAAATTTCTGTCACAAATCCTGTAATCAAGAATACTTTAAATACGAAATTTTCTACAAAAATCTCTCATTTTGTTTTTAAATTTCTTACCTTATAAACTCTATTTAAATCACATAATACTTTCGCAACCGATCACGTGGTACGACGACTTTCCGCAAATTATACCCGAAGGCCAGTGACATAGTTTTACATTTTTCTGCGATAGCTAAGCTATTACATTTGTTTCCATGTTTAACGACAAACTTTTTTTCAAGATTCAGGAAATATCCCCTCTAAACTTCGACAAATACGAAAACGGACACGAGAAGGTAAAAGTAACGGCATTGAGTTAAGCGTGCGTCAGTCCTCACAGATGAATGGCGTCGAATGTATGCTATACGATTGTGTCCCAGAAAACGCTATTTATCATACTTACATTTGCCTGAACTAAAATAAAACCGAATCAAAATCAATTCCCAACTTGTTAACTTTTAACCCTGCGCACTCGAAAGGCAATTCTCCTCCGTCTTCAAAAATTTCCAATTGCAAACTACTGAAATTAGACGGTACCAGAATTTGCATACACTAACATTTATTTAATTTAGATAGATAGCTCTAAAACTTTTAAATACGACTACTTGCATTTGGAAATTTGTGAAAGCGATCACCCAGAGTAACTTTTCTAACGCAAAGGGTTAATTCTGTGTACAAAGGAAATTCTAGCTAAGAAGCGGCTCGGTTAACAGGTTAAACATGTTCACGGAACTTCCTACAGAGGTGCTTCACCTTCCTTCAAATATCTCCATGGTTATCGCTCTGGAGACGACGTCGCGGGACGCAAGGTCCTTTGCGACCGGCGCGTAACGTTCCATGAAGAACTCCCCTTGGGAATTCAGAAGCTTCCCGCCTTCCCCTCGACTGCCTTCTGTTATCAGGATGCCGCTGCCGTATATACCTAGCGGAAAAGTCAACCGGTTAAACGCGGAAAGTCATCTTTTTTTGCTATGCAAATACCGGTTGGATGGAACTGGATGAACTCCATATCTTGAAGGGGTATTCCTGCTCTGGAGGCCATTGCCATACCATCTCCAGTGCACGCGTGAGCTGCAGTGCACGACAGATAGCATCTTCCCGCTCCTCCTGTAGCCAACACCTGGAAAAATAGTGCCAGCTCGTTATCGGTTACACGTTTAACGCTCATGTTCACCGTTTCATGTCCGTGCATTTATCGAGAGTACGCGGTAACGCGATGCTAAGGATAAGGTATCCGTCGTTGATGGAATTTGTCGAACACGAAAACACAGTGGAATACGATGTGTTAATAATGGAAGTTCGATAGGAGGACGTAAAATTATACGAGTCGCTTCTTTTCTCAGTTTTCTTATTTCATTTCCTTAGAGATCGCTTTAACTCCTTGAGGCACAGGATTTCAGAGAATAAATAGACCCATGTTGCACAGAAATTTTGTTGCGTTTTAAATTAAACAAAATTGGTATTTATTTATTAATAAAGTACCGACATGCTGAAACTTGCTAACACAAGCGAACATAATATTTATGGTATTACCAACTGCTTTACTTAAGTAAGACTAACTATAAACTTATGCCCATTCAGTTACTGCAATATTTCGAGATGGGTCTAAAAATATCCCGTCATGCATTACTGCGTGCATCAAAAAGGTGGACATCTTTAATCCCTCCGTGCCCCAGAGAATTAAGAGGTGAACGTTTACCGTATGATGAGCCCTGAAGCGATGCAGAAGTCCGGTTTCTAATTCCCATGCCATGATACCTTTGCAGCATCGACCGACCATAAGAATATCAAGGGCAAAGTACTCGACATAATAATGCACTTCGTAACGGAGGCTCTGCCCGTATAAAGTGTGCAGTATGGCATGACCGGTTCTATCAGCGACAGCGCAAGTTCTGTGAGCTTGACCACCTTTACCAAACTTCAACGACTGACCGCCAAATGCACGCTGGTAGATTTTTCCCTCGTCCGTGCGGCTGAAGGGGCAACCTGAACAGGATAGATAGAACTTATCCATTTTATTCCGTCGAAGAAGGAATGTTGAAGATGCAGGTGTTTAAAATTGGCCAAGATTTCGGCAGAAACGGAAACAGGCTCTGGTATTTAAAGATTACCAAAATTTTCGAGTTCGAAGACGGCTCGCGGTGCCTCTCTCGTTAGAAAGTGTATCGCATCCTGATCGCCTAGCCAGTCGGATCCTTTAACGGTATCGTACATATGATAAAGCCAATTGTCATCCTCGGCAGTAGAGATGGCTGCATTTATTCCACCTTGTGCCGCTACTGTATGGGATCTTGTCGGAAATAATTTCGTAAGCACTGCCACTCGGTATCCCTTACTTCCTGTTTGACAAAAGATGCAACGGCAATGTGGTTGAAAATTAATGTTCGATGATATTTCTAAAATTACGAACCGATTAATGTGTTACAAATAAATGCAGAGATAGCGAATAGATAATTCTGTTAATTATAAAGCCATGGGGTATTTATAATGAAATTAATTATATACTCGAAGGTTTTGTAAATGAAAAAAGTGGACAATGTACTTTCGTGCTTTAATCTATTTAATCTGTTTCGTGCGAATCTATTAGGTATTTATTAGTAGCTGAATTACCTAAGCCGAAAGCTGCTCTTAAACCTGCACCACCCGCGCCCACGATCACCACGTCGTAACAATGATCTATCAAGGGATAACTCTGTAAAGAACATTCGATACATTAAAATGACGATTACTCGTAAGCTTGCACTTTAATGATATTCCACTTGGGATACGAATTGTATTGAAAATTCTTTACGTTACTACTGTTTTCTTCGCCGCATTTGGCTTTCTCGCCTGGACTGATGTTTACGTGAAAACATCGACTACTTTTCTTGGTTAAGCGTTGAGGCTGCGAAACAAATCGCTGTAAAAAAGTGGAACATAAGGCTCGGATCGTTTTAAAATCAGTTCCCCTGTGACCGGTGTTCCTTACGAGAAATTGTGGTAATCGATTTATAGATCGTAACATTATTTCTTGAAGTTTGTGAGCAGCATGAAGTACGATTACGTATGAACAAGCTACCATTCCATTTTGCTCGTCATTTGATAATAGAAGCCAAAAAAAGATATACGGCTGTTTTCAGGACGCAAGAATTGTCGATGAAAATGTTACAATACTTGGATACATTTTGTACAAGCATAACTTTATTGCACTTGCAAAAATACAGTTCAAAACGTAGGCAATTTGTTGTTATATATTTAATATGATAGTATACAATTAGTTCGGCTTATATCTCTTTGCTACTGAGTTCACGCTCGTTATCTTTGTAGATTCTTTGTTTCAAATTTTCTCTTTGGTACTCTTTGAACACCAGAGAGTGTATTCGTGTAACGACGAATTGCTTTCACTAGGATATTAACTCTGTTTCGGCAGATTTTTTTTTTCCTTTCTTTTGTTTTTTCTACAGAAATCTGTGTTGTTAAACTTGCTGCAAGGATGTTGCATTTTGGCCGCACACCGGGTAATTTATTAATTTTTAGCTTGCGATTAATCGTTGTTACTTGAGCGCAAAAGTGTACCAGCAATTCACCTATCTCTAATGAAAACTATTAAACTTACGCTACAGTTGTTCCGTTACAAACGCACGCATGAAATGCATGATTCGATTAAACGTGTGACCGATTCCTTTTTATTTTGGTTTCGTTGTGCTCACTTGTATAATATAAAAAGCTCGTAAAAACGTTGTTCGGAGATAAACGGAAAAAGAAGACGGATTTTAATGCGCTGTTTGTTCACGAACGTAAAGTAAGATGTGGCAGGAGTAAAGGTACCAACAATGGACAAAGTAACCGAGAACGCAATGAAATCATCGTTTCCTACCTTTCGTGTACACACAGTTTAACAGGAAGCAAATTCAAAGTTTCCTTTCAACAACACGTACATTTATCAAATTAATAGTATTTGCGTTAAATATATTCATTCATTTTTTTTTTTTTTTTTTAGAAGTAATGTACATTACATGTACAGTTGTTCATAATTATTCGAATAAATTTGATGTGTCCATGATCGAGAAGAAAAATAGAGCCGGGTCTCTGTTTAGACTCTGCTTAAAAAGCTACTGGTTAATCAACGAGACATGTCGATTTTTATTACTAAAGATTTTGAAATATACGCGTTACTTTATTACTCGCATTTAAAATATCGCTTGGGTAAAAATATACATTATTATATTATGTACAATTTTTTTTGAAATATTGAAATTATATTTTTTTAAGTTACTACACAATGATTCTTACTGTAGCTACTTCTTTCTCTTCAGAAATTATTTAAATTATTATTGAATAATTTTATACCAAACCAATGTAAATTTATAGCATATAATCTCAAAGTTTTATTAATTTTTAAACTTATACTGATATTTTGTTACTTTTACATGTGAAATATGTCATGCCTTATCAACTAATCACTAACACTTCTATACTGTTTTATCATGTAATGTTTGTAAGAATAAATTGTAAATTTTGTAACTGCAAAACATTATAACCTTTAATTCTACTTTTAACATACAGAATAATTCGAATAATTATGAACGATACTGTATTATACATAACTTTCATTCAATATTCTTACTTGACATCCGTGCACACGTGTACAAATATTTTATAATTAATTCTGACGATTGCAAGACATCAAATCTACACCAACTGCACTTACAGAATCAAATTTCCCTAATAACTACGGTAATAATGGGAATCATCTAAACAAACGTTACTCAACGGAGACGCAATTACCATCTATTGATTCTGTAATTGCTCGTTCGATATTATCATCTGCAATTGACTCTCGTCTCTCCTTCGTGTTCCCTAATACTGAGAATTTAACTTCTCTAGAATTCCTTCTTTTCACTACGACCAAAATCAGTGACTAGAGTATATTGATACATAGCTTTAACTCTAAATTGCAAGAATAAAATCCTCTCCCACTAATGTGTCACGAATATGTAAAATAACAATCTTCGTCTCAATTCCTTCGTGCCGATACATTACCATTCGTGCTTGCTTATCGCGACTATTAGCGCTCGAATCGTTCTTTATCTATAAGTCTAAATGACGCTTTAGAAATTTAGCGTTTCGCCTATCGACCTCTGTTGGATATTGGAACGAAGTTGCTTCTCTTGACGCTTCGAAGTCGTTCTTTATGGCGGTCGAACAGCCGGAAAGCTTCAGAGCACTAGTCTCTTTTCACCGCATTCGCAACAAAATTTGGCGGTTTCCAGGAATTTAGAGCCGCACTCGTAACAGTATTTGGACATCTTGCATTTCGGTGTCATCACCACTCCGTCACCCTCTCGACGATTGTTCCTCGGCAGATCCTCTTCGAATCGGCCGGCAACATCGTTGGTGCTGCGTCCGTGATGCGAATATTTGCGATTTAAACTATGAGGAAGAAATTGAACAGGGTTTTAGGCATGCAGGACAACGTACAGTGCCAGGGTAAATTATGAGACAAGTGTGAGTTAAGTCAATAATTCGATAGATGGATAAGGAAAATAAAAGTAATTTTTAAGTTTTAACGCTCGCCAAACGAGATAGAATACTTGCTAGAGGGCGATAGTGATTGAACAATAAAAACACATATAACGCTGGTATCATTTAAAGGTAAATGTGAACGGAGAATAGAATTTCAGAGCACAGAGTTTTTTATATTAAATAAATATATCAACATAATAAATTTAATGTACATATAAATATAGTAGCTCTAATAATATGTCCGCTATAGTTACTAAAACAAAATAGCAGTCTTATTAATTTTTGGAATCTACTTTTGTTTCTTTTTCTGATAATTAGTAATCTTTAGTTTCGTATAATACGATTTCATACAGCACGACACTTTTCGGAACATAACTACCGTCTTATAGAGGGGTCGACTGTGAAATATATTTTGATCGTCGATAGATTCAGTGTGAATGTTAAATGATCAAATATTAACCTGCTGTAAGCGGAGTCCGCGCTCATTTTACTGTGATCTTGCCTCTTGTAGCTCTCAGGCGAGGACAGCTCGTCGTCACTGATCTGGCCGTTGCGTTGTCTGCCGTGAACAGGGCTAGATGCGGACAAGGAATCGTCTTTAAGGAGAGATTTTAAGGAGGGAAAGGATCCGTTCTCATCCTCGAACGAGGTCATCAGCTCGTCGAACACAGAGTTCGATCGTTTGATGTCCGCCTCCGAGGACATTATAGAGCTAAGACTTAGGTTGCTGCTCGAGAGGTTCATATAATTATTGTTCCTACTGTTCAAACTGTTGTTCAACCTCTGATGATTGTTATTCTTACTAGACGGCCGTCTATCGTGAGAGCTATTCGAAATTTTGCTGTCTGGTGTGGTTTTAGGGGCGGACGAAGCGCGAACGGAAAGAGAACGATTTACAGCGGGTCTGATGACTGTCGGTGAAACCTTATCCAGAATCTTACGAGCCCTTTCTGAACTACCGACGAAACTTTTGCTTCCACGAGTCGCATCATCGATCATCTCACCGCCTAACGCTTTCGACTTGTCGATGATCACTCGTCTACCTAACTCTCTCACCGGAGATTTCTTCTCGAGGTCCGATTTAAGGATCGAATCTTTGTACTCCTTGCTATCGTTTAAGTCTTTGAGGAAAACTTCGCGGGACAACGAGTTGGTTTCGGTGGAATCGCTCGAGAAATCTGACGTAAGGTCATCGAACTCCGACGGGGGCGCTATCAAGGATGACCGTTTCGCTGGACCCGCGAGGGATGGCTGACAGGGATATTTGACGAAAGCTGAGGAATGAGAGAGAGGAAAAGAGGAGTCGCGATTTTGTTCTATCGATGGACTGTCCGGCACGGATTGCTCGCTCGTGTCCGAGAGCAGGTCGTTCATTTGCTGCTCTGCTAGCAAGAAAGGATCGTAATCCTTGCCACTGAAAACGTGAATAACAATTTAGTGTAACCTTCTTCATCGTCGTTCAAGACGTTTCTTTCGGGAACATTTTGTTGTCTAACGTTTCACAGTTAAAGGTATCTTTATGCTGTGTCTCCTGGCCTCAACTGTTAATTTTCTATTTCCAAGCTGTATTCTCGAAGCTATATTTTTTGAATAGCAACCAAAAATTGAGAAAAATATGAAACAGATGTAACAATAAAGGGGTTAAAAATAATTTATAATTGATACTACCCATAAAAAAAGTATTTATTATACAAAAGATTTCAAAAAGAAACGTCTTTTATGTTAGGACACGAATGCAGTGCATGATTTAAAATTGTATCTCCTTGAAAATATCGTTCATAAAACAAGTTTAAAGTAGCTGCTTCAAATATATGATGGTAAAAGTGCCATGATGGAAGGTAAGGCGAATATGTTAGCAGTAAATGAAAATTTTGTCAGGAAACTCGTATTGAGTTATTTTTAGGATTTCCTATTCTAGGAAGCAATCGACGAATGGCGAAATCGGCAAGATACGCCCTCGGGACGGCAATGATACGTACATAAAACATCGAAGATGCCTTGCAGCTTCTGACAAACATGCAAAGCATGTTCTTTAACCGGTTTCCAAAGCAAATCTTTATACGAAGTGATGGGGGGTAAACTCGCGTGACGACACACATGCGACGTAGAGTACACCAAAAGGATGTGCCAGGATTAAATTTGCGGTTTGAATGGCCGATTATGTCGTAACATAACGGAAGGATTGTATTCAAGCTGTCGTTCCAAAACATAATGAGGCTTCCATGGATTGGATTTTTATAAAATCGAAAATTGAGGCGTCAAACAAGATAACATGATGCAGAAATCGGAGATCTGCCATTGGAAATATTCGCTTGCCCTCCTGGAACTTACGTTCTACCGCTAAGTATGAGATTAAAATCCGGTCTTCTGCGCACGTAATTGCTCCATACTGGACGTAATGGCAGTTTTAAATTCCTATAATATCGTACCTCTGTTAGGAAGTCTAAGTATGGCGAGAAGAGATTGATGGTTTCATCTTCTGATGATCAGTGCAAGGTAAATGTTTTCATTTTATATAAGAAGTAACAATGATAATGTAGTGAAAGTTACGCTTGGAAATGTACAACACATTCATCATGCAATAATAATAAAAAAGAGTTAATATAGAGTTTCATTCTGTTTGCAAAAGAAATAATTTCACTCTAGATTCTATATTTAATGTTTAAATTACTTTGAGGGAAAAACTCAACGAGAATAAATATTTATGCACTCAATTTTGTATTGTTGCATGCTGAATGCATCCTTAAAATTACGTTTCACATTTTGTGATATAAATATTATAAGATTCTAACTAAATTATTACCCTAAAAATGTATTTTAATGATTAAACTTAGATATTATTCCTATTGGGGAAGTGTGCGGAGCTTATTCCTATCTTTTTTTTCAGTATTAAACAATAAAACAAATTAAAGTAATATCATGTTATGAAGAACTAATTAATATTTACTCCTAAGCAATAATCTGCCGGGCCTATTCCTACCTTTGACTTATCAAGGAAGAACTACTTGGAACAGGTGGAAGGACGCGAACTTTCGGATTTCTCTTAAGAAACCTGCTCGCCCCCTGATAGGGTGGATCGAGGTTGATCAATCGATTTTTCGAGGCTTTCGACGCCTTCTCCCAATACGTTTGAGTATTAATCTTTTCTTTCTCATCGCAATGTTGTTCCTTCACCACAACCGCGGCCCCTTTAATTACTGGCAATATTTTGAATCTAATGCTCCTATTTTTGGTACCGATTTCCTCGATCGTTTCCACTTCAACGGACTCGACTTCCTTTACGTCCACTGCATCGACCGAGGACAAACTATCGCTACTTTTGTTCAGAACGGCCGTCTTCTCCCGAATTCTGTTCTCTATCTCGAGCGTTTTCGATCGTCGCGATTCCAAGGCTGTCGATCGACACATCGTCGTGTTGTCCACCCGTCGCACTCGTTGGCTAAGCTTAACGCAAGACTCTGACAGCACTATCGATCGCATGTTCTGCAAATCTTGCTTCACCTTACCGTTTTTCACAGAGGTAGATTTAAGACGGTTCACTGCATCCTGTACGCGATGCTCGATGCTATTATCGCTGTCGCAATCGAAATCTTTGGTCGAATAATTTTTGTAAATCTCTTGGACGTCTTCGCTTTTGACATTCGCTTCGACGGTGGATTTCTCGAAAATGTTTGAACTATCGTTTAGATCCACGTTGTCCTTACCATCGTGATGATCTTTCTCCACATTGTCGTCGAACTGGTTCGTCGAAGATTCATTCAAGTTGCGATTAAAATTAGTTTCTTCGAAGCTTATTCTAGTTTGTGCTACCAACGATTCTTCTGCATCTTCTTGTACGCTCTCGTTTACAAATATATTGCAACTTTTTGTGCCCGAGTAAGAAACATTTTCGACAGAATTAACGCAAGCTCCACCAATCCCTTTCTCGCAATTGAAGTTGGAAGAAGCAGCCAGCGAACAGTTACAAATATTTATTTGACTGGCCATCTCTTTTCTGTGAATCTTTGGAAGCTTCACCTGTTCCTCTTCTTGTACCGTTGGAGACGCAATCCTTGACAAGCTTCCCTCCTTTCTTCTCGAAGAGCATCTCCTATCTTTCTTCGTCACCGGGGATGAAATTCCTGAGAAACTATCTACATTCTGATTGCGTTCGCTATGTCTGCTACCGGAACAATTTCGAAATTGCACACTATTGTCTTCAGAGTTAGCTTTATCGACTTTATTGCGAGCAGAATACCTTGAACTCGAGCGATCTGAACCTCTGCTCTCGATGCGATACATCACTTCTGACCCCCTTTCTGTGTCTATCTCCGTTTTCCATTCGGAATTTTCAATATTTGGGCATAATTCTATCTCGATATTACTGTAGTCGTCGCAATTTGGACTTAAACGTTTCTCAACGTTCAAAAACGGAGTGCTTGACCTAGTTGGTTGTAATACACTCTCTTCCGTGAGAAAAGGATCAGATTCCTCTTCGATCCAATTTGTTTCCGTATTATAAAACGCTCCATCACTGTCAGTGCAGTTATTTTCTGTAGGATACTCGAGTTCATTATGCGAAGATCGAACAGAATCCTTTATATCGGCATTGCATTCATTATCCTCCTTTTTAAGATTGTTCGTATACCTTGTTTCATTTACTTTACTGCTTAATCGATCACTGCGTGACGTTAATTGGTTCACATCTTGATTCGTGTCGTTTATATCATTGTCAATTATTTCATCGTTTCCTTTAAGTTCAACAGGTTCGCAAAAATTGTCAAATTCATCAAGATACGCATGCTGTTCGGAGGAAATCGGAAATCGCGAAGTTTCTTTAGACAATATGACGTTTTCTTCAATCAAATCAACATTTTCATTTGTATGTACAGTCTGCGAATTATCGAAGTCTAACAAGCTTCTTCCTTTTCTTACAGATTCATCGATATTCAATGCATCAATATAAATATCATTTTCTTGCGAATTTCCTAGTGAGTGCACAGTACTGAGATTACTATAAGACGGTGTATCTTCACCGTAATTATTTTGCGACGAAAAGTTCGCGTTAGTCGTTGTTCTCAATCGCTTCTTCTCCAAAATTCGATTCCTTGGCGATTTAAAATCTTCAGAAGGCAATTCCCTCCTATCCGAGGTTTCAAAACTAAAATCTTCTTCCCTCAATTGATCCTCGTTCATCGCGATGCCCTCGTCTTTTATCGTGGAACATTTGGAGCTTCCTATTTTCGCAGTTTCCTCTTTCAATTTCTTGCTAGAATTTTTAGGACCGTTTCTTGCGTTCATTTCTACGGATAAACCGGAACCGATCAAAGGGAGATGAGCAACGTTACTCATTTTCTCTGGATCCCCGAAACAGAATTCCACGCGAGGACTATGTCTCACCGGCTTCCATTTCTTACTCCTCGTGCTCTGTATAATTTGCACGTCGTCATCTTTATCGGTCATCACCGAGTCTCTGAACGAATACGTTCGGTTCAGTGTCGGCGATTCGATCGGTATCGGCCAATGTATGCTTCCGCTCCTTGAACTTAATTTACCTGTCTCCTCCTTGGGCACCTCTTCGCTCAATGCGAATTCAACGCTCTCCAAGTGTTTCTCGTACACAGACAAATCCTCGATATGCCCTTTCAGATCGGGGAGCTCGATGCTCGGAGACGATTCTTCGGCGCTTACACCGTCGTTACCAACGATACAATTTTTCTCCTCGCTGATCTGCCTCCACGTGGTCAACTGATTTTCTTTGTATATGTTACAGGGTTTCACCATCACGCCTAGGATCTCTTCGTTGATCGAAACGTCGTTCAGCTTCGGATTGCCCTGGCTCCTGGCCGACACGATATTCGTTTTCAGCGACCTGGCAGAGTGCAACACTTGATGCCTCTCGTCCTGCTCAACTATTTGGCCCGCGACCTTGTTTCGTTTCACCGTCCCTTTGGGCTTCCTGTACGGTTTCTTGCATTGTATCGGCGAAGGGATACTGCCGCCACATTCCTCCTCTAGACTTTCCTTTTTATGCTTTAGGGGCGGGACAGGGAGGTAGGAGGTTCGTTTAAAAGCGGGCACAGGTCGGAAGGTAGCCGGTCCGGTGTAGTCTTCCGGTGGCCTGAGGATGAGGAAACAGGATCAAGGATGTGGTGCCTGACATCAGGAGAAGGTCATCAGGCTTTCGTGAACACCTGATGTGTGATGTCCCTTAAATTTACTCGTAATCAAAAACAACCTTGTCCCTTTTCCTTCTCCTCATGCACGCTACTAATTTACGTATGTACGTATATTTAAACTAAGCTCCGTGTACTCCCTAGGAAACGCATCGGCCCGTAATGCCGTGTAATTGGAGGAGGCTCACCTGTTTACACGGTCCATTGGTCGCGACTTTAGCGGGAGCGTGGGGCTGGAAGATTCTTTCGTGTGACCGGTACGTCTACTGCGATAAAGAAACCTGTGGTCAGCTTAAAAGCTCGTATTTTCTAAAGGAAATCAGCACAAGGATTAACATGTTCACGCCAGGCACTGATTTTTATGTTTTTCGCTAAATCATGTTTCGATTTATCTAGCGGCGCTTAAATTTCCATCATTTTAATTTTCAACCATATGGTAATTATTTATAATTATTTTTTTTTCGCCGTCTGATGGAACACTCAATCATGAGCCACCGGTGGTACACACCGGCGTGAACGTGTTAAGGATTTTTGCAATCTTACACAATAGCTGGTTTCTGTTTAACAGGACTGTCGTTGCTTTTGCTGCAACTGGGTGCCGAGGCACATTCTTTGGCCTTCGTCGGAACTAACGTCGGCGACGTTTTACTGCCTGCGCTCAGGGTGATCGCTGAGCCCGGTAAGTATTTCTCTCGGGTGGTTGGTCGACGATTTCTCACCGCTGGCGCCCGATACTTCATCCGTGCTTCGAGGCGTTCCTTGGCGACGTTCGTCGCCGGGCTGATCGGCACCCGTGTGATCCTCTCCTTGCACCATGCCACGTGCCTGTCGTAAGCCTTGACGCCGAAATGCCGATTGCAGGTGGGACATGTGCCTTGCTCGTTAGCACGCGTCGGCGCGTTTGCTGTGATGGTGGTACCGCATGGCTTCTGCATCGTGGGATCCGTCTGAAAGTATGTATCGTCCGCAGAGTTTGATTATCGATAAGATTTACTGAGGGAATTACAGGCTGTGTTACGTTATCTAACAGAGGAAATTTAATGACATTAGGGAGGCAGCTGAGGATGCTGAATCGTGGCGAAGGAAATGAGAACTCAAGAAGCAGTTTCGTCTATACAAGGTATATACATACAGTTATAATTACATCATACACAACATACATATAGTAGTAGTGTTATATCGTTATAGAGAGACATGAACTTAACTTGAATACTTTCTTTTCATGAACGTTTATTAATTTTAGATCGCAATTAGGGCAACGTTGAAATAACGCAAAGCTGAAAAACGAAGCCGAAGTTCGATGACAAAACTGTAAGACGAATATAAACAGTGTAAGTTTGTAGGATGTGTTGCAAAGAGAATTCATCTCACGCACGAATGCACTTGCATCATTCGCGATGCATCTGGGTTAATCTGTGCTCCACCTGCAATTTTCACCTCGCGCTGCCTCTCTATTTACCTTCTGATTCCGATTCAACTCCGCAATCACGCGTTTCCCAATTACCTCGTCTACGTGCTTTAACCACAATAACAAATGATCATAGCTTCAGTCAATTGTGTTATCGATTTTTTACTAATCGTTTCTACAATTCAAAGTACATACCAAATTTACAATAAAAAATTCTACATTATATACGTAGATACATTAAATATATTATCTCATTATGGAAATAAAGAAGAAAATTATACTCTATACGTAACTTATTCCTAAATGTTCGTGTATACACATATCGTTATTTTTTACATTTCTTTGAACGAATATCTTTAATAAAAACATAACTTCCAACGTGTTACATCTCATTTCTTCGTTCACACCAAACACTAATTCTACTTAATAGAGTTTCATAAGAACCACGATAGATATCAAAGATAAAGCTCTCGTTAAACGAATATGTAATATTGCACTTCGATTCACTGTACAGATAAGCATCGAAAGGAAGCAGGCTCACCGAGGCTCTTAATTTCCACACGGGACGAAACGTACTCAAGATACTCAATAATGACAACACTTACGATTTCGTTGCGAGCTGCACGGATGGCCCGCAAAAAATCATCGTGGGTTTGCTTCCAAGTGGTCTGTGGCTTCGAGGATCTGTCGTTCGACGAGTGTCGCTTCTTCTCCTGCCTAGGCAGAAACTCTGCCAACTCGGTGCCTTGGATCCTCTGTTTCGCCGAGTCGAACGGTTTCCTCTTCTTAATCGTGGATCGCTCGCATATCTTGGAGTGCTTCTCCAGCGACTGCGGCATAAACGTCCGTGCGCAGATCGCGCACGGCAGAAGGATGGGCGGCACATCTGTGTCCATTTACCGACAATTAGTCCGCTGCTGCGTTCCTCCTGCTTGGGACAGGCACACACACGAGGAGAAGCGTCCGTGTGCGGAGCACAGAATGAGTCAGAACGATCGAAACGCGTCGACTCGCATCGGTATACCGGTATACATCAGCGTGTCTTCAAACGTGGGAACATCTAGAACTGTTCGCGGCAACAAGAAATCCATGACCCTCTGACTCAATCTGCGACAGAGTGAAGATCGCTGAAGATCACGAGGCGGGGAGGGAGAGGGCGCACGCTTGAACGCGTCGAGAGATATCAATTTGCAAGGGTGATCGTCTCGGCTCGACCTAAACCCTCCGTTTTGCAGGGGAGCACGAACCCGTTGCACTTTCGCGAGCTGCGACGTTAATTCTAACGATTAACTCTTGTACGAACAACGACATGCTACCAGTACCAGAGCGCCAGAGTACCATTCATCCACTTAACACCGCTGGTCCAAAGGTTAATTCGCGAAACCGGTGCGGTCTCTTCGCAGCTACTCCGATCGAGTTCGAAGCTGCTGCTCGTCGCGTTGCACGGTTCCTTCAGGGTCGCGGAAGTGTATCACCCCACAGGGGCGAGGAGCGGAAGAGTGCGGAAGAGGCGATAATTGATTTGGAATACGCTCGATTAGAATACGCGCGCGAACAACGACCATTTGCGCGGCGCTCTCTTCTCATCGGTGAAGTTCTCCGCGAGAACGATGAGAGAAGGAGGAGAAGGTGGATGAGGACGAGGTGTCGCCCCCGCGAGAAAACCGCTCTCGCCCACGGCTAGGCAAGCTTCCTTTTTTGGCGGAACACGAGTTACCGTTCGCGCATTATGCGCACGGTGTTGTCGCGCCGCGTGTCGTTCCCGCGGCGACGAGATCCCTTCCGTCCTCGCTTTTCCGACGATATGGCCAGGCCAGGTGTAACGCCTGCCTCTGCGAGGAGGTGTCACCTTCACGGCCGGATTCGTAATCCTGCCGACGCGTTGTTTACCGGAGATCGCTAGGCGACGATCGACTTTCGATCTCCTTATGGGAACCCTCGCGGTTTTTACTCGACAACGAGAGGGGCTGCGCGAGGAAAATGATTTACGGGCGCATCGTGAATTTTTACGATTCTGGAAGGATAATTTTATCCGCGATGGATAAATTTGTGGTGGCTGTGAACTCAATGCGGAATACTCGATCTTTGAGATTTTTCTCTTTTACGAGTAAAGAATTGTTGAAAACGGAAGTAACGAATTATAGAGGAAGATAAAAATTCGAGAGTAGTAAGAGATATTGTAATACTGTTGTAACAGTTTTACAATTTTGGAAAGATAATTTTATCCGCGATGGATAAATTTGTGGTGACTGGTATTGCGGAAAATTCAATCCTTGGGATTTTTCTTTTTTACGAGTAAAGAATTGTTGAAAACGGAAGTAACGAATTATAGAGGAAGATAAAGATTTGAGAGCAGTAAGAGATATTGTAATGCTGTAATATTTTCCATTCTTGCTATGGAGTGTTCCAGGTGATGTTTGAGAAATATCCGTTTTTTATGAAATTTGTGAAGCATAAATTAGCGTTTACGATGTCGCATAAATAAGAAGAAGAGAATTTCGTACAAGCAATCGAACGGCTCGGCCTTCGTGCATAAATTCGACAAAGTGTACGCCCACGTGTTTTGTTTCTGCTTCTCTCACCATATTAAGAAACACTTCCTAATTTATTGTTTGACTTCCGAATATCTGAATGTCGCAATATTTTGTTACAATTGTAATGGATAGGAATATCTCATTCCTATTTTAGGAAGAAATTATCTCACGTTCTATGTGTTTGAAAACGTTACATCTATTTTCGAAACTGATACATGAAAGAACAAGGCATTTAAATACAAAATAAGTTTCTTCGTATGTCGTTTAACTATCATCAGCGAATGATGATAAAATACTATAAGATAGAAAACAACACTCTTTCATTACCAGCCTACGAGATCTAATGAATTCCACGCTATTTATAACACTACTTCTAGGAACATTCGATTAATCCTTGCAAACAGCAATGCAAACCATAAAAGACAAGGATAACCGTGAATTACATAAATGGAACAATTGTGAAAATATAGAAGACAAGTATTAGTCATAACATTTTTCAAATACTAAATCAAATTGTGTACTGAAATGCATCTTGGAAAGAATCATTCTACAATATTCCAAAAATTTAACCAACCAATAATCTATCGCAGATAGATCCCCATCTCCTACTAAAGTGCATCGACGGTTATTTATTATACACAATAGAAATTATTAGAAAGAGTAAGAAACGTTAACAAAGATCACAATGATTAATCAACGCTCACACATAATTCAGCATTAGCAATCGACTATGTTTGTTAGTTAAAGAAGAATTGTCAGCCAAGAAGAGATCGATGAAAACCGATAACAGGCTTAAAAAATTCCCAAACACGAATCTCACCTGGCTCAGGAGATTGCTCGACTCGTGTCACTTTTTCTGAATGGACAGGTTGCTCCTTCAACGAGCAATGATCATAGGGGGGACCTTGGTCCGCCCCTGCGAGAGCACTCCTCGAGACACAGCACAACATCGAAGAACATGGAGGCACACAGACTGAGCCTTTCCATCGGCACGAGGCTGTTCTTGTACGCAACGTGTACGCAACGCCTCCTCTTGTAAAAGAGGTTTATTTTAGGTGTCACTGCGAGAGCATCAGGAGCACTTGCTCCTTTCTTTTAATAGCGATAGGACCGAATCCCCGAAGCGACGAGGAGAACTGCTTGGAAAGAATTTCTTCAACAAGCTTGTATCTTGAATCGTTACTCGAAACTGCCATGTAAAAAGAAACGCAGCCGATGGAATGCATACTTCACCTATATATTTAGAGACAAGTAGACCCTGTAGAAGAAAATGTTTATTTCGTTACTAACACTAGGTTTACTTCATGAACTTCATCAGCAAAATTTGCAACAACAATTACTATTATTCTTAACAATTTTTGCTAACTTTTATCGATGAAGCGATACAAATTTCCCTAAATTCTCAAATTCTATTTGTTGTATACCTTATCCCTTAGTATACATATATTGAAAATAGATATATACAAGAAATGTCCGTAAATCTAGTGTTAAACAAAGTACGTAGACTATACAGTAAATGTAGCGAATAATTTTCCCAGTTTTACGTCCCAGAAAATCGTACGAAGAGCTTCCAGTTGATGAAACTATTCAAAATTAATAGAAGTCTACTAGAACCAGCTGCTTGCTAGTAAATTGAATGATGAATAGCAATTAGCGCTAATTGCAAGATGTTATTATCTTCAGCTTGTTATCGAATCAATTCACTGCAACAAAGTGTGGATTGTAAATTGAAATTAATGCAAAGAAAGACTTCGGATGTTTAAGTGATTTCTAATTATTTATAAAAATTTGGAGAACTTTTTGAAAGGGTTCTAAAAATAAATTCTTCATGATTTGATACCGTTGATAAGGGTTCAACAACATAAGAAATCGCTACCTAGCGTTTCCTCGCAAAGAAGTATCGATTGCGCTTAAGCTCATGTTCATAATCCATTTTACAAGCTTGACTTCCGGTAGTCGCTGATAAGTCACGCAACACGGATCACGATTAAGTATAATTATTTAATGTACCGGTGACATACATGCATTTCATAGATTTGATCGATACTATGAAGAATGTATTGAACGATACTAAAAACTATATGTGTGTAATACAGTAGCGGACAAAAGTTTAAGACGATCGGACAATGTAAAACATAATTTTATGATTCACAAATACTATTTGTCTATTCATTTTTATTGTCATTATGGTAGAACACTACTTATTGATTAGCATAGAATATAAATTTTAATTATATTGTTATTTCTCATCAATTAATTTATTTATTTTCTTTGACCCTTTGGTCTTAAACTTTTGTCCACTACTGTACGTATACTGGAATAAGCATAAGCAGACGTAAGAAACAATTCAATGCTTGAACAATTTTATACGTGTATACGCATCACCGATATTAATAATTTTATATCCGATAGTGTAAATAATAACAATAATAATGGTCACCTAATTGCGTATCTGGGAAATCAGAAATAATATCTATGGAAAGAAATGCCTGATAAATATTTTACATTGTCTACCGAGTACTTAGAAAACAGGTAAAATCAATTTTCAATAAAAAAACCAAAACGTACATGTCTTTCAAACCCTATAAGTTTTCAAATAGAATCCGATTTATCGAATACTCTTCTGGGAATTTAATCAAAAATAAACACCAAGTGTACGCAAAATGTGTACCATAGAGTAGATCGTGCAGAATACTGTCATCATACATATATACGTTACGTTCGATCGTACTTGCAGCAAGATCACAGGTCGATTGTCGATTCACCAGACATCGATTCGATTTTCCGCACAATTAAAAACACATTGACCTTACCTCTTGTTACCTACTCGATTTTTCATTCGAAAAGGCGCCGATCTGGTTGATCGGAGATCGTGATCGTTTAGCTCGGACCCATCGCTAGCTTCTCTTACTTTTCCGCTCGCGTGTCCGAACAACACTTTCACGTCCGCGTGCGTGGTTTTCGTATATATTATTAGAAAACGGTCCCGACCGCGAAACAGGAACCGAGCGGAAGTGCAACGCGAGAAAAAACTCACGCGGCAGTCGCCAGGATCTCTCGACGCGTTATTTGTGTCAAACGAATCACCGCGGTTTCGTAAATACTAACAAAGACGGTTTGACATATGCAAACTTACCCTCAACCTCCGCCATGATAGTTGTTAGGGGAAACACTGATCGCCATGGCAACCGATGACAGGTTATCCGACCAGTGATGCCAGACTGAGGACGGGAGTTCTCGAGAACACCCCCTTCCAATACGCACACTACTGCAGGAGACGCGTGTACGTGAGCTCAGTGTTTCGGGTTAGGTTCGGGAAATCGAGAGAGAAAACAAATGAAAGACTTTCTCTCTCGCTCTTGAAGCACTGAAATCCAATGTGGTTGGATTCTCACCAGGACTCATTTTACCTGTAGTGACGTATATGTACGTATGAGTTCCCATGCGGAGACAATGAGTAAGATCGATGAAGTGCATTGTATTCAACCAAACCCACACCTATTTATTTGTACATTATTTTACCGAATAAACGTGCATCACTCTTGCATCCTTAAATTAATGGCTTTTATCATTTATTTGTACTCTTCGATTTTTCGATATTATCTGTGGTTGAGTCAATGAAAAAAAAGGTGCAGAAAGCTGCCCTTTCCTTATATATATATAATTTCCTTATTTCTCTTTGTTCATCACAATTCCTAAAACTTCAATTCTTTATGTAATAATTTATTGCATTACCAATTAGCCTTCATTGTTTACTTTAGTTTAGATATTTTTTAATTATTAAATACAGTCAAGTTTTGGCGCAAAATATTTTCGATGGTTTAATATTTTATTAAAATTTTTATAACAAATCTGAATGATATTACGTAAAATGTGTTCTTTTGACGATTAATCAATTTTTCGGATGATAAATCGATGATGTCCTTTAAAAACAAATAATTTACTGAATTTTATAATTGTTTGTGCAATAAATTTTTGCAGTTCCCATTGTCCGGTATTATTTAATTATTTTTAATTTTGAAAATGTAAACGATTTTTAACACTAAACGGAGGCACTTCTAAATTTCCTTGTATTCAATATATTGCAATTAAATTATTTGAAGTTTTGATAGTTTTTGAACTATCGAACCTATATACTACAGTTCATGTAATATCTTTAATATTTCGTTAGTAAATAAGAAAAATGTTCTGTAAAATTTTATTGATTAAAGGATATATACTTTTAATATTTAAATAATGATGGTTGGTTATTTGTTGGTTAATCTAAAACGTTATACACCTCTGCTTCTATTATGATTATGATTTTAGTAAAATCGTGAGAAGCTTAAGATTGGAAAAATACATTTCTATTAATAAAATAATTCTAATGCTTACAATGAAGCAAAGTTGTCAATTCTAATCAGTAAAAGAAAATGTGTCTCAACTATTACCATTTTTATTCATAATTTATAATTCCGCGCAAAGTAATGAACAATTTCGGTTCTACACAATCCTTCTGTATTAGAAATTCACGATTACCTTCATTTGTTATTTTAAATGTAAAAAGTTACTGAACCTGTAAAATTCGTTACGAAGTGAAAAGCAAATAGAATTATAAAACTAAATTTCGTAGGATTATTTATGAACACACTCTTCTAGATAGGAAAAATATAGATAATTTATAGGAAATGAATATAATATTCCATACGCGTTATCGTTCAATTAATTTTTATTAATCGTTATTTTACATTAGCGACGATGCCATAACTTTACTTATTTCAAATTCGCGCTGAATCGTTCTGCGCAACCGCGGCCGGCTGCTGGCCCGTGACGCCGGTCGAGGTGACCCTTTCCAGCGTGGGACGCCATCGCGTACGGATGTTTGACAGGTCGAACGAAACGCGTCTCGCATAATCGCCAACCATAAACGCGTTTTTACGGGTTATAGCTTCGTGATTTCGCGTAATTTAGCCCATTCATCACTATTAACGGTCGGGAGTGTTAGATTTTTATTTTTATTTGTTTTTATATCACCGATTCGATACAAATTCAATTCGCCTACAGTGTTTCGCGACCGGGAGTGTTAGACTTTTATCTTATTTTTTTTTTATTAACGAGTGGTGGTACCTGGATATAGGACTGCACCCTGGATACTACTGATGCTACTGATAATCTACCCGATGCAGGGCTATGGGGTCCATAGAAGACGCGTGATGCTAATCGCCATACGGTGAGTCACATATTTCATTGTTCCTCCGGTTTCCAATCATGTCGTAGGACGAATGGTCCGAAACGACACGGGAATTGGTTGTATTTTTTATTATTATTGCGAGCATAGTGACCACGAGTATTTTATTACTCGTGTACATTGATATATTATTTGTTAGGGCTTTCTTGTGTCTCGCGTTTGCATAAATTTATTACATCCATTTCTGTTTTATATGATTTTATAATTTTACACAACTTCATTATATTGAGTATTATTATTTGCATTAGAATTTCATATTGTCTCATACTAAAGCTTCGATCTGTTACGCACAAAAACTTTCGAAAGACGTTCGAGCTTGCTTACGTAATGTAAACAAGAAAGCATTTCGCGACGAGCTGGCAGGTGGTATCGAAGCGACAGCTATTGAACACATGTTCATTGTCTTCGATTCTTAGAATTGTCGCCTCGATAATCCTACCACTCGAGGGTTCTTTTAACATGTTCATTCAGAGCTTGGAAATATATTTCATGTAGTGAATAGGAAACAGTTTACTTTGTATTAAAATATATTTCCAAATTACCCAGCTCTGAATACGTACCTTTTCCCTTCCCATTCCTTCAACGTAATAAAATAAATAAAATATGTGAAATAAATAAAGCGAATAAAACAAACAAAACCCTTCCTTGTGTTTTATTATCCCCTTCTCTGAAAAAAGTGTTAGATCGTTAGCTATGTTATTAATTACATTTTTAGCTGGGATTCATAGCACACATGAAGACGCAAGGTTAGTCATATTTTTGTGTTCAATTATTATGTGTAGTATTGGCCGTTTTATCCATCCATTCTTATACATATCAATTTTTTAAACTCGGTATTTCAATTTCGTCGTTCGGCGTCGAATTGCAATATTTTCTTTGTGCATATTTGTTATTCCTCGGTGTCAAACTTCGGATGCTTGAACGGCGGCCGCTACATGTAATAGGCTAGAAAATTATTCATGATACAAACTCCACTTTAAATTCAACATATTGTTTTTTGTCAGCTCAGAATTAAATAAATGTTAGAATTTTCAATTTAAATAAATATCTTTTATACAAATTTACAAGTAAGCAATTCAGGAGATTTAATTAACTTCGAAAATTGTCATTCAGATATTATAGTCTTGAATTTAGGAATAATATCTATAAATTTAAAATTCATTAATTAGTGCTTCTTTTTATTTGATCTGTTGTTCTTTCGAAGTTGTTTAGTTCGGAAGCTTTTTTTTTAACGCACGTAGGGAACAGTCGAACATTCATAAAGGAATTGTGGATGTTTATGCAAATTAATATTTTTATTAGTACAATTAAAGGAATCGAGCTTAAATAAAAATGTATATCTTGCACATTGAGTGTATTTCGTGCTTCTACATTTATTTGAATTTCCCATTAATGCATAAACATCTATGGTTTAATATCGAGTTGCTGCAAATGTTTTGTTGAATTCATTCTCATCTGCTTGCCGAAGAAGAAGGAAATCTACAGCTGTATCTTCGAAGAGGCCCAACATGTTACGAAGAGGGCTGCAACGTAATGGTTGTCCATATTAGAGTAAACGTTTTGTTCTACGATGGACAACCATTTTTTATTTTACTTTGTCACTATGCTCGCTATGTGTTCTTTATCTATTTTACACTATTGTCCAAAATCGAGAAGTACTAACACAGATTTCGTTCCCAAATGAAATATAATATTATTCTGTGCAACAAGTTTTAAATATTCAATTTTCAATTAATTAAAACATTTCTGTGTACTACTTGATATTTGGTACATTTATTGTTTAATAGGAACGGTAAGTCTTTTTTTATCATTTTCGCTTTCACTTTTGAGAACACATTAGATGTTTCACGTAATATTTAAATCATAATTACGAATATTCAACTTTTAACTAAAACTTAAAGCTTATTAAATTGGCGTTGCAAATTAATACAGCCTCTCAAGTTTTCTGATATGAATATTTTACTTTATCTAATATTTCAAATATATTAAATTAATGTCTCGCATCATCAGAGGCTGTCGGGTATGTTTCCGATTTTCTTTTTTAAAAATTCTCACTTTATTTTGGAAAATGTAATGGTTTTGATAAATGCTTAAATTATCTCTGTTAACATCCAAAGAATTATAATATTATTGCAACAAAATACAATGATTTGAATTCCAACATCAAAATCTTTAATTTACAAGTAGTAATCAATTTTTTAATTTAACCGTTTTAATTAAAAAAATTTTTAAATCATTAATTAGTATAAGTACTCCTTTGGGTACTTCGCAAGATCTGTTAGTCTTCTCAGAGTTGTTTAGTTTTTCGGAAGCTCTTTTTTAACGAACGTAGGGAATATTCAAACATTTCTAAGTGAACGTGTAGTTTAAGAAAATTTATAATTTGACGAACTATGTTGAAAAAATAGAATTCGAACAAAGTAAAAAATATTTAACTGCTACGACCTATAAATTAGTTTTAATATTTCATATATTTTACGTATTGCATTTTCTATTTCGTATTCGTTTCGGTTTCCCATAGATGTTTCGCTCGATGAAGAGGTCAGGAAGGGGCCTGCCAGGACTTGGAAATTAGTACCGCGAATGAGCATAGTTTATAGGTTTTGCCCACGGTTTTTTCGCTTTTCAGAGAGTTTCGAAAATAGTCAGTATATAGGTTCTACCAATTTAGGAGTTATGGAAAGTAGGATCTCCGAGGGAAGGGTTTAGGGGTTTACAGATTAGAGAGTTTAGGATAGGGGGTTAAAGGGTAGGGAGTATCTAGATTCAAACCCTCCGTTTAGGCGGAGATTGGTTTAGTAAAGTAGTAGTTTGCTAGTACCTTTAAACTTGGTACCTTTTGTCCAGTAGTCAGCGTGGCCGTGGCGCGTATATACTCTCAGGGCCCTCCGTTCACGCGGAGCTTGTTTGTTGAAAGGTCACAGCCACGTTGCATTCGAGTCATTTTTTATTTGTTAGGGGTACCGGGGGTGGGTTTCGCGGTCGTGACGTTGGGGGTACGCGGTCGTAACGTTGGGGTACGCGGTCGTAACGTTCGCGGTACGCGGTTTAAGGGGTGGATTCAAACCTTCCGTTCACGCGGAGTTTGGTTTAGTAAAGTAGTAGTCTGTAAGTACCTTTATATTTGGTACCTTTTGCCCAGCAGTCAGCGTGGCCGTGGCGCGTATATACTCTCAGGGCCCTCCGTTCACGCGGAGCTTGTTTGTTGAAAGGTCACAGCCACGTTGCATTCGGGTGCTTTTTTATTTGCTAGCGTATTCCGGGGGTGGATTTCGCGGTCGTATGGTTGGGGGTATATGGGGAAGGGGGGTGGGAGCAAACCTTCCGTTTATGCGGAGTTTGGTTTAGTAGTTCAATTCTGTACATTTTGGTACATTCAGTCCGGGGGCCAGTCTGTTTCTAGCGCGTATATACACTCAGGGCCCTCCGTTACCGCGGAGCTTGTTTCGTTGAAAGGTTATAACCAGGCTGGACTCGGACTTTTTTGGTTAGGTTAACGCGCGCGAGGGTTGTGGGAGTGGTGGGTTTAGGGAATTCGGTGAGCAGGCGCGCGTGGGATTCTATGGGTGTAGAGTCAAGGGGTATTAGTAGGGCAGGGTATACAGATAATCGGTGTAGGAATACGGGACACCAACCAATCGGCGTGGGTTGTGGGAGTAGGACTCGGGGCGTTTTTCACTAGGGGTGTGAGACGCGGGTGCATCGGGTTTAAGGGGTTTATGGGTTTAGAGTCGAAATGTGTAGAGGTTTGGATCACGTTTAAGGGTAATCGGTTTTGTGCGCGTTAGGTTCCGAGGATCAGGGGGTAATAGTATAAGGGAGGGGGCTTTATGGTTATTCGGGTCTTCGGTGGCGCGGAAAGCGGGGTGTGGGTTCAAACCCTCCGTTCACCCGGAGTGGATTTAAACCATCCGTTCACACGGAGGTTGGTTTAGTAGAGTAGTCTTATAGTACTTTACAGTACTTTGTATTAGATAATCAATTGTGGCCGTGATGCGACCCCACCGCCGGGGGCCGTCGTGCAGAGGCGTGATCCTTCCAGCATTTCAGGGTCCTCCGTTCACGCGGAGCTTGAGTGCGTTTTAGCGTTATAGCCACGTTGAATTGGGGTGCTTTTTATTTGCTTTTGTATTTGCCAACGGTTTCCGGGGGTTGGTTAAGGGGCCGTAGGGTGGTGGGGGGTACGGTAGGGAGGGGGGTGGGCGCAAACCCTCCGTTTATGCGGAGTTTGGTTTAGTTGTTCAATTCTGTACATTTTGGTACATTCAGTCCGGGGGCCAGTCTGTCTCTAGCGCGTATATACACTCAGGGCCCTCCGTTGACGCGGAGCTTGTTTCGTTGAAAGGTTAGAGCCAGGCTGGACTCGGGCTTTTTTGGTTAGGGTAACGGGTGTGGGTCGTGGGAGTGGTGAGTTTAGGAAATTCGGTGAGCAGACGCGCGTGGGGTTCTATGGGTGTAGAATGAAAGGTGTAGAGGTGTTAGAATCACGTTTAAGGGTAAGCGGTTTTGTGCGTGTTGGGTTCCGGGGTAATATTATAAGGGTGAGGGGTTTTGCGGGTGCGCGTTCCGGGGATCAAGGTAATAGTATAAGGGTGTGGGGTTTTTTGGGTATTCGGGTCTTGGGCGCTGGGGTAAAAGTACAGGGGGAAGGGGGTGCTGGGATGGGGGGCAGGGTGGGTGGGTCTCGAAGTGCAGTCACCTCCTCGTGGTGAGACCTGGAAATTGGTGCTGGTTTTCCGTTGAGTAATCAGTGGAATACCGTACCAAGCTAAGAACTGCACAAGAAATTTATGGTTCAATCAATTTTGAATAAAACTTCTAATCTGCAATTTGTTTGACATTTAATAATTTTAAAATAAAGATAAAGTAAGTATAGCGCGGTTGTACAGTCCTATTATTCAACATATAGAGAACATTAAGTTGTATTATCGTGTTATGCAATAAACTGTTTGATTGAAATATGCACGCATTTATATGTGTTGCATACCTTCACAGATCATTTTCTAATAACATAATTTTCAAATCGCAGATACATTTCGGGAGTAATTTAGTATCTTAAAAGTTTGCGCCCTGACGTTTTGCAACTCGTAGTAATAGTTGCAACTATTGGTTTTCGATTTATAAATTTTATCACACATTTGAATGGTTAATATTGAATATAAAAATAAATATTGTTACAGAACTCGTGTGGACCTGGAAATGAACAACGGGACAACTCCCAGCATCGGAAATCTACTGAAGAAATTACACACATATTGCAAAATCAGATTATTTATTGCAAAATTGTTTTATACAATGTATTTTACAAAAATCATAATAAATTAGATTAATTTAACAGTATTACAATGCTTTACCATTTATTCCCTCTCCCATCTTATCTAAGATAATAATAAATAATGTACGGCAAAATTTTAAAATAAAATTCGAAAAAACTAGTACAAAACGCGAGAAAATAGAAAACGTAACGAAATCTGTTGAAAAATTCCGAGAAAAATATTCCCTGCTACCTCCTCGGTTGTTATGTTCTCCTAATACAAAATCGAGATTCTCAGAGCAAAGTTCGCTTCAGATTCGAAAGTTCCGCGCTCGGAAAATTCCGAGAAATGACGTCACGTTCCGAGATACCGCGAAATTCCGAGAAGTGACGTCACGTTCCGAGAAATTCTTAGAAATGACGTCACGGTCCGAGAAGTCGAGAAATTCTTAGAAATGACGTCACGGTCCGAGAAGTCGAGAAATTCTTAGAAATGACGTCACGGTCCGAGAAATCACGAAATTCCAAGTAATGACGTCACGTTCGGAGAAATCACGAAATTCCAAGAAATGACGTCACGTTCGGAGAAATCGCGAAATTCCAAGAAATGACGTCACGT
>JAOPTO010001030.1:5000-15000 GCA_033822845.1 Tetrapedia diversipes
ACCGGAGCGCACGCCAAACCGATATTATTGGAGTAAGCACCCGAACCGATGTGACTGGAGCACGCGCCCGAACCGATATGATTGGAGTAAGCGCCCGAATCGATATGACCGGGGAAAGCGCACGAAACGAAATGAATGGCTGAAGGTATCGCCCGATCCGATATTACCGGAGCGCACGCCAAAACCGATATTATTGGAGTAAGCACCCGAACCGATATGACTGGAGCACGCGCCCGAACCGATATGATTGGAGTAAGCACCCGAACCGATATGATTGGAGTAAGCGCCCGAACCGATGTGACTGGAGCACGCGCCCGAACCGATATGATTGGAGTAAGCGCCCGAATCGATATGACCGGGGAAAGCGCAAGAAACGAAATGAATGGCTGAAGGTATCGCCCGATCCGATATTACCGGAGCGCACGCCAAAACCGATATTATTGGAGTAAGCACCCGAACCGATATGACTGGAGCACGCGCCCGAACCGATATGACCGCAGCTGGCGCCCGAACCGATATGACTGGAGCGAGCGCCCGAGCCGATATGACTGGAGCGAGCGCCCGAACCGATATGACTGGAGCATTTTCCTTTTTTTTCTTTATTATTTATTTATCAACCTATATATTTTATTGATGCAATATTATCGTTTTGCATCCCTTTAATTAATTATAACCCTCTTTCGTTCGATTTGTTGATCGTTCATTTTATTTTAAATAACTTGATTTTCGAAATCCTTATTTTTCGATATTTTTTTATAAAATTCTATTTTCGGCTTGTTTTTAATGTGTACGTGATCATTACGTTCTAATTCGATCGTAATATTACGGCTTGATATTTTGTCGTTTCGCGTCAAAGTTCCAACAGTCTTCCCGGACGGTCTCCCGTTGCGGCGGTTTCGCCCCATAAGCGCCCGTGCGTTAGCCGGGCTGGCGCAGACGCCCCGGCGGGCCGTTCCGTACCTATAAGAGAGACGACTGTTCGGGCGAGCCGGGCGGAGCAGAGTCGGGCGCGTGGGCTTATCTACGACCTCGGTCGAGAGCAAGTCCATCGCTCCTCGAGTATAACAACTCGACTGCTTTCGCGCCGCGCTTACGTATCCGTATTATTCTCTGCACAGCATTGCCACGGGTCGGTGTCTATGACCGAATGGCCCATATGTGGGAAAAGCGTCCCTTTGGGATGTTGGCTACCTGTATGCACGTTTCGGCGTGTGTACTTGTACTAACTGAGCATCAACTCTTCGAACCGAGCGATCGGACGATTTTACAAACGTTTTATAACGTTATATATTTTGATACACGTTGGGCGTACAAATTGTGTACGATAGATTTATACTTTGCTAAAGTTGCACTGTATTCTTCTTGAGGCGCGTTTGTGCGACTAGAAGGAGGGCGATACGAAACTTTCACAAAGAGTTTGTCCCGTTTATTTAGATACGTTCAGCGTGCACTTCGAATACGCGCTTGGCTCGTTAAAATATTGTTCAGCATGCTGGATACGTGCTTTATTTTAACGAGAAACTGTTTCAGCGTGGAAGTGAATATAATACGCGCTTCCTCGAAACGGAGACATTCTATGGAAGTAACTAAATACACTTTGTGGTGCGATGAAGGAAATTAATCTGGGGCAGTATTATACGAGTGCCCGCTCCTCCTCTTGCGATAAATAATGTATTTGACCAAACACACGTAACATTATGCATACTATATATATATATATATATATATAATACAAATACGAAAGGCTCGACTCGTCGATCGATCCTCCGAGAGAATCGACGACGACAGGTAAAGAGAGAGAGAGAAGAGAGAGAGAGAGAGTGTGGCAAAAGACTTTTCTCCTTCACGCAACTCCCTGGTTGATCCTGCCAGTAGTCATATGCTTGTCTCAAAGATTAAGCCATGCATGTCTAAGTACATACCGAATTAAGGTGAAACCGCGAATGGCTCATTAAATCAGTTACGGTTTCTTAGATTGTACCCACATTTACTTGGATAACTGTGGTAATTCTAGAGCTAATACATGCAAACTAGAATTCCGACCAGAGATGAAAGGAATGCTTTTATTAGATCAAAACCAATCGGTGGCGGACGGTTCGTCCGTTCGTTCATCGTTTGCTTTGGTGACTCTGAATAACTTTGTGCTGATCGCATGGTCATTTAGAACCGGCGACGAATCTTTCAAATGTCTGACTTATCAACTGTCGATGGTAGGTTCTGCGCCTACCATGGTTATAACGGGTAACGGGGAATCAGGGTTCGATTCCGGAGAGGGAGCCTGAGAAACAGCTACCACATCCAAGGAAGGCAGCAGGCGCGCAAATTACCCACTCCCGGCACGGGGAGGTAGTGACGAAAAATAACGATACGGGACTCATCCGAGGCCCCGTAATCGGAATGAGTACACTTTAAATCCTTTAACGAGGACCAATTGGAGGGCAAGTCTGGTGCCAGCAGCCGCGGTAATTCCAGCTCCAATAGCGTATATTAAAGTTGTTGCGGTTAAAAAGCTCGTAGTTGAATCTGTGTGTCACAGTGTCGGTTCACCGCTCGCGGTGTTTAACTGGCATTATGTGGTACGTCCTACCGGTGGGCTTAGCTCCTCGCGGGCGGTCCAATTGATTACCCATCGCGGTGCTCTTCACTGAGTGTCGAGGTGGGCCGGTACGTTTACTTTGAACAAATTAAAGTGCTCAAAGCAGGCTACCTTCGCCTGAATACTGTGTGCATGGAATAATGGAATAGGACCTCGGTTCTATTTTGTTGGTTTTCGGAACCCCGAGGTAATGATTAATAGGGACAGATGGGGGCATTCGTATTGCGGCGTTAGAGGTGAAATTCTTGGATCGTCGCAAGACGGACTAAAGCGAAAGCATTTGCCAAAAATGTTTTCATTAATCAAGAACGAAAGTTAGAGGTTCGAAGGCGATCAGATACCGCCCTAGTTCTAACCATAAACGATGCCAGCTAGCGATCCGCCGATGTTCCTCCGATGACTCGGCGGGCAGCTTCCGGGAAACCAAAGCTTTTGGGTTCCGGGGGAAGTATGGTTGCAAAGCTGAAACTTAAAGGAATTGACGGAAGGGCACCACCAGGAGTGGAGCCTGCGGCTTAATTTGACTCAACACGGGAAACCTCACCAGGCCCAGACACCGGAAGGATTGACAGATTGATAGCTCTTTCTTGATTCGGTGGGTGGTGGTGCATGGCCGTTCTTAGTTGGTGGAGCGATTTGTCTGGTTAATTCCGATAACGAACGAGACTCTAGCCTGCTAAATAGACGTACCTTATGGTATCTCGAAGGCCCCCGGCTTCGGTCGGTGGGTTTTTACTACCAACGTACAAACAAATCTTCTTAGAGGGACAGGCGGCTTCTAGCCGCACGAGATTGAGCAATAACAGGTCTGTGATGCCCTTAGATGTTCTGGGCCGCACGCGCGCTACACTGAAGGAATCAGCGTGTTTTCCCTGACCGAAAGGCCCGGGTAACCCGCTGAACCTCCTTCGTGCTAGGGATTGGGGCTTGCAATTATTCCCCATGAACGAGGAATTCCTAGTAAGCGCGAGTCATAAGCTCGCGTTGATTACGTCCCTGCCCTTTGTGCACACCGCCCGTCGCTACTACCGATTGAATGATTTAGTGAGGTCTTCAGACTGGTGCGCGGCCAATGTCTCGGCATTGCCGATGTTGCCGGGAAGATGACCAAACTTGATTATTTAGAGGAAGTAAAAGTCGTAACAAGGTTTCCGTAGGTGAACCTGCGGAAGGATCATTAACGAATAAAAATGTGTAACAATAAAAAACACATTATAAATAAAATTAAGCGTAACTATGACTGTGAATGGATCGATAAAAACAGATACCAAAACTAAAAACAGATACCAAAACTAAATTATTCGAACGCCAAAATATCGACGAGAAAGACGGCTTACGTGTAGGAGGTTCGCCCTCCCGTCCGTTCACTCAGTTGATAGAATGAAAGTCATCCAGGCAAGTGACTATAAAATAACCTGTCGGAAAAGAGAGGCACCCACTGGGCTCTCGGTGGTCGTTTGTCCTCTGTCTCTCTCGATTTCGGGATGTAAAACGGCATAAGGCGATGATGCATCGAAGGGGAGAGTACAGAAATGAAAGAGCGCTTGCGTGAGGTCGTAAACAAAAGGACCCGCCGCTCTTTGGAATTATATATATATATATATATATAATTGTTGGCTGTGGGTGTGTTGTCGAAATAACTGAAAAACACACGATAATATATATATGATGCGTCTGCTGTCTATTCATGAGCAAAAGTACAAATCAAACGAAAGTCACACATAATTAAAAGAAGAAAAGGGGCGCTTGCGTGAGGTCGTAACAGAAGACCCGCCGCCTTACTTTTCACTTTATATAATATGATATTAACGATATACACAGAATATGAAATAACGAATCGGCATCCAAATAACATAAATAAATGTGTATTATCGTACGACGTCCACGTCCACGTCCACGTCCATAATATAAATGAATGTCACACATCCTTGGTTAGGGCGTATAATATGAGAATAACAGCGACCACATATTATATATAAATGTAATATAAAGAAACACACGAAACGGCACACCCCACGCTCATAAGTAATACAAAGAATGAATGACGCCGAAATATGTCGAAAAATTCCCCGTGTCGGAGAGACATGGCAATGCTGGTCAACGAGATCCGGCTTTGGCGAGTGCATCTTTTCCAGTATATATTCTATACGGGAGGCGAAGGAGAGTGAAGAAATGGATTGTTACTCCGTTGGGATTGAACAACGAAGCCGCCGGAAGCATAAAGATTTCACGGTGTGACGCTTCATACCCATCGCGGGAACAACAATAATTACCTCCTGAGCGGTTGCGCCCGAGGATATATACGTGTCCAAAACGGATGGATCCCACACGATGTGTTTGCATACGTGGGGATCATCGTCGGGTAACCTGGAACCACAATGAAATGCAAAGCCGCACAGATTTTTGTGTTCGCTGTGTAAATTCTGTTTACATTCGACCCTGACCGTAGTACTCGTTTGGAGAGGATGAATCTTTTGGTACGCCAGCAGCGTTACCCTCGTTGTCGAGAGTCTTGACACCCACGTCGTTGCGAGATCGAACAATTTTACTCGCAACGAATCGATGGGATGAAATGGACCGCTTCGAGGCGCGTTTGTCGGGCCCCTAAGCCAATTGTTTTCGATCCTATCGGCAACATTACTATGTAATGCTACCCGAGCGGGGAAACGGTGGGTCATCTCGAGTAGAGTGTTTACATTCCACCCTGACCGTGTAGTACTCGTTCGGAGAGGACGAATCTTTTGGTACGCCAGCAGCGTTACCCTCGTTGTCGAGAGTCTTGACGCCCACGTCGTTGCGAGATCGAACAATTTTGCTCGCAACGAATCGATGGGATGAAATGGACCGCTTCGAGGCGCGTTTGTCGGTCCCCTAAGCCAATTGTTTTCGATCCTATCGACAACATTACTATGTAATGCTACCCGAGCGGGGAAACGGTGGGTCATCTCGAGTAGAGTGTTTACATTCCACCCTGACCGTGTAGTACTCGTTCGGAGAGGACGAATCTTTTGGCACGCCAGCAGCGTTACCCTCGTTGTCGAGAGTCTTGACGCCCACGTCGTTGCGAGATCGAACAATTTTACTCGCAACGAATCGATGGGATGAAATGGACCGCTTCGAGGAGCGTTTGTCGGGCCCCTAAGCCAATTGTTTTCGTTCCTATCGACAACATTACTATGTAATGCTACCCGAGCGGGGAAACGGTGGGTCATCTCGAGTAGAGTGTTTACATTCCACCCTGACCGTGTAGTACTCGTTCGGAGAGGACGAATCTTTTGGTACACCAGCAGCGTTACCCTCGTTGTCGAGAGTCTTGACGCCCACGTCGTTGCGAGATCGAACAATTTTACTCTCAACGAATCGATGGGATGAAATGGACCGCTTCGAGGCGCGTTTGTCGGGCGCCTATGCCAATTGTTTTCGATCCTATCGACACATTACTTCGTAATGCCACCCGAACGAGGAAACGATGGGTCATCTCGAGTAGAGCGTTTACATTCCACCCTGACCGTGTAGTACTCGTTCGGAGAGGACGAATCTTTTGGTACGCCAGCAGCGTTACCCTCGTTGTCGAGAGTCTTGTCGCCCACGTCGTTGCGAGATCGAACAATTTTACTCTCAACGAATCGATGGGATGAAATGGACCGCTTCGAGGAGCATTTGTCGGGCACCTGAGCCAATTGTTTTCGATCCTATCGACACATTACTATGTAATGCTACCCGAGCGGGGAAACGGTGGGTCATCTCGAGTAGAGTGTTTACATTCCACCCTGACCGTGTAGTACTCGTTCGGAGAGGACGAATCTTTTGATACGCCAGCAGCGTTACCCTCGTTGTCGAGGGTCTTGACGCCCACGTCGTTGCGAGATCGAACAATTTTACTCGCAACGAATCGATGGGATGAAATGGACCGCTTCGAGGCGCGTTTGTCGGGCCCCTAAGCCAATTGTTTTCGATCCTATCGACAACATTACTATGTAACGCTACCCGAGCGGGGAAACGGTGGGTCATCTCGAGTAGAGTGTTTACATTCCACCCTGACCGTGTAGTACTCGTTCGGAGAGGACGAATCTTTTGGTACGCCAGCAGCGTTACCCTCGTTGTCGAGAGTCTTGACACCCACGTCGTTGCGAGATCGAACAATTTTACTCTCAACGAATCGATGGGATGAAATGGACCGCTTCGAGGCACGTTTGTCGGGCCCCTACGCCAATTGTTTTCGATCCTATCGACAACATTACTATGTAATGCTACCCGAGCGGGGAAACGGTGGGTAATCTCGAGTAGAGTGTTTACATTCCACCCTGACCGTGTAGTACTCGTTCGGAGAGGACGAATTTTTTGGTACGCCAGCAGCGTTACCCTCGTTGTCGAGAGTCTTGACGCCCACGTCGTTACGAGATCGAACAATTTTACTCGCAACGAATCGATGGGATGAAATGGACCGCTTCGAGGCGCGTTTGTCGGGCCCCTATGCCAATTGTTTTCGATCCTATCGACAACATTACTTCGTAATGCCACCCGAACGAGGAAACGATGGGTCATCTCGAGTAGAGTAGTGCCGATCCGTTTCTAAGTAGTGTTTGTTTATTTATTTCGTTCAGAGAGGGACCACGCTCACTGTGTTTCGTCGGTTGCCGTTAAGGGGCACCACCCTCCGGTGTCGTGAGTCTTGACACCCACGTCGTTGCGAGATCGAACAATTTTACTCTCAACGAATCGATGGGATGAAATGGACCGCTTCGCGAGGTATGTGCCCCTGTTGTTGCGTCCGATCGTCACGCTTGCTGCGGTCCCTATCGACTTTTTGACATTCACCTGAACGAAAAATATATAAATATAACGAAAACGAAAAAAAACGGGTTAACGGGCTACACAGGACTCGAGCCTCGACCCTGTTACTCCCTAAATTGGTAGCCCACCGCCGTTGAAACAAGCGGGTGTTAATTTCGTTCAGAGAGTAACCTTCGCCCGGTTGCCGTTAAGCACTCCTCCTAGTCGTCGTGAGTCGGACACCCACGTCGTTGCGAGATCGAACAATTTTACTGGCAACGAATCGATGGGACGAAAGACCGCTTCTGGAAGGTTGTGCCGAGGTTTATTAACACGGGATCGTCGGTTACTATCGATTCTCACCTGAACGAACCACCCCGGGAACAACGAGCGTGAGAGAGGTGAAATGAATGGGAGAAACTGATGACGGTTGGGAGACGGACATGCTTGCAAGCGTTTTGCAATTTGGTTCCTGGGAGGTCGTTAAATTAAACACGATGAATCCAGTTATCGGGGCAATCCCCGTCGTTTTCTTCGTGTTGCGACGATCTCCTCGAGGTTGTTGATTTTTCATTAAACGTGCTTTGCGCCCGATCGTCGGATCAACGTGTGCTGGTGTTCCACGTTTACGTGACCCACCCACGATCCGACGAACAAACATCCGGGACACAATATTGTGTCGTCGATCGATCGTCGCATATAACGGACGTAAAAAATCCGTTGCGACGCGGCGACTAGCCCGCCTCTCCTTCATGGAGTTGCGTCGGGATCTCGGCTTCTTTTGAACCGAGTATTTAGACCAATGAACGAAATACAATATTATACGATTACCCTGAACGGTGGATCACTTGGCTCGTGGGTCGATGAAGAACGCAGCTAATTGCGCGTCAACGTGTGAACTGCAGAACACATGAACATCGACATTTCGAACGCACATTGCGGTCCACGGATACAATTCCTGGACCACGCCTGGCTGAGGGTCGTTTACGTAACCTATATACTGCTTGCGTTGCGTTTTGCTTTCTCCTTCATGTTTCACCTCTGCGAGAACGATACGATAATACCCCGTCGTCGGTCGGTCCCCTTGTCGAATGGGGGGACTCGTTTCCGAGTCGGGAGGGATGTTCTCGTTAGAGAGATCGAGATTATCTCGATATAATCGGAGGAGATGCATGCGTATACGTACGAGCGATCGTTGAACGTTCGTCGGCGTTCGTCGCGGAGGTGTGTGCCTCCTTAAAAGACTTTGACCCCCGGATCGTACGCGCGTGCGCGTGCGGCGCCGAGTGTGTGGGATGTATTTATTCACGGAGGGAAACCTTTCGGGCGAACCTGCGAGAGTGCTGAAATGGCGTCGTGAGTCGTCGGTTCGATTTTTGTTCTAAAGATCTTACTTTGACGACCGCCCATTGTTAAAGCACCGCTTCGTCCGTACTTGTCAGGTTTCTATTGTTGTTTTTTTTACCCGTGTTAAATACAAACAGTAACCCCCACGGCATCCGCCACTCGCTCGATCCGAGAGGTGTCGTCAAGTCGTTTGGAGCACACCAAAATTACATATACCCGCGCCCCGACGTCGTTTGAAATGAAACGACTGAGAGTCACAGAAAGAGAACGAGCGACGTAAATAAGATGGGAAAGAGAGGAAGAGGTACAAGAGACTCGGTGTGCGTGTGTATTGTACGCTGCCATTTTGACTTTTCTTACCCCGATCGACGACGGGTTACGATTATTCGTTAAAAGAGCCCCAGGGAAGAGAGGAGAATATCTTTTCCCCTTTGGCGCGGCTATGTTCGAATAAATCAAAGACTCGTCGATAACGGTCGGGAGTTGGCAGCAGCTGCATCCACGCTCTGTGTTGGTCACCCCATGCCATTTTCGTTGTCGATCGCGAGAGACCGCGCAACCAGAAGCCGGTCGTCCAGTCCCTGGAAAGAGAAAAAGAAGCTTGTCTATCTCCACTTGCGTGCGTTCTGTTTTTTGTCCCTTTTACGTTCTCTCGTACATATAAAAAGAGTTTGAGATCCGTGTTGCGCACCTCCGACTCACCCCGGCCTGGTCCTTCGTTCTGAAGGATCTAGGGTAATAATAAAGAATCGGGATGACTATGAGGAGGATCGGTGCGCCGTTTCGATGCTCTTTTTTTTATATTGTACACAGAGAGACGTTCGAGATTAAAGGGCGAAACGATATATAGGAACCGCTGGAGAATAGTTTATACCAAGCATTGCTTTTTTTTAAATACAGGACGGACGTCAAAAATCCGGGAAATTCTTCGGTTGTCCAGCGAGCGTCTCTCCGATTCGAACCTGCGATATAAATTGGCACTATGGTGCGGTGCATAAAACTAAGAATCCATGTTTCTTGTACAAATGTCTTTTCGACTTTCGACTATACCTTCTCTCTCTTACTTCTTTTTTTTTTTGTCGCCACTCTCAACTGTGCGTAACTCAGGTTTTTTTTTATTGTTGTTGTTACGCATACAATAAAAATACACGTATATGACGACCTCAGAGTAGGCGAGATTACCCGCTGAATTTAA
The DNA here is from genome assembly GCA_033822845.1 of Tetrapedia diversipes. Taxonomy (NCBI): domain Eukaryota; kingdom Metazoa; phylum Arthropoda; class Insecta; order Hymenoptera; family Apidae; genus Tetrapedia; species Tetrapedia diversipes. The sequence goes on from JAOPTO010001030.1 coordinate 14,912, forward strand.
GCATATTACTAAGCGGAGGAAAAGAAACTAACAAGGATTTCCTTAGTAGCGGCGAGCGAACAGGAATGAGCCCAGCACTGAATCCCGCG
>JAOPTO010001030.1:17500-20000 GCA_033822845.1 Tetrapedia diversipes
CTAGGGGAATCCGACTGTCTAATTAAAACAAAGCATTGCGATGGCCCTTGCGGGTGTTGACGCAATGTGATTTCTGCCCAGTGCTCTGAATGTCAACGTGAAGAAATTCAAAAAAGCGCGGGTAAACGGCGGGAGTAACTATGACTCTCTTAAGGCAGGGCGGTGAAGGTGCACACCGTTGGGGAGTAGCGACCCCACCTTACCCGAGCTAGGAGAAAAGGTGAGCTGCCAGCCACCAAATTAGGAGCGAAAGATGGTGATACAGTTGAGTGGGTACGCAGTACCCTGTTTTCTCTCGAAGGCAACTCAGTATTCTTCGGTACTGGCGGTTGTACTGTTCTAAGGCGGTGTGTTGTGAAAGCAATACGCCGCTGGAAGCAATACGCCGCTGGTACTTAGAAGAATTATTATAGCAATGCTGGTGTGCTGTTGCCGGAAGGCGTCGTTTTGCCCTAAAAAGCAATACGCCGCTGGAAAGCAACACGCCGCCAGCACTTAGAATAATCTCTGCCACCTGCCTTCGAGAGTTATTGTGTTGGCAGAAGGTGGCTGGTAGCAAACCAGATCTCCTGGGTGTCATGCACCCACTACTTGGAGTATCCATGGATATGAGTCGGTTGATATTTGGAATTGTGTTACAGATTATAAAATCAAATCAAAGATGATGACTGGAGACGAAGCCTCGGACACGGGGGACCCCGGCCCTGGGTCCTCCGTGGCGGACATGTCCGCTGCGGATCGGAGGGCCGCAATATGCAGACCAGGCGTTCCTAAGGATAACGAGAATGGACAAATAACGGATCTGCCACTGAGCGGGCAGATAAAATGTAAGGCTTGTGGCGACGAGGGTCTGGAACGGTGGTTCCTAAATGAGAAAAATTTTTCGGACCACATCGATAAGGAGCACCCCCGGTCAAATGTATTGTGGAGATGCACCGCATGCGAAAAGGCCTTTCCTAGGTTGCATGGGTGGCGGTGCCACTTTCCTAAATGTAAAGGAAAGAGACCGGAAAAGGCCGGAGAGGAAGGAATAAGGTGCACCGAATGCGGGGACACCTTCCAGACCCAGCGTGGGCTGTCCATCCATGAGATGCATAGGCATCCTATGGTTAGAAACGAGAAGAGGAAGGTGATGGACAGCCATCCGGGTAGGAATAGACCAAGCAATAGAGCCTCGGCTTGGTCTAAAGAGGAAGTTGAGCTTCTTATAGAACTCAACGAAAGATATAAGGACCTACGGCAGCCCAACGTAGCGATCCGAGAATTCCTGCCCGGTAAGACGCTTAAACAAATAAGTGACAAAAGGAGGCTACTGCCCGCTCGGGAGGTGGCAGAAGTAGCGGCCGACTCGTCTGAATCTTCAGACAGTTCGAGCTCCAGCTATGAGTCGGCCGAAGAGGAAGCAAGTATCCCCGGATTTGGGGATGATGACGATGAAGAATGGAGGACCCCAATCCGGGATGAATTATTTGCCAGCCAGCTCGACGAAAATCATAAATTTGGAGGAATAGAAAGGAAAATCGAAGAGCTGGCTGGTCAGGTAACAATTGAGAGGAGCCACATTGACGCCATTATACAAGAGTTTGTGGAGTTGTTAAAAGAAGGCGTCGATGATGGCTCCAATAATAATAATAAAATCGGGTCGAGACGACCAATTAAAGAAGGGGCAAGAAAGAAAAGGAGGAATAAACGTAGCAAAATGAAAAGTTACGAATATGCGAGATGCCAGGAGCTGTACAAAAAATGCCCTAGAAAGCTCCTGGATTTAGCGATAATGGGCAAAGATATTAGAGAAAAGGAGATAATAAATCCCCCTGACATCCGTGCAGTGGGCCCGCTATATAAAGAACTGTGGGGTAAGCTGGGCCCCCAGTATAAGCTATTAGAATCAGGGAGCGCAGTTAGAAAAATTAAAATGGAGGAAATTTGGACGCCAGTCACTATGGTGGACATAATTAATAAAATTAAAAGGATCAAAACTGATACCGCGGCTGGTGTCGACGGTATCAGAAAAATCCACCTCCGGAAAAACGGAGCGGCACACATATTAGCTAAAATATGTAACCTTCTGTTGATGAGCCGAACCTACCCCGAACCATGGAAGATAAACCGAACCACGCTAATACCCAAACCGGGGAAAAGCGTGGCAGAGGTTGACAATTGGAGACCCATTACCATCGGGTCTCTCTTGGGTAGAGTATTTTCGGCGATGATTGATCAAAGACTCAGGCGACATGTAACACACCACCTGAGGCAGAAGGGTTTTACAAAAGAGGATGGGTGCAAAAACAATATTGCCATCCTCAGTGCCGCGATGACGAATATGAAAGAGAAAGGAGGTGGAATAATTACCGTCATTGACGTGTCGAAAGCTTTCGACACCATTCCACATAGTGTACTGGCGGACTGTTTAGTCAGAAAAGGCGTTCCTGCAGCCGTCGGTAATTTTATTACTAATATGTACGACGGCTGCAAAACAATTATAAGTTGTAAAAATCAA
>JAOPTO010001031.1:0-42608 GCA_033822845.1 Tetrapedia diversipes
CATTTTACATTTTACATTTTACATTTTACAAAATTATGTAGATGACGAATCGCTTGTAGATTGCGAATTACTGAAGAACGCTTTAGAGGGATATTTGTTATGATGCTTGTAATAAATAGACAATATCGCGCAATATTACTGTTATGTACTACGTTGAAATATGGGAATGAACAATAAACATTATTTCACCATTATTGAAAAATATTACTTAAAAAATTTTTTAATTTACCTTACAATTACCCTTTTTGTCACGGCACACTACTTAACAAATTAAGATGAAATCCTCCCCTTTGGGTTACCTATGTGGATACAGTCCACAAGAGACACTGGCTTGATAAGGTTCAATCACCCCTTTCAGATCCGAAAGCAAACATCCATGGCAAAAAATTTAATTGTGTGTATGGTGGGATTGTCAAGAAATAATTTACCACGAGTTGTTGAAGTCAAATTTAACGATTACTGCAGATGGATACGTTTAACAATTGCAAAGGGTGCAAGAGAATCTCCATGAAAAGCGTCCTGCACTCGTCAATCACAAATACGTGATTCCTTTACACGACAGTGCGCGACCACATACATCAAGGGTGACTTAAGAAAAAGTTTTTCAGCTTGGATGGTCTGTTTTACCACATCCACCTTACTCCCCGGATCTTGCACCAACAGACTACCACATTATCAGTTTTTTATAAAACTTTTTAAATGGAAAAGCTTTCAATTCTGAAAAGCAGGTCAGGCAGGTTGTCAAAAATTTCTTCCAGTCCAAACCAATCACATTTTACAAGAGAGGAATTGCTAAACTGCCAGGAAGATGGGAGAAAGTTATATATAATAGTGGTGAATACATAATAAATTAATATAATTTTGTTATTTAATGAGAGCGAAATAAATGTCTATTTGCTTGCGAAATTACTGGTTAAGTTCTGGTTGTTGGAACTATTGCTACTCATGACATCTCTTAGTTTCGGTTGTAAACATCCGGAACGGGCTGTCTATGTAGAAACGTATCTGGGTCGGGTTCTTTACTTTAAGTTTATTGCCTGGTTCGCCTACGCCTCCCTCGCTCTCTTCTGTATCGTCGGCCGAAGCGTTAACACGTGTACGAATCATATATTATATTACATTATACTATTATAGAAATTTAAATAAAACAACAGGTTGTGGGCCCATGAAGCTCAAATTGAAGTGAAAATAATAAAGTATAATTCCTTCCTTAATAAAAGGAATAGTGAATAGTGAAAAAGGTTTTTTCTCGAATATTAACAAGGATCTCGGCTGACGACCACGTACTGCAACACATTCAGTAAGTTCGCAACACTTCTATAAAGAAATTCGGCTGACAGACATCTACGAGCTAATTCCCTCTGTAACCCAATTATTTCAATCTTTGGTCGATTTTAAATTTTAAAAAATTCGTACTACTCAAGAGGTTATTTCGCATATATATTCCATTGCTGTAACATTCAAATATGGCGACGGGACAAGCGAATACCGCAACTTCGCAAGAATCTAACTTCATATTCGGAAGCATTCCTAACATCGAACCGAAATTAGATGGTGAAGAACGTACGGAAGAGTGCGCGCAACGCAGTCATTGTAGAGACAGCAACAAAAGGGAGCCTGAGAACGCTAATGGCCATCGAGAAGCTCAAGACTGCAGGCTTAGTAGTAGGAGCAACAGCGAACAAAAATCCGCGCATTATAATCTTCGACGTGCCGGTCGCCAAAGACGACGATGAGCTCGTACAAGCCATTGTTGAGCAACACACAGAGAAAAAACAGAGGTCCCTGCTCCGGCAACAAGTTAAACTGTCATTCAAAACTGGACGAAGAACAAGGACCGCCACAATATCGTCCTGGACGTTTCAAGGGAAGCAAGAGAGACTCTTATGAAGAAGGACAGCCTTTACATCGGTTGGAGCTGTTGTAAATTACAGGACTATGTAGCCGCCACCAGGTGTTACAAATGCCAGGGATTCGGTTACACATCCAAACACTGCCACAGCGAGAAAGAGATCTGCGGCCACTGCCTAGCGCAGGGACTCAGCTTCAAGACATGGCCAAACAAAACCAAGAATGAGATGTGCAGCAATTGTAAGAAGGCAGGAAAGCCGGCACAGCATTCCGTGAAGAGCAAGGAGTGCTTGGCGTACGCCGCAGCGATTAACCAGATAACCTCCCGCACCGATTATGGGTTCTAAGCCCATAAGGAACAGAATCGCCGATTTGAAGATCGTGCAACTCTACATGAGGCGATCGCTGATAGCTTCGTTGGAAGTAAGCAAATTGATGGAAGAGAAACGCATAGACCTCCTACTGATCTAGGAATCATACAATGACAAGGGAGAATTCATCGGATTCGGCTCCCGTGTAACAAAAATAACGGACGGGCCACCGAATGCCAATGCAATGGTTGGAATAGTCATCCGCAACCCACAAATCATAGCTCTGAAGATCACCGACCTGAGCGACGAATACTGTGTCTGTGCGGAGATATGCAGGCCGTTCGGAGGAATTTATGCGGCCAGTATCTACTTCCAGTGCTGACATAAAATGAAACCATATCTCGAAAGGATCGACCGAATTGTGAGAGCACTTCCCGGGCGTAAGCTAATAGTGGGAGCAGACGTAAATGTCAAATCAACCCTCTGGCATCCGCATGACTATCCGCCCTTCCGGAAATACAAAAGGGGAGAATTACCATAAGAGATGTTGGCACACCTGGGCCTTACTGTGCACAACGAAGCACGAAATCCCTTGACGTTTACGTCGCATAAGGAGTCCGCGTGCATCAATATCGTGCATCGATCAGCATTCTCAGATCTGTGAAAAGCTGGAGCGTCAAAGAGGCATGGACCACTAGTGACCATAACGCGATCTGTATTTAGATCGGACCGGGAGATAACCCAGCTTGCACACAACACCGTGGAAGATATAACGTCAAGAAGGCAAACTGAGAACTGTTTCAAGTCCGTCTCCTCGAACGCAGAAGAGACAGCGATCCCTGCAAACGGCTGGATTCGAAGCAAGAAATGAACAAAGCGACGTAGGAAATTCAAGATATCATTTTTGAGACCTGAATCGACCATGCGGGCCAAGGAACGTCGTACCAATGCGGTCACAAGTAGACGGCGGAGCTCACGACTGCTAAGAAGAAAACGTACGCCGCTAGGAAGCGGTTTCAACAGAAGGCGGATCCGATTCTCAAGCAGGAGAAGTAGATAGCTTACTACAAGCTGAAGAGGAAATACCAGAAGGAGGTATACGAGGCGCGGAAAAGCAGCTGGAAATAAGATCACGCCTGAGATGACCTTCGCTACGTCCATCACTTCGGATGGCAGCCCAACGTGGAAGAACTGGGCCACAAAACTCTTAAATGACCTTGTACCGGACAATACACGGGATGAGACAATGGAGCAGAGAGAAAAGCGTGAAGGACCCCATCATCAATTGAGGATGTTCCTCCGTTCGACGACAGCGAACAGTGGCGAGCGGTGACCAGTATGAGGAGCGGGAAAGTACCGGGAATCGACGGAATCGAGGTCGAAATCGTGAAGGCAGCTTACGGCATCATCGACGCCTACCTGGTAAGTTTGTTCAAGGGGTGTCTGCGTAACGGTGTTTTTCCAAATCCGTGGAAGCTTGGATCCATCCGTGCGCTGCTACAGGGCATCGAGGGAGATAGCTGCGACCCATTGTCTTACCGACCTATCTGACTTCTTCTAGTATTGGGTAAGTGCATGAGAAACATTTACTCGCGAGATTGGAGCCGATGATCTCGGACCCTATCTTCGCAAGCGCAAGCAAGTTTGTTTTCAGGAAATGGAGATCAGCAACGGGCGCGATTCTTCAACTCTGGAAGATGGTCGCGAATTGCGAGAAGAAATACGTGGCAGCAGTTCTGCTTGACATTCGTGGAGTGTTCAACAACTTCTGGTGGCCGTACATGATGCATCGCCTCAAGGAAAGGAGCTGCCCGTGTAACTTTTACAAGGTGGTAGCAAACTACCTGAGCGAACGGAGTTTAAAGCTGAACGAAAGGCACGGAAGCATTGGTAAAACGTTCAGCAGAGACTACCCACAGGGATCCATCCTGGGCCCGAGTTTTTGGAACCTTGTCTTCGACGAGCTCACGATGACGTAGAAATCAAGAAACGTCGGAGCGGTAGGCTACGCGGACGACCTGTTGGTGTTGGTGACTGGTAAGAGATGCTCCGAACTAGAAAGATACGGCCAAGCGGCAGCAACTGTAGTGTAATACTGAAGTTAGGAGAGAGTAACCCGCCCTCTCGGTCGAAAAGACCGGGATGACATTGATGAAAGGGAAGTTGGACGTTAAGCGCCCGCCAACTATAAAGGGCACAATCCGATACCTCGGTATTGCCCTCGCCGAAGTAGCCAGACGAGATTGGGGCCTCAAGCATGGCTGCATGCGAGCACTGTACACCGACGTAATCGTACCGATTGCAACAAACACTGCAACGGCATGGCGAGACTTAGTCACCAACAACGGAGTCACCGAGATCAGCAGAGCGCAGCGTCTCGTGTAAATGACAGCTGCGATGGCGTACAGGACAGAATCGGCTGATGCTTTGCCAGTACTCGTAGGCATCTTACCGATCGATATTAAACTCAAGGAGTTTGATTGGAGACACCGATTGAAGCAGGGTCTAGAGATCGAGACGGATGGAATCATCCAGCCGAGCGGTGATGACACCTAGGGAGGCGTCGATCTCGAATCCATCCGATTGACTCTCCAGAGCAAATGGCAGAGGAGGTGAAACGAATCAACCAATGGCAGATACACGTTCGACATCTTCCCAGATGTATCGGAGAGGCTCCGTTCGAAATGGGTGTACTTGGGCCACCATGTTACACAATTTCTGAACGGGCATGGAGATGTTGCTGCCAGGCAGAAACAGTTCCATCTCACCGAATCCCCAACCAGCATTTGCGGATTCTGACAAGAAGATCTCTGTCACCTCCTATTTGGGTGTACCCTTTATGAAGAGGAGAGGAGAAACCTGCGTGATATCTACGAAAAACTGAATGTCGAATGACCGTCCACGATGCTCCAACTTTCTGAAGAAGATAAATTCAAGGAGTTTGCAGAAACTACGAAGAGGATCCTCCGAAAAAAGGAAAAGAAGTGGAAGTCACCAGCCATCGGAAGACCACATAAACAAAGGCCCGCAAGAGGCCAAACAACACCTGCAGTACCGACAAGATCTGCCGCGGCACGTGCTGCACTACGGAATGCACAGTGAATATAATTGTATAAAAACGGAACGGTTGAACATCACAAAATTCACCGGAATCTTTTGTCTGTAGTTCCCGTTTGCGATGTGACCTCTCATCGGTAAGCATTGCAAAAAGTTGTTGACGAAGACGACCTAGGCTCGCCTGCTTTTCGATGTACTGGCACGCGTCATCCGTTGCATGAGTCTTCGGAAAACAAGATAGGTGGTGGGCTAGGTCGCACGTGCCGTGGCTAAGTAGAGAAACGATGATAAACAAGATAGGGAAAGGCAAAACAATACGAGACTCGACAGCACCTCTTATCAGCGCTGAAATTGACGAAAGATGTGCGTTCGTGGGATGAAGCAGACGAACGGCACAGTGCAATCGAGGACCTCGAGCGAACGGCTTTGGCGAACCCAAGTCGTCACGCACCAACGGGACCCGTCCTTTATAAGAAGCGAGCAGTGAGTAACCGGGGTCTCCACGTGTTCTACGTTGGTAGACTCCCTTCGCGAATCCCTATTTAAAGCAAATTAGGGAAACCCAAATTTTGCTCCAGCCGAAAAACGAAAAATTCCACCCAGTTACTCGGCTCGATCGTCGACTGCGAGGAAGGGCACTGTGTGAATCAGGTGCACGACAGGAGAGCCCAGCTCTTCGCTGCTTACTGATTCACAGCATAAGTCGCCTACCGCTTTCAACGCCCTTGTCTCCCACTGGACTAGCCGTGCTCTCACGCGAGACCGTTTCCAAAGACAGGAGAGGATCCCAGCGTATTGCAGGATCGTCTCGGCTGCTCACGTGCTCACGGCGTATACACAAAGGCGTCAGCACCATTTTGGTTTAGCAGACAAGGGGCTTCAAGGCCGAATCGAGTGCACAATGGGAGGAGCCTTACAGCCTCCACCATTTTTGGAGCCGACGCAGGTAATCTCAACATGACGTACAGCAGACTCCAATTGGTTCGTCGCTCTCGTCCAGGCACGCCAGAATAGAAGCCTGGCGCCACCTGCCGAGACTACATCAAAGTCCACCTGGCTACCTGTGAAGGCAGGAAGGCAGTTGTCGCAGCGAATCGACAGCGATCGTGTGTGACGTTATCCTGACAGCTGATCGTACACGCAGATCGTGGCGTCACAGCCTAAGCGAGCATGTTCTTTTATAGAACTATTGAGGAGGCCGCCGGGAGAAGGATGGAACTCGAGCGGCGAGCCCCGACAGCCAGACAGTTCTGTTTGCGACTAGCTTTTTTTCTGTAACAATAAACAGCCGCTCTCCAGACAGCGAAAGCGGCGGAAACATATATTAATTGCACTCTTACTTCAGAACCCTCTTTCTCATCCGCTCTGTTCAGATTCCGGTAGTTCGAAAACTTTAAACACAGACAGTTAAATTTAAATCCTTTTATAAATTTCGGAGGCACATTGCGAGTTGATTGTAGGTTAAAATATGTGTCATTCAATTATACGCAGAAACATCCGATGTTACTACCACGTAATCATCGCATTAGCGATTTAATAATTCGACACAGACAGCGCTGTTTCTAATTTGGAGTTTTTAATATTTCACTTCTGCTCGTCCTCAATAGCCAACGACGTGTGGTAAAAAGGGGATCTTCGAAGAATCATTCTGAGGTGTATTATAACGGTCAAAATACCGTTGGTAAGAACCCGGAGTTCGCACTCGCAAACACCATTGCAACTCCCCCTCTTTGAGGCCTAAGAGGAAGAGTGTTTAACAAATCCCAAGTCGCTGATTAGCAGTATTTCCAAACTCAAGAAGATCAAGCAGCGAATTTTTTACTGACCCGGAACGGCCATGGCCTCCAATGGCAACGAAAAAGGTCAGATTAGAAACGTTCACGAAACAGGTAACACCACCAGGAGACATAATCACGCACACCTTTTTCTCGTCTACAAATACCTCATACAACGTTAATATCGGGTGTGAGCGTGTATCCCAACACCCAACCTTGAATTGTAAGAGGCATACAACTAACACACACTATTGACAGAAAAGCGTAATTGATATCCATCGACCAATAATATAAAAATACCAGAAATAGAACGCAAAAATTGATATATAAATTGTGATAGACGTATTACATCGCGAAAAAGAAAAGATGTAGCTAAAATAATAAGTAATACATACATAGTGCTAGTGTGCAAGTACGGATTTAATGGAGCGAGTAGCCAGCCTAAGTACAAACAGATTCAGCATTAAAATTATAATATAAATGACAATGTAAACTTTATCTGGAATAAAGTAACTATACGGTTACAAGATAAAGCAAATTCCAACATGATATGCACAACCCTCTTCTAGAGTTGGGCAGTGAACCAATTATATTTTCATGGTTACCGTAATTGAATACTATAAATAAACATAGTAACCATAACCATTAATCATGTAATTGTCAGAGGGAGCGATCTAGTTCTCTTGCACGACATTGTAATTAATACAGATTGCAGTGTATTGTTATCTGTAACCAATAATCAGAAATCTGACATTACTTGCATGATTGGTTTAAAATTTTGTCAAAACAATATCGATAATCAGAAATGAATCGGAAATAATCCGAGATTACACTACAAGAGCGATAAATTAGTTTTAAATTATACCAAAGGGTGAAAGTTATATTGGGAAAGCAAAAATAATTGGCAGACATAAACTCGATATCCAATTCATCATAAAAGTGATAAAAGCAAATTGTAGTTTGTTAAATAATGAACGTACTGCAACGCCAAAAGATTTTAGTCGTTTAAGAATAAAAAACTGTGATATGCGAAGTGCTTAAGGTATCCCAATCAGTACCTAAGATTACTACAATGTGTAACGATATGTTCAATAAAACGGTATCTACTGAAACTTATAGAAGGATATTGAGAAGCGAAAACTTTCATGGTGGAACACAGAGAAAAGAGAAAATTTCATTAGAAAAACTAACGGAATACGGGGATTAGCATTTTCGAAGGACTACTGAGATCAAAGAAATACCTTTTGGAAAAACATTAATTTCTCACGTGAATGAAAATTTAATGTTCCTGTATCTGACGAAAAAGGAAAGGTTTGGGTAAAAACCTAATAGCGAACTTGAATTAGAATATCTACAACCGACTGTAAAGCACAGCGGAAGCTGCGTGACACTTTAGGGCTGCATAACAGCATTTAGAGTGAGAAACCTTGTCTTTATCGAAGGAATTATAGATAAGATATGGTATACTCGAAGGAAATCTGCACTCGGGTACGATTGAGCTGCGTCTACGGGTCCCAGATATAGATAGAAGATGTAAATAAAGATATAAAAAAAGATATCCCAACAGAATTTGAACTCGCACTGCTACTGTTGCCGAGTTACTACACACGCTTGTTTCTAGTTTCTCCTTCTCCTTTCCTGTGTAATTAACTTCGACAACAACTTTAACATCGTATATCTCATGAACTATAAGCTGTCCACTCCCAAACGCGGGTATTCTTCATTTCAGCTCGATAATATCTACCGCCGTGCAAAAGCTGATCAAATAACGAAGGTCACACACTGAGACCTCACTTTACTGATATACCAGTACGCGAGTAGAGAAATTCATAAGAACACGCGTATGAAAATGTAGGCGTAATTTCACGATTCTGCCCTGACACATTCATATTTCAGTTGTTAATTAAATATCCCAATATTTATGTTGTTCGTAAATGATCTGTAACACATTCTTTACTAAGTTACAGATGAAAATAATGAACATTTAACGTTTACTCTATTAATCATTTATTTTCATGTAAAAGAACTAAGGTATTTACATTTTCAGAGAGCAAATGATTTCTTTCTTTGAGTTACTATATTTCCAACGCACGATTTATAGATAAATATTCTTTACTAGGTATTATCAATATTTTTAGCAGAACACAATGCATAATTTGAATATTTTGAAAATTATCAAAACAGGTGAGTAAATAAAATAAGATAAATAATTTAAGAATCTATGATTAGAAACAAATTTTGTAAAAAATGCACTAAGATTAAACATAGCACCTATAGAGTCAAAAAAGCTAGTTGAACACGTAAACAAAAGGAGTAATTTCTATAAATGAGATGTAACCATCCCACGTTTGTTGATTTCAATATACTGTGTGGTTAACAGTTTTCCTATAACGGAACTCTTCAAAATTAACCAAACCTCGAGGACGAGAAGAATAAGTAAATGTGAACATGAATTAGTACTGCAGCTACGTAATAAAAATAGATATTATCAAAAAATTGTACAATCACTAAGCCGAAATAAATCAAGAATACTAGTGTACAGGGTGTTAATCTACCTATGGACTTAAATGAAATGGGGGGTTCTAGACGGTAAAATAAGACGAAAATCAAGAATGACGAAATTTCGTTAAACGCTTCGTTAATTAATTATTAGCAGTTAAACATTGCCCCAAATCAGCCAATCCGCTGCAGCGCCGTCCGTTGGGCTCGCCGCGCACAGCCGAACCCAGGACCGTATCGACATGTATCATAACGCTTACCTTGTGGGGCGCAGGAAAACTTGTTTGTCGTGGATAATTCAAAATCAAAACTGCAGTCACTTTTCAAAATGTTGAATGACATTAAACCTGCTTACTCGCAAAATCCACAAGGGCATGTCAAAACTTTCAGTAGTTCAGTAGGGGAATTATTTTTCGACTTCATTAAAAAAGCTTTTTTAGATTGTTTCTAGTTATAGTTAATTTCTTTTAAATAACATTTTTTTAAATTTAATTTTACATAAAATATAGTTGTGAGTGTATTTTGTGTCGCGTGTGTGGTGTTGTCGTGAGAGTGCAAAAGAAGAGAGAAAAGAATACATTATAGTGGCGGTGTAAATTATGACTGATTCGTGCAGGTGTGTTGTGTACCTTTTTGTGGAGACTGCGGATGGGATAATCGTGGTGCGAGTGTATTATTCAATAAATATTCGCGGACGGGACAATCGCGATTTGAATGCGTGTGGGTGCTTCACTTTTGGGCAGTGTACTATCTGCTTTAAAAGATCATTGACCCTCTTTACTCGAAAATCCCAATGGGCGAGTTTTGACATGCCCTTGGGATTTTGCGAGTAAGCAGGTTTAATGTCATTCAACATTTTGAAAAGTGACTGAAGTTTTGATTTTGAATTATCCACGACAAACAAGTTTTCCTGCGCCCCACAAGGTAAGCGTTATAATACATGTCGATACGGTCCTGGGTTCGCTGTGCGCGGCGAGCCCAACGGCCGGCGCTGCAGCCGGATTGGCAATCTTTAACTGCTAATAACTAATTAATGAAGCGTTTAACGAAATTTTGTCACTCTTGATTTTCGTCTTATTTCATCGTCTAGAACCCCCCATTTCATTTAAGTCCATAGGTAGATTAACACCCTGTATATAATAACAAAAATGTTTCAGAACAACTAATATGAATGGTTGGTATGAATGTGGTGTATGAAAGTATGTTGGTAAGACCGAATGTGTTCTGAATGATTGCTGTATGGTATGATCATCTTTTCGTGTTTGAGATCCGAGAGAGAAAGTAAGTAAGAAACACAAAACGAATGTAAAATTAAAATTGCATAAAATCAAGATAAAAGATAAGGAAACGTTATTGTAATTATTAATTAAATCTATATTCTTATTATTATTAAATATTAAAAACTAAAAGGCTTTCATTTCTCCATTAAAACTAAAAATATTGTCCCTGACCACAGCAAAATCCAATAGGTTATGGGCCCATGGCTTTCTATTTAAGTAGTGTATATTATATACTGTGCTGCAAAAGAAAAACACTCCTAGATAAAGGTATTAAAAAAAAGGGAAAAAGCAAATTTTTTTCTTTATTATAACGGACAAATACTGACGAAGAAAATGAGCATAACCTCGACTGAGATCGCCCACGTGGAAAAACTTCAGAATGCAGAAGATTATCAATTGTGGAAGTTCCAAGTCAAAGTGCTACTAAAATCTAGTAATTTGTATGAAACTGTTGAAAAAGAAACGGAAGTGAAGGATAGGGATGTAGCCTGGAGAGTAAAAGATTCCATCGCAGAAAAAATCATAGTCACCACCCTAGACAGGAGGGCTATGGTGCATGTCCTCATGTGCAACACAGCAGACGAGATGTGGACAAATCTACAAAGCATCTATGATAGGAATACAGCCCAACAAAAGTGCAATTTGATGAGAGAATTTTATATATATACATACACCAAAGAACATGATATGGTTGAATACCTTAGTAAACTGGAGAATCAGGACTTTAGATTGAGGGCTTTAGGTGTGGATATTAGCGATGAAATAATAATATCCAAAATACTATCCACACTTACTGATGGACAAGAAAATTTTGCAACGACATGGGAGCCCACTAGTCTCCAAGAAACAACTTTGACTAACTTCACAGCAAGGCTTTTAGCAGAGGAAATGAGACAAGAAGTGGAAGCAGAAAACCCGGTTGCATTCAAAGCAACAGGAAAAAGACGTTTTAAGTGCAACAAAACAGGGCATTTGACCCGCTGTAGAACCAATATACAGAATGAATCGAAGCAACGCTCAGCGAGAAGCAAACCTGATCATTCTACGTCAAGTGTTACACAGAGAAACAAACCCGATATGTACTGTGCCATATGCAAAAAGAATAACCATATTCAGGCTGATTGTTTTCTTAGAAAGAAGAACAGTAACACTGATTCCAAAGGGAAGGTAGCATTCCTATCGTGTATTGCTAAACCTATCGAGAATTTGATTTTCGACTCAGGAGAAACCATGTATATGGTGAAGTCAGATGAGACAATAGAGAATAAGGAAACATGTAAGGCAAACATCAGTATAGCAAAGGGAAATCAATCCATGGAATCAAAAGGTGTTGGAGACATAAACTATAAGGAATGTAGGCTAAATCAAGCGATGTTAGTGCCGGAGCTTTCAGTCAACCTCTTATCAGTTAACCAAATTACAGAAAACCAAGTAGTGTTGTCGTTCTCTAAAGAGGAAGTCATAGTAAAAAAGGACAACAAAATTATACTATATGGTGACAAGAAAGAAAATGTACTGTATAAAATAACGTTGCACACTGAAGAACAAAATGCGCATCTTACTAAACTAAATGGGAAAGAAAAGGTCATGATGTGGCATGTGAGGCTTGGCCATTTGAGTATGGAAAGGATGAAGAAATTAGTAAGAATGGCCGAAGGTATGGACCTGATTGAAAAAGAAATAAACGAAATGAATAATATCTGCAAGATTTGTATGCAAGCAAGGCAAGTCAGACCAAGCTTTGATAGCGAAAGAATGAGGGCTAAAGAACCGTTAGAACTGATCCATACTGCCGTGTGTGGACCTATAGATCCAACATCGTGGGACGGGAAGAGATATTGCGTCACGTTCCTTGATTATTACACTGGATTTCTGATGATTGCTCTAATAAGACATAAAGATGAAGTAGCCGGTGAAACCAAGAACTATATTAAAGCAGCAGAGACACACTGGGGTAAAAAGGTAAAAAGGATACGCTGCGACAACGGAAACGAGTAATAATGCTCGACTGGTGTAGAGATAAAGGTACCAACTTGGATTTCACAACTCCTTACACACCACAGCTCAATGGAAAAGCAGAAAGGTTAAACAGAACCTTTATGGAGAAAACGAGAGTCCTACAATTTGAATCCGATGTTGAGAAGGCACTGTGGGGAGAAACCCTCTAATACAGCTTATCTGTAGAACAGATCACCTTCAAAAAGTCTGATGACCACGCCAGTGGAAATGTGGATTAAACGGAAACCAAATCTCAAGTGGTTGAAGCCGTTTGGAAGCGTAGCTTGCGTAAAAATACCTGTACCACTAACAGAATTAGACGTTAGGAGCGATAAATACATCATGATATGCTATGCATCTAATGGATATCGCCTATGGAATAAAACAAAGAGAAAAATAATCTCAAGAGATGTGTTATGTCGCGTCCTCGAATGTCAGGATCGCGACTGTCGTCCGCCGCTCGTTAGCTTTAGACGACTGGTTTGTTGTAACGTATAAATGTCGACTGTACTAAACGTAGACGTATGCATCTCGAATCTGATTGACTGTTGTATGTGATCGAAGCGCGGTTTGTTGTGTGTTGAATGTATGAATGTCTGTATATTGTCTGATCGAAGCGCGGTATGTATCTTGAATGTTGTAGGTATGAATATTGTCTACTGTATCGTGTCGGCGTGCTGAAGTGACTCAGTTTTATATGGAGGAGTTCGACTGGTCACTCCTCCATACCCCAAGACGATACGCTAATTGGTTGAAGTCTAAAAATCAAGACTCCAATCAGCGTATGCCCTGAGTGCCCCCAACGCCCGTTCTTGTGCCCTTAGCACGCGTTTCGAGAACGAGGGTGGGGTGAGTCACTCGGAGCGGGAAGGTTTCCCGGATTTCGGCAACGAAGGGGAAACTTCTTCCGGGCTCGTGTACCTGTCGCATGTGGGTACCGGCTGGGCACGCTTCGGAAGTCCCTCATTTATGACACGCTCTTGGCTATTGAGGAATTACGGTGACTCGAAATTAAACTATTGTCCCTCTACGGACGTTAAGAGGGTTCGAAAAAAAGGCAAAAAGGCTAAAACTGCTTAATCCTCAAAAATAGCATTACCGGTACGTTCGTGTCATAAATGCCGATGGAAAGCTTCCTGCTGCTGTTCCGTTAGGACGGAACAAGATGTGATCGTGGAAGAAAGGAGAACTAAGAACAGTCAGATTGAAGAGGACATTGCTTTACAGTTACCCTATGACAATAAGGAAGAAGAATGGAACGAAGATGAAACTGAAGAAAGGGTGCATGAAGAGAGAGAAGAAGAACAAGAGCAAGAAGAGGATTCTATGGAATGGCGGTGTTTTGTCGCGTCCACGAATGACTGAATCGCGACTGTCGTCCGCCGCTTGATCGCTTTAGACGACTGGTTTGTTTCGGTGAGATTTAGAATACAGTTCCGAATGTTGAACTGTGTACTGTGAAGCTGAGGTACGTTTCTTGTTGTTGTGAACTGTGAATTGTGAGATTGACGTTGTAGGAAATGATGCGCGTTACGAATGTTTACGAATATACTTGTAGAACGTTTGTGAAGATTGGTAGAACGTTTGTGAATAAGTTCCGAACGAATGAACTTTGTGAATAATACTTGTGCGAATAAGGCGCGTTTGTGAAGTTTGGTAGAACATTTGTGAATATGTTCCGAACGAATGAACTTTGTGAATGATACTTGTACGAATAAGGCGCGTTTGTGAATTTTGGTAGAACGTTTGTGAATACGCGGCGCCGAAGTGACTCGGATTTATATGGAGGAGTTCGACTGGTCACTCCTCCATACCTCAAGACGATACGCTAATTAGTTAAAGTCAAAAAGTCAAGACTCCAATCAGCGTATGTCCTGAGTGCCTCCAACCCCCGTTCTTGTGCCCTTAGCACGCGTTTCGAGAACGAGGGTGGGGTGAGCCACTCGGAGCGGGAAGGTTTCCCGAATTTCGGCAACGAAGGGGAAAGTTCTTCCGGGCCCGTGTACCTCTCGCATGTGGGTACCGGCTGAGCGCCGGGCCTTTCGGAAGTCCCTTATTTATGGCACGCTCTTGGCTACTGAGGAATTACGGTAACTCGAAATTAAACTATTGTCCCTCTACGGATGTTAAGAGGGTTCTAAAAACGACAAAACGGCTAAAACTTCCTAATCCTCAAAAGTAGCATTACCGGCACGCTCGTGCCATAAATGCCGATGGAAAACTTCCCGCAGCTGTTCCGAAGGACGAAACAGGCGGAGTTGCGATTCAGATAAAGAAAATGACGATAACAATCAAGAAGCACCTGCGCTCAGAAGATCGAACAGGAAAGAACAGTCCCCTGAAAGGTATTACTCGGCGTTCTTAACATTTGAATAGGCTGTTTCAGGTCCTGACAAGAATCGGTGGATGGAAGCAATTACTTAATAAAAAAAAGTCATGAGGAAAAACAACACCTGGACACTGGTGTACGCAAATGAAGTCCAAGGAATAAGACCACTATCTAGCAGATGGGTGTTAAAAATCAAAGACAATGGGAAGTATAGAGCGCGCCTGGTTGTCCGAGGGTGTGAACAAAGAAAAGATCTAGATTACGAAGAAATCTATAGTCCAGTGGTAAGCAATGCTTCTTTACGAACGTTATTCTCTATTGCTGCCAATTAGAATCTACGAATAATAACACTGGACATTAAGACAGCATTCCTACATGGAAACCTAAAAGAAATAATTTACATATACCCACCTCAAGGATATAATGAGCCAGGAAAATTGTTTAAGTTAAAGAAGACGACTTATGGCCTAAAACAAGCCTCCTTTTGCTGGAACGAGCGATTCACAAAGTTTCTCAAAGATAAAAACCTCATTCCTCTTAAGAGTGATCGGTGTTTGTTTAAAAGAGAAAATTCAGATCTGATGTTGGGAATCTATGTAGACGACGGACTCCTGATCGGCAGTAACGAAGAAGAGATGACTCAATCGCTGAACGAACTAGAAGCGTCATTTTAAATGACAATAGATAAAAATCAACAGAAGTTCCTTGGTATGAAATTTCAATGTACATAAGACAGTATAAGATTATCACAAGGTGACTACGCTAACAAGGTGCTTGAGTGTTTTCGGATGGAAAACTACAAACCTGTAAAAACACCTATCAACCCATGCTCGGATGCAAGCGAAGAAACAACAAGCAGCTCTAACTTCCCGTACAGAGAAGCAGTAGGCAGTTTACTGTACCTGTCGACGAAGACAAGACCTGACTTGGCCTACGCAGTCGGATATTGTAGCAGGTATGTGGAACAGCCAACGGACAGAAATATAACAGACTTAAAACGAATTTTGAGGTACCTCAAGGGAACAGTAAGCAGTGGGATTCAATACAAACGAGAGAGTTGCGATGATACTATTTTCGCATACTGCAATTCTGACTTTGCCGGGGACTGTTCAACCAGACGTAGCACCACGGGCTATGTTATTTGCTACGGAGGTGGACCCATACTACGAACATCAAGAAGACAACAAATGATATCTACATCCAGCACTGAGGCTGATTTCGTAGCAGCAGCAGAATGTTGTAAAGATTTGCGTTATATAAAAATGGTTATTGAAGAAATAATAGGTAAGAAGGTGAAAGTTAAGCTACAAATCGACAATCAGGGAGCTATATCTTTGATTAAAAGCGGTGCGGTGAACAAAATGTCGAAACACATAGATATAAAATACAGATACGCCAGAGAGATTGTAAAAACTGACCTCATTCAAATTGAATATTGTCCAACTGACAGACAAGTGGCCGACGAATTCATAAAACCTCTAGCTGTAGAAAAATTTTGAAAGTTTAAAGCAGTTCTAGTTGACAGCGAGTAAAGAGCAAAGGAGAGATAAACCATTTCACACAATTGAGGGAGAGTGTTGAGAACAATTAATGTGAATAGTTGGTATGAATGTGGTGTATGAAAGTATGTTGGTAAGAATGAGTGTGTTCTGAATGATTGCTGTATGGTATGATCGTCACTTCGTGTTTGAGAACCGAGAGAGGAAGTAAGTAAGAAACACAAAACGAATGTAAAATTAAAATTGCATAAAATCATGATAAAAGATAAGGAAACGTTATTGTAATTATTAATTAAATCTATGTTATTATTATTATTAAATATTAAAATCTAAAAGGCTTTCATTTCTCCATTAAAACTAAAAATATTGTCCCTGACCACATCAAAATCCCACAAAATAAGAAACATTACAAAAGAAAGACGTATAGAATATCCAAAGAAATTAACATTGAGAAAGGAAAAAATAATGATACTTGGAATAGAAAATAATCCTCGCACATCAGCACCGAAACTTATAACGACAGTTAATCATAATTTTAAGAACGGTATATATCAAAGAGTATTGTAGACTAATAATTTTCATACATACTTCGGAAAAAAGCGTACACGAAAGAATTTTCAAAAACGAATCTTATTCTGTAACAAAGTGATTTTCTCCAATGGGAGCAAATTTAAATCAAAATTAATACACTTTCGGTTAGGATAGTTCGGGTGCAAAAAGTGCAATATAACATTATAAATAAAAAATACAATTCTAAGTGTAAAACCAGAAGGTTGCCCAGTAATATGAGAATCCATAACAGCAAATGAAATCGAAAATCCCACTATTATTGATGGAACTTTAAATAAATACAGGCTTAATATTCTCAAATAAAATATTAAACAAAGAGCAGTTAAAATACACCTACTGAATGAATTTTATTTTCCACAAAGTAATAATCCTGAACACACAACTTGAATTGCTGAAAAGGATGGAAATGTAACACCCGTCATTACAATATGAACTCCTGCACCGAGTACTCACATAAATCCCAAAGAATGATTTACACTGAAATTAAAAAAGACTCGGAAATTATGGAACAACTTCCAAAGAAATGTAAAAAGATAAAATTTGCAAAATGTATAACTCCATCCAAAGGGAAACAAGAAAGAAATTTTTAGATATTATGGAAAGCCAGTATATTGTTAAATCATACTATTCGTGCTAAAGAAGGATTAATCAGATATTAGCATCAAAACCTTCAAAATTATTTGTACATTCGAATCATTTTGTATATTTATACTTTATACACCATAATTCATGTTCTCAAATTTATTTATAATTTTACTAATTCAATCATAAGACTTCTATCTTATTTTATTAAAAAGTTTACATAGAAAATTTAAATCTAATATATATATATATATGTTCAATATGCTAACGATGTAAGATGACAAATTGTTTTTTAGCTACAGGTGAATCTAATACGTATCAGCTAAATAAAAATCTTCCAAACATCAAGGCATTTACGTAACCTTTTATAATTACCCTAAAAAAGCAACTTCAGAGAAAGCATACGAATATCGCATCAGAAAAAAGACTGCTCCAAAAAGATTATTTACCAAAACAAAAAAAATGTAAAGCAGCACAGAAGAATTAAAACCCGAAAACAAACTAAAACATCTAAAATAATGACTCTCCTAATGCAGAAAATGATGATACACTGTATATATACCATAGCAATTAGTTTCAAAACAATGCTCGCAAGAAGTTATGTTTCAGATGTTGTTTCAAATTTACAGAACTACTGAATAGAATTTTCTCCAGCATGCAAATATTATCATCTAGAACAATAAAATACTAATAAAATGTACTGTATTTTTATACGAACATTCTTTAAACATAAATCTAATTAAAAAGTTTATAAAAATATATATAATGGAAAATACTAAGAATACATATACAAATAACTTCAGAAACTCAAATTAATGTTTTCATACATGTGTATAGATACATAAATTAATCATGAATTGTTTGGTAGACAATATTAGGTACATTTATCTCAGATCCTGACTTTCACGCATCTTGTATTTCTTGAATGGTACTTAAAAATTTATACATTTCATAGTTCTACGCTATTTTACATAAAAGACAAATAATGATTCTTTAACTGAGACAAATTAAACATAAAATGTCAACTACACTTCAATTGACAAAGATCTATCTGTTGCTATGTAATACTGGGCATACATGTTCATATCGTATTACTTGAGCAAACTCAAAGCTTTAAATTTCAGTATTTTGCAACACCAGGTCTGCATCATGGTTATAAAGCTTAAATATATAATCATCATCACTAAGTTGGAATCACATTTTAACACTGGTAGCATAAAACACATTAAACAAATACTTTAGATATTATAGAAGGTAGAAATAACACTCTAAATGCAATGTGTCATGGTTCGACCAGCCTTCTTTTGGTTACTTTATGATTTAAAAAATCTTCACTGCATTACAATCTAGAAATCCCAGCCCATTTATAAATATTAACAAATATTTATTATAAGTGTAAAATAAAATATTACACAATAACATTATTAAATTAAGTTCAAGATCACCAATCTGATCACCAATCATTAAATGTAGTTGATTATTTTAAACATTTCAAAACAATTAATAAAAATATATTATTTATGCCTCTTATTGTTTACCTGTTTAATATATCTATCCTTATATGTAAATCTCATTAATTACTTACCCTTATTAATTCAAAACCACAATATGATGTGAAGAATGCCATTCACTAATTATTTAAATCGTAGAATACTCTTCTGTATTACAGTATACATAACAATGCAAAGAAGTTATTCTCGTCCTCAGACCATCAATTCCGAACAACGATGTCTATGTCATCATTAGCCATCTAAACATAAACCATATACAATTTTATTTAAGCAATATTTATAATTATACATGCAAAATTTAAATATATAAGAGTTAGAAATGAATATTATACAAATATGTACATCAAATATAAGGTTCCTCAAACATTATGTCCAATTCGTTTATGAACATACTGCGACACCTAAAACATGAAAAATTCTTATTTAAATATTATTTTAATAGCTATGTTTATAAAAATGTGTGCACAAATCTGATATGATATTTAGCTGATACGTATTAGATTCACCTGTAGCTAAAAAACAATTTGTCATCTTACATCGTTAGCAAATTGAACATATATATATATATTAGATTTAAATTTTCTATGTAAAATTTTTAATAAAATAAGATAGAAGTCTTATGATTGTATTAGTAAAATTATAAATAAATTTGAGAACATGAATTATGGTGTATAAAGTATAAATATACAAAATGATTCGAATGTACAAATAATTTTGAAGGTTTTGATGCTAATATCTGATTAATCCTTCTTTAGCACGAATAGTATGATTTAACAATATACTGGCTTTCCATAATATCTAAAAATTTCTTTCTTGTTTCCCTTTGGATGGAGTTATACATTTTGCAAATTTTATCTTTTTACATTTCTTTAGAAGTTGTTCCATAATTTCCGAGTCTTTTTTAATTTCAGTGTAAATCATTCTTTGGGATTTATGTGAGTACTCGGTGCAGGAGTTCATATTGTAATGACGGGTGTTACATTTCCATCCTTTTCAGCAATTCAAGTTGTGTGTTCAGGATTATTACTTTGTGGAAAATAAAATTCATTCAGTAGGTGTATTTTAACTGCTCTTTGTTTAATATTTTATTTGAGAATATTAAGCCTGTATTTATTTAAAGTTCCATCAATAATAGTGGGATTTTCGATTTCATTTGCTGTTATGGATTCTCATATTACTGGGCAACCTTCTGGTTTTACACTTAGAATTGTATTTTTTATTTATAATGTTATATTGCACTTTTTGCACCCGAATTATCCTAACCGAAAGTGTATTAATTTTGATTTAAATTTGCTCCCATTGAAGAAAATCACTTTGTTACAGAATAAGATTCGTTTTTGAAAATTCTTTCGTGTACGTTTTTTTCCGAAGTATGTATGAAAATTATTAGTCTACAATACTCTTTGATATATATCTTTCTTAAAATTATGATTAACTGTCGTTACTAGTTTTTTTTTTATTTGAACCTAATCAACCTCTACTGAGGTTATTTTGCATTACATGGTTTAGCAGTACATGTGATTTAGTTAAATGTATAAGCAGGGGGATACATAAATTGTGTGAGTGTGGAAGAAATGAGATTAGTGAGGTGACAAAGATAAACTAACAAGTTACAGCTTTTTAAAAATGAATGGATGGCACTGCATACTGCTGTTGTGGGATACCGAAGTAAAACATTACGTAACAGCGGAAGTTTGTGATTCGATTTGTGCAGTTTGCTGATCAGATTCTTTCTTTGGTCGTTGAACAGCTGGCACTGCCACAGCACGTGGTCGATGTCCTGCCTATCGTAACGACATTGACATTTCGGGTCGTTAGATAAACCTATTCGTGCTAGGGAATATGCCAGATTATAATGATCAGCCCTACACCTGTTGATGGTAACTATGGTTTCTCGCTTTAAGTTTTTTCCCGAAAACCAGGGTTTAGCGATATTGCTGTGAAAGTTTGTAAAGAAGTTCTTCCCTTTAGTCAGTCCCGCGCTAGTGATGTAGTCGAGAGTAGATTCAGTTGCTGCTATTTTAGCTTGTTCACTGAAATCCGTGAAGGGAACTTTGGTGGGGCTTGACGAAGCAGTGTTAGCTGCCATCTTGGCTAACTTGTCTGCTTCTTCGTTTCCGCGAATACCTATGTGGGCAGGAATCCAGTACAATTTAATCGAATTTTCGCTTTGAGCTTTAATACAGAATTCAGATATTTTTGTTTTAATTTCCAAAATATAAGGGTTGGTTTTGATGTTTGCTGAACTGTGGGCTAAAGCGAAAAGGGCACTAAGAGAGTCGGTGAAAATAAGAAATTTACGATTGGGGTATTTCAGAGCTATTTCCATTTCGTCTCTTATAGCTAAACATTCCGCTGTAAAAACTGAGGAGACTTTGTTAATACTTCTGGTTGTAGCGATATCTAGATCGAAGCACAAGCATGCACTTCCCACCAAATGCGATGTCCCGGATTTACTTCCATCAGTGTAGATGGCATGGGAGTTTTCTTCTGTGACTAGTTGGTTGAGTAGTGTGTTAGGGTTATATTTGTGTAATAAGGTTTTTCCAAACTCGGTATTGATGTCTATGTTCCTCATAAGAGAGTGGTAGTCTGTATGGTGGATAGGAAACTGATCCTTTCTACTATACTGATCGGTAGAGTAAATATGCTTGCTAATATTTTTGGAATTGCCAATGCAAGATAGAAGAATGCGGTTGCAGAATTTACATTTTTTGTTCTTGCTGGCTAGAATTTTACCAAAGTGGGAAATGGTTTCATGCACTAGTAACTTTTTATTAGAGAGGACTTTGAACAAATATCGGTTACATAGCAATTTGGAACGTTCATGAAGGAGATGGAGTTTATTTTCTGAAATGAGGATATTGGTGAGAGTGCTGATTCTATAGCCAAGGGCAGCTCTTATTGCTGCATATTGAATTTTTTCCAGTTTCAATATATTTTGAGCTTGCATTGGGAAATAGATAAAACACCCATAATCCAAAATTGACCGTATAAAGCATTTATAAATAATTATTAGCTTATCCGGATCGGCGCCCCACCAAGTGCCCCTCACAAACTACATTATGTTCATGGCTCGCGAACACTTTTTTTCTAACATAATCGATCTGCTGGCTAAAAGTCATTCTATAATCAAAAAGTATACCTAGGAAGCGTGCATGGTAACTTGATTTGATAGCTGTGTCAATTATTTTTGTTTCAGTTTGACTTGGTTTAATGTTATGTTTGTTGAAGCGTACAAAGGTTGTTTTATAAGTTGAGAGGTCCAAGCCCAAGTTGTAGAGTTTATCGTGTATAAGTGAGATGGTCTTTTCAAGAAGTTTCTTGTTTTTACTATAAACTGCAATATCGTCAGCGAATTTGCTAATTGTTACGCCTTTAGGTATATTTTCTGCGATTACTGAAATATATATATTAAATAGGAGAGGGCTGAGAACTCCCCCTTGTGGTACACCTTTGTGCACTTTCCTGGAAGAGTTGCCCGTGATGTCTGTGACGATCAGCCTTTCAAATGTTAAGTGTTTGATGAATTTTATCAAGGAGGCAGGGCATCCTATTTTGGCTAGTTGGCACAGGAGTATGTTGATGTTGACGTTATCGAAGGCGCTGTTAATATCAAGAAATACAGCTAAAAGGTCTTTTTTAATGCTGAATGCTTCTTCTACATTGAGAACTAGATTGGTGAGATTGTCGATGGTTGAATGACCTTTTCGAAAACCAGATTGAGACCTGGGAAGAAGGTTATTGCGTTCTATCCACCAATCCAGTCTGTTTTTTTACCATGGATTCAAAAGGTTTGCAGAGGCAAGATGTAAGGGAGATGGGTCTAACGTTTGTCCCGCCCGGTTTATTGATAAAATGTACATACGACCTTTTCCACTCAGCTGGATAATTGCTTGTGGCATACATTTCATTATACAGATCAAGTAGGATGAGTTTGAATTTTATGGGAATTTTCTTAATAATTTCAAAGTCTATCCCATCGATGCTAGGAGCAGAGTGGATAGATTTGCTTGACAGGGCATGGTTGAATTCCGCAAAGTCGAATGGGGAACTTAGGAAAACATTTTGGTTACAGGCGGGGAGACTGCACGGATCAATGGCAACCCAGGGAGGGCTGATTTTATACCGGGCTTGAGTAATCTTACTATTCCGCTGGTGGTTCTCAGATGTGTGGGCTGGCGTGATTTTGACCCATTTGTTTTTTAGGATTTTTCTCATGTTCCAGACGTAGGTGCTGTTGGAGGAAATATTTAATTTTCCGACGAAATCTCTAAAATTATCTCTTTTTTTCTTTTTGAACGTTTTTATGGTTAAAGCGGATGCCTGCTTATATTCTATAAGATCGTTATGATTTTTGGTCAATTGCCAGGTCTTGTGTTAGTTCGTTTGCCGCCTCTTTTGGATCTCGTAGTAAAAAATATTTTTCAAGGAAGTCCATGAGTTGATCGAAGTTTAGTGGAAATCTTTGCTGGTTATTATCTATTAGGTCCTTAGCTGGTTTTAGCACTGCGCTTAGGTCAGGTTTTTTGTTGACACAGATTATCCTTCTTTTGACGTGTACGCATTCCATTTCTCGTTGCATCGGTTGAGGTGCTTTGAACATATCCGGAGCTTGTACGTTTGAATCGTTGATGCTCGCGGTACAGATTCCTGCATCATTGCTGTCGGTGGGGTTGTTTAATTGAGCTGATCCTACTGTGGTAATGGAGTGAGTTCTTTTGTTGACATAGATTGTATCTTGAGGTAAGGAAGGTACCTCTATTATTACGGATGGAAGAAGATCGTTGACAATCGGTGCCGGTGCGTTAGTCTTGTTGGGACCTTCTCGACGGTGGTTGGGTTGTTGTCGGTTGCGTACTCACTTTTCGGGCACCGGTCCGCGATGTGTCCTTCTTCATTGCAATTGAAGCAAACTGGCTTATCCGTGGATGCAAAAATTCTGTATTGTGGCCCCTCGTGCATGATAGTGAATGACTGTGGGATTTTAACAGTGTCCTCCGGGTTGACATAGATCTGCCTTCTGAAACTTAGAATATGAGCGAAGCCCGGTTCTTAAAAAGGACATTTTTTAGGTGGTACGAATGTTATTCCTTTTGAATGCGTTTTCCAAGATTTGATTGGGAATGGTACGAGAAACATTAGATAGAATGATACGTTGAGGCGGAGAGATGAGAGGTTTCAGTTCAATAATAACGTTATTTATGTTTACACTTTTGACTTTAGATGTTAGCTCAGTGGCAGTTTTGGTGGAGTCTAAATATATACAGATTCTCGCGTTTGAAATGCGTGAAATGAATCTAATTGCACTGGCACCTACTATATTAGCGATGCTACTTGCGTAGGCTTGGATCGGAATACCTTCCTTGGCTTCTAATACTATTGCTTGTTCTTTCTTAGGATAATTGTTATTGTTGGCGGTTTCCGCATATGTTCGTCGTTTGGTATCAGTAGTCGGTTGGGTTGAGTCGATCATGTTACTGGTCGTATTTAGGTTGTAGTAGTGGTTTTTTAATTCTGCTGGCATTCTTGGTTGCCGAGTGTTAACAAGAGCTCCCGGCGAATACGGGGCTCTGGTGAAAAATTCACTATGCACACTATCACTTATAAAGTTTACTTGTACTTCGAAGACGGCACTCGCGAACGGTCTTGACGCTAAGCGATCTCAACGAAGACTCTGGTTACAAGTTTTGGTGCAGATGTGCGAGGATTATTTTTTATTCCAAGTACCATTATTTTTTCCTTCCTGAATGTTAATTTCTTTGGATATTCTATACGTCTTTCATTTGTAATGTTACTTTTCTTTTATTATATACTGTGGTATTCTTGATTTATTTCGGCTTAGTGATTGTACAATTTTTTGATAATATCTATTTTTATTACGTAGCTGCAGTACTAATTCATGTTCACATTTACTTAATCTTCTCGTCCTCGAGGTTTGGTTAATTTTGAAGAGTTCCGTTATAGGAAAATTGTTAACCACACAGTATATTGAAATCAACAAACGTAAGATGGTTACATCTCATTTATAGAAATTACTCCTTTTGTTTACGTGTTCAACTAGCTTTTTTGACTCTATAGGTCCTATGTTTAATCTTAGTGCATTTTTTACAAAATTTGTTTCTAATCATAGATTCTTAAATTATTTATCTTATTTTATTTACTCACCTGTTTTGAAAATTTTCAAAATATTCAAACTATGCATTGTGTCCTGCTAAAAATATTGATAATACCTAGTTGTTTATGTTTAAAAAACTATAGACCTGAGAATTTTATATTAAAATTCCCAGTCTATGCTGAGCCTTTAGAGGAAGAGTGGAATCGACAAAGGGTCTATAAGGTCAACGCTGAAGTGTACTTTTGGTGGTTATGAAACCGTTTATTTTTCTGGTACAAAGTTAGACGTAGCGATTTTTGTGGTGGGTCCCCTGTCCTGGTCTTTTCGGGGTTGACCTGGCCTCTGGTCTTCTGGCGGGCCTCTTGCCGTTCAGGTTTTTTCACCTGAGAACAATGTGGACTGTATTTTAATTATTATTATTAGTTGACTGTTTTTTCTAAAGTCCGAGTCGTCTTATTACACGGCGATATACCATATCGCGACGACTCCTTTTGCCGATAATAAATCTCGTTAAGAGATTAAGTGTTGAGCATCGAAACGCTACAACACATATAGATCCGACGTGTCTGTGTGTTTCGACCACGTCTCGGTACTATCGAGGATCTACTCTCTTATGTGTGTATTCGACTCGCCTATGAAATAGACGATTCTGTCGCAATACACACAACGTCTTCTTCCGTTCGTTCCCCTTGCGTGTGTGTTGTAAGGACACACGCAATGCGTAGTCCCATATTGGCTGGCCGCATGGACCTGCAGAAACTGCAGAGTGCCTCCAGTGTAGCAATCACATAGCCGCTGGGGCAGCTCTGCATTGTTTCTACATTATTGGTGCATGCACCGCCGGGCCTACACTGCGACAGGCGTAGCTATTGCATCATAGCCCTTGCAGCTGTAAAGGAACGACCGTTGCTTCGATCCACAGATCGAGCGTATTCTGTGACTTTTTCAAGACCCCCGTGCGTGAATTCCATCTTCACATGATGCACGGGAGCAGGAGAAATCCTCCACTAGAATACACCTGCTGTTCGTGGGCAGGATTTTAAGAAAGACGTACGCCATTCTGTGGGCGTGCATCCCCTAATGCTTCACAAAGGGTAAGGACAGCAGAGATGCACGGGACAGAATAGTTGATTATTACCGCCTTGGTCGAGCTCCGAAAATCGGAGATCATCGACTGTTCTTTCCTCTTTATCCAGAGGAATTCAGGTGCTTTTGTCGGTGGGCCATAAGAAACTTATGTGTGCCCACCGACGTCACGGAGCTGCGGAATGCGAAACGCAAGAATCTACAATCGACGATTTCCGCGTCCAAGTGTAAAGCTCTTCCGCACGTTGGTCGATGCGCGTGTCTCTGCGTACAAAAGCGTATAAAATGAACCTACCGCACGACCACTTAACGGTAACCCCGTGACTCGAATCGATTCAAACAATTCCCGAATCCACGACGCAAAATGACGTTAAAGCTCTACGGGAATATCTGACCGATTCTCTAAACTCTAAAAGTGTAAAACTTTAGACGCCTGAAACTTCTTCAAAAAGCTTGTTCTTCCGCTCGCGCACGGTTTATATACCTCGCGGAAGGAACTTTTTTCTCTCTCTCACTCATTTGGAAACGCCCTTTCTCGGATCGTTATTAGTAATTTCGATTAATCGGGCAACAGGCGTTAGATACCCTATAAACACCTTTTTCTCTTGTCCTTGCGGCTCGGTGTCCTCGAGCTATAATAGCCAAGGCCAAGGTGATGTTTACCGAATTTACCGTTAGAAATTACCCGATTATTATTACTCTTAATAACGATGAACTCAGAGGTCGCGAATCCAGGGGCGTCGCTATGTGCGATGTCGCCCGAACCTCGTTTCAAAACGTACTTTTTTTAACACGGAGACTGAGTTGCTTCGTGCTTGAATACCATGGTACTACTCCAACTGTTTCCTGAGACTCTGACCCTTCTGTATATTCTGAAATTTGGGATATTAACCGAGTCTTTGGGGTTCAATAGCGTCTCCGTAAGGAGTACAATATCAGGTTGTTCACATGTTATTAGCAATAAGAGTTCATTTTTATTTTTAAGGAGGAACGGATGTTCAACAAGATAATTTTGAGGAATCCAGTCATTAGTCAAGCGAACTGATGATCTGGATAAAAGCTTGAAACTTTTCGCTGTTAGACTTGCATGATCTAAGTCTATTATTCAAGATTTTGACCGTGTTTAGCATACGCCCAACATCAATCAGGGTTCCCAAGGTCTTGAACTCTTCCAGGAGTTCGTTAATATTTTCTTGTTCCCTACCGGTTGAAGAAGCTCCTGAATAAACAACCCTTTACTGTGTCGGTGAAGGATCTACCAGCCGCCACTTACTCGATTTTTTGTCAGAGCCCCTTGGGAAAGCAGGCCAGTTCTCCTGAGCGAGCTCTGGTGGGGGCAAACCTTTTCCAAGAGAGGGAGATGGATAATTATTTGGACTGACCATCTTCTTATTTTTCTCCCGAACATTCAGGTAATTGAGTAGAGCGGGACATTTAGAGTAGTTTGCGATATGACCCGCACCACAGTTAACACACTTGGGTGCAGCCTCGACTGGCTTAACACAGACGGAAGTGTGATGATTTTCTCCACACTCGACGCACTTCGGGGGCCTGTTGCAGTTCGGAGCTGAATATCCAAAGCTCTGGCACTTGTAACATTGGGTGTGTTTTTTTATTTGAGTAATATCTGTCCCAATAAATCCTTATACTAAACAAGTAGCCGACTTTGTTTAGCATGCTCATACTCGTGCCCGCAGGAAAATTAATTCTGAAAACCGGTTTAAGACTCGATTTGCCGAGCCACTAATCGGGGTAAGGCCCTGTGCCTTAATTTCTTCAAAACCTCTTCCAAAGGTGTATTGGGAAGCCCTTTAAGTACAGCGCTTAAAATTTTTTCATTCTTGTTGGTAAATCTAAAAAATGCGTGATTTTCGTCACGTAAGAACTTAAGCATCTTATTGTGTGATTCAGTATTTGAGAAGTGAATCCGAATCCCTTCTTTGAGAAGCTTAAGTCTGAATGTTCTCCCACAGAATTCTATGAGTTTTTTTTCGAAGAGTGATGCCGAACACGAGAAGTTATTTATGTATATGGGCGGTATTTTACTCGATAGCCTCTTTGTTTCGGCAGCAGGTACATGAACACTATCATGTAAATCAGCCTTTGGGTTTCTATCCGGATTTTTAACCGTTTTATCAGAGATAGGACTATGTTCTGATCTCGGTGATACTGTACGATATGTTGATTCGGGATTAGGCGAGAGGGTCGAGGTGCAATCACTGCAATCTTCTTCGAAACTTAATCGCCTTTGACCATGATTGTCGGTGGCGATACAAGGTCCTCCATCAAACCAATTTTCATTACATTTGTTCAATACACTTTCAATCTCTCCCAAAGGAGCCGTCTCAATAATATCCGTAGCAGGGATTCTCAGATCATCGGCCATTGGCCGCTTAAGGCCCCTGCAACACCTAGAATCCACAGTTGTTTTTTTGCCCTCTGTATTACACAACGCGTCCAGCAGGGCTAAAAATTCAGAACGTAAGATTTGCTTGAGTGCAAGCGCAAGGTCTTCACTGAACGACGCCAAGACACAACTGTAAAGCACGTTTCAAGGTACTACTCTTCTAACGATTGCTTCTAACGATAGCTCAAGTGTCTCTGAGTATCTGTTTCTTTTTGTGAAGATTGCTGGCTGGTTGCGCCGCTCCTGTCTGTGAGACCAGACTTATCGGCAAAAATGTAGAGAATGGTGTTACCTACGGAAGTGAGCAGATAAAATCTGTGATTAGCATGAAGTATGGGGAGGAAAAATTTCGGAAAACCTCCTACCCAGGAAGGGATTAACCGGAACTGTTGATAAGGCAATTGGGTTGAGTGTAGTGTGCGGATTATGGTTGGGCCTTGAGTGAAAGCGGTACGGAGATTTTTGTCCTGTAAGGAATACGGTTATGGTCGTAGGTCCCTGTGATTTGGACTAAGAGGTTATGGTGGTGGGCGACATCATATCTGCTAACTTGGGATATTGGTCTCGTTTAGGAGATCGTCTGTGGGGTATCTGAGAGGTTTGCCTGTAATAGTTTTTAGAATTTTGTTTTGGGTTCTCTTGAGGAGGGTATTTAATGGGTGGTTGTTGTTGGTGGGGAACCATCAAGAGTGAGCGCCGTAGGTGATAACCGGCCTAATGCACGCTTTGTAGATGTGTAACCGAAGTTTTAGATTTATGTGAGATTTATGGTTTATGATTGAGTGTAAGGCGGCGGAGATCTTAAGAGCTTTGTTGACTCTGTCCTCAACTGTGGGTCGCCAAGAGAGGCGGTTGTGTAAGGTGATGCCTAGGTATTTTACCGACCGCAGTGTCATCACTGCGGAGAGGAGGAGGACTCGGCGCAGCACACACTCGAGGAGTGTCCCGCATGGTCGCGGGAACGCCGAGAACTCAGAATCGCAATCGGGCCGGACCTCTCGCTGCCGGCAGTCGTCGAGGCGATGCTGGACAGCGAGGGGTGTTGGAGGGCGGTGTCCTCCTTCTGTGAGCGAGTCATGCTCAAGAAGGAGGAGGCGGAGCGGGCTCGGGAGAGAGCCGCAGCTCCGTCAAGACGGGGACGGTGCCGTCGGCGTGGTGGGCGCTGGTCAAGGGCACCGTAAAAGCCGGAATTTGGTGATGTTGCTTGGCCGCTTTCCTCGACGGCCGATGAAAGCAGCATCACCAGGGGAAGTGGCCGTCGCAGTTAGGGGGCTGCGACGCCATTGCACAGCTTCTCCTGATGTAGGTCGGCGCCGTGCGGTGGTTGCGCGGCGCTGATTCAGCCACTGAGGGGGTTCTGGCCCCCGGCAGTGATGAGTCTTGATTGAGACGACGGCGTGGGGGAGTACTGGAAGTGTTCTTTCAGAGTTCCCGGTGCTCTCCCATTTCGCTGAAGAAGGCCACCGTGGAGGTTTTAGCAGGTAAAATCCTGCATAACCTCGCCACCCCCCCAGGGTGGTGGGGTATCTTTTCGAAGATTTCCTCCACGTAAAAAAAAAAAAAAAGAATTTGTTAACTGTTTATAGAATAGATTGTAAATGCGAAAAGCGTGACCATGACAATATTTATTAATTGCTGTGGAGTCTTTAGAAAGTAGTTCAGATTCGCAGTCGGCCATGAGTTGTCGACTGTAGGTGGGTTGTGTTCGCCGACAATGGTAATGGTGTTCGGTTTTGATACAGTGGTCCTCTAAGTACTTATAGGGTAACATGATATGTTCATTTGCGTGCGTCATCACAAGTTCGTAAAGTATTGATGCTAATATAAAGATATTACCACTTCTTGCCGGAATAGGGTGCAGTTTCCGTAGTGTCCATTCTTTGGGTTCAAGTAGCGGAATTTGAATTTTGTATACCAGGAGCCCCTTTATGGTCCCTATAACTATCTTTGACATTCTAATTATTTCATTATAACTACTTTCGTTTAAGACTATTGGATATTTGACATGTAATTTTGTTTCCAGTTCAATCATGCTATTGATTACTTGGGAAGGGTTGAGTAGGTCGAGGTGTATTATTCCTTTGTGTCCTAAAGCTATGACTGTCTTTATAGTCCGTATGTCTGAAGCTGTCTCGTCTAAGAGTGTGGCAATGATTATAAGTTGTGAGTTTAAATGTGCTCTTTTACGGTCAGAATTTATAATGGTGTTCAGTTCGTTAAGATGTTTTGTGTCATGATCGTGAAGTTCCGTGAGCTCGCGTTGGAGTGTCGTAGTCAATAATTTTCGCAAGATGGTCGATTCGTTTTTTAGAGCTACTGATAATTTATGTTGGTCGTCAAAAAGTTTGTCAATATTTTGATTGATTAATTGAAGGTCGTTTTCATCTAATGTTCCAAAAAGTGACTTATTAAGTGACCCAATGATATTAAGTGGAGCTCGTTTTCTGCGTCTACTTGTGCCAAGGTCGTCTTCGAAGTGTACAAGTGTCTCTAAATTGTAATCGTCCAGTCGGGTACGCGTGAGTCGATGTTGAAGGGTAGAGATTTCTTTTGCACTGTCGCAAACTACATTGCAGAGTGTGTTGGTCGTATTGAGTAATTGATATACATGGTTCAGCCTGTCAGTGGTAGATCTAATATTTAGAGAGAATAGTAGTGTCCATGAGGAATGGTATAAGTATGCGGGTGATATTGTTTCTATGTAAAGCGTGGATGTTCCGAGTTTGTTGATGTGTATTCCCATTACCAAGTGGAGTGATAGGATTCCCAGGATGTAGCCCTTCATAATCTGGAATTAGGTAAAAACAATTTTAATCGGTTTCCATGTACAAAGGTGATTCTATTAGTGTCTAAGTATTCAATTAAATAGTTGGGCGGCCTAGCTTCTAGAATTTTAGCTGGGCCTAGCCAGTCAGATGCTAGTTTGTCCGTCTTGTGATCGTTCGAGACGAGCACTTTGTCGTTTGTATTAAATACTGTTTGTAGTTTTATGATGCGTTGCTGTTGGACTCTGAGGTGGCGTTCTTTTGCTTTTTCGATGTTTCTTCTTGCATGTTCGATGTATCGTAGGTATCTGTTCTTCCACATGTGGATGAGCTCGTTTCGTCCTAGGCATGGGGTGGTTGCGATCGTTGAGGGTAAATTTGCGTTTCTTCCAAAGGTAAGCTCGAATGGCGGATAACCGGTGCTTTCGTGGACGGAGGTGTTGTATCCCATACAAATTAGTTGTAATTGTAATAAGTTGTAATAAATGTAAATTTTCGTCCCTGTCTGTTTTCCTGTCACTGGTGCAAATTTTGATTAAGTCTTTTACAACGGCGTGTGTTCTTCCTAGGCTTCCATTTGACTGGGGATGGAATGTCGTGGTTTTTATATGTTTGATTTTAAATTCGTTTTCAAATTCATGCATTAATTCACAAATAAAGCTGGAACCTTTGTCTGTAAGAACGTGTTTCGGTGATCCGAAGATGTATATGTAGTGCTTCAGTAAGTGTTCAATAATTGTTTGAGCTTTGGTATTGCGCAGCGGGATGAGGATTAAGTATTTTGTGAGCATGTCTTGTATTGATAAAACGTATTCATTTCTGTGTTTAGTTTTACGTAAGGGTCCAAAAATGTCCATGGCAATTTTTTCGTTCGATTCTCTCGGGGTATCAGGAATGACTGGTGGTTCGGTCGGTCGAATTCTGGTTAATTTTTGCCGTTGACATGTCTCGCATCGCTTATCGAAGTCTACGATCCATGCTGGGCCAATAGTAGGATGATTTTATTCTTTCGATAGTTTTGTTTTCCCCGAAGTGTTGCGAGGAGTTTGCATTGTGGTTTTCGTATAATATCTGTTGAATTTCGTCCGCGCTTAGTTCGCGATATGGGTTTGGGTAGAATGATATATTAATATTAGGAATTCTATTGACTAAGAAGGTTAGGACATTTTGTACAAATAAGCATTCGTTCGCGCTTAGTGGATTTTCGTTGATTTGAATTTTCATGTCGGACTTGTTAGAATCACGAATTACCCCTTGGATGAATCCATTTAATTTCTTAATCAGGATTTCTTCATTAAATTGTCCCAGTCTATTTCTTGAGAGTTGGGTCCATGTCGGTGGGACCATCTGTCGTATAGTAATTGTTTTGTCTTCCGGTTTCAATTTGTAATTCCTAAATTCTTCTAGAATGTTATCGTTGGATGATTGGGGAGTGTCGTACAGGATTTCGTCTATTATTGCGTCTGCCGTTGGATTAGGAGGTGAGTTCTCTAACTCTTATATAAGTGTGTCGATTTCTTCCTGTGTTATCTAGGCCTGGTCAGTAGTATGGTGTATTCCAGATAAGGCGTCAGCTGCTGCGTTCTCCTTACCTTTACGATATTGTATGTCATAGTCGTATTCTTCTAGACGAAGCCGCCAGCGTAAGAGCCTTGATGAGGGGTCTTTTACGTTCATCAACCAGACGAGGGCCTTGTGGTCAGTTTCTATAGAAAATTTTCGTCCTAAAAGGTATTGTCGTAGGCGTTTTACAGCCCACACAATTGCACAGAGTTCTTTTTCAGTCGTTGTATAGTTTTGTTCAGCGGAGTTCAATGTTCGTGAGATGTAGCAACAAGGATGCCCTTCTTGCGATAGTATGGCTCTTATTCCATCTTGGGAAGCATCCGTAATCAACGTAAAGGGTTTGTCGAACTCTGGTCTCTTCAATACCGGTTCCTCTAACAAGCAACCTTTCAGTTGATCGAAAGCTTCTTGATGTTTTCCAATCCAGTGGAATGGTACGTCCTTTTTTGTTAGCTCGGTTAAAGGTTTAGCTACTTTTGAGAAATTCTTTATAAATTTTCTGTAGTATCCTGTTAAGCCGAGAAATCGTTTAATTTCCGTAACATTTCGAGGTGGTTTAAAATTCTGAACGGATTTAATCTTGTCGGGGTTAGGTTTTATTCCGTCTGGCGTGATTAAGTGTCCAAAGTATTTCAATTTGGGTTTTAGATACTCACATTCGTCAGGCTGAAGTTTAAGACCGGTGTCTCTAAGCCTCTGAAATATTATTACTAAATTTTTACTGTGATTTTCTATCGTGGTGCCAAAAATAATAATATCGTCAAGGTAGACGAAGCAGTGTTTTCCTATTAGGCCTCTGAGAGCTGTGTTCATCATGCGTTGAAAACACGCTGGGGCGTTCTTCAAGCCTAACGGCATGCGTTTATACTGAAAATGTCCTTCAGGCGTGCTAAAAGCTGTGTACTTACGGGCTCTTTCGGACATCGGTATTTGGTGGAATCCTGAGCTTAGGTTGAGTGCACTAAAGAATTTTGACTTCCCGAGGTGATCAAGTATATCGTCGATGTCAGGCATCGGATATGCGTCCTGTTCCGTTTGTTCATTGAGTTTTCTAAAATCGATAACGATTCTCCACTTTCTTTCTCCTGATACGTCCAGTTTTTTGGGGACAATCTATAATGGCGAGTTGAACGGTGATTCGCTGGGTTCGATGATTTCCTTTTGTCTGTCTTTCAATTTCACGTTTATGACATTCTGGGGGTCTATATGTTTTAACATTAATTGGTCTATCGTCTTTTAAAATGATGTCGTGCTCAGTTAAGTTGGTACACGGTGTTGGTTCATGTTTGAGTGCGAAGATGTCGGAGTATGCAAAAACAATTTTTTCTATGGGTTGTCAGTAAGCCGTCTCTATGTGTTCCGTTCGTAGATTCTGTCGCAGCAGAGTCGATCAGTCGTGGATAAGCTTGTATTGAAAATTTTGATGGGTACTTCTATTTCTTCTTCCTCTAAATTTATTGCTGATGCTTTTCCTAGTTTGCCGTTAAATATTGTATTTATTGGTTTGGTAGATTTTGGTAATATTTTGTTTGTTTCTAAGGTGTGTAGTACTAATGATTTACCGTCCAAAGTAAGTTTCTTGTTGTCTATGGAGTATTCATATTTTTCGAGATAAGGATTTCCAATTATTCCGTCTTCTATTAGTGGAAAATGATTTGGTACTATCAGAAATTCGTGGGTTTTCCCTAGACATGTGAGTTCCACTGACTCGGTGGCCGTGTGCTTGTCGTTGCCCATTAAGAATATTTGTTTTACTTTGCGTTTGACTGTGTCCGGATTTACGTAGTCATGTTTGATAAGGTTTACGCCTGCCCCGATGTCTAATAGAAGTCTACCCGTCCTTGACATTCCGCTGAGCTTAGCTCGCATGTGTCGGAGTCCTCTTCCGGTCGCGTGTATTCGAGGTACTCGTCTTCGTCCGTCTGTTGCGTAGGCTGTTCTTCCGTGTTGTTGATGCGCGGTGGTATCTTTCCAGTCTGTTCGTTCCGAAAATTCTTACGGTAGCATTTCTCTTCCGTATGGCCTATACGTTTGCAATATCTACATGTTATCTGGTTGGTGTCGGGTGTCTTCTGGGTCGTCGCTGTTCTTGTCGCGTGTGTCGGTATGTTGAATTGGATCTTGTCGCGTGTTGGTTGTCTGATACCGTCCTTCAGCCACATCTCCATTTCCGTTGCTATGGTCTGAGCTTCGTGTATTGTTTGCGGATTTCTCGAGATTACTAATTTCCCTAACTCTGTCTTTAAATTTAGTATGTACGTGTGTTTTGCTGAATCGTTTTCGGTTTCTATTGCTATGGATCTGGCTTGGTGAGTCGCGTGTTTCGCTTGTGTCGCGTAATGCAATTCGTTCAGCTGCTGCCTAAAGCGATTGTTAAAGCTTTGCACTGATTCCGACATGCCCTGCTTTATATTGGATAATTTTACTCTACAGTTACTAACCGAAGATGGGGGATTGACGTAGATTCGTAATGAGTCAAATAGTTCGTCGAAATTTTTTATCTTTAGATAGCGTATGTTACGTTTAGCCTGGTCTTGAATTTTTTCTACCAATATTAAATCCAGTAACAAATTTGGGTCCGTACACCGAGCAGCAGCTCCTTGTACTTGTCTAATGAAGTCTTCGATCCCGATATCGTCTCGTCCCCGTAAAACTTCAATAGTGCGAATTATCTCCTTAGTCGGGATGAGATTCGGTGGTATGGGTTCTGGTGCGGTAGTCCTGACATCGGCTACCGAGTGGGAGTCCGATGTCAACACGCTTTTCTGTTCGTGGATAAGGCAGCTTATCTCCCGAATTTCTCTAGATCTTTGTTTGTTTTCTCTGTCTAGCGTCTCTATGTTTTTCACGACGGATTCTAATTTCGCGCCTTGTTCCTCTACTTTAAGCGCGAGTTTTTCTATAGCGGCGAGGATTTCTTTAGTATCTGACATTTCGTCTGAAGAATCCGACTCTGAATCAGTCTCGATGGTACTTCGTGGTTCACGATATTGGGTAAATGCTGGTTCGGTACTCACCGATAATTTGTCAGGCCAAGGGTTTTGGAGCTGGCTCGCGTAGTCCGCTCCTTCCGTGGTCGAATGGTACCCCGCAATTGTTTCTTTATTGAAGGTCCGTTAGGAAGATCCTCACTTGGTGTGGCGCACGTAGTCCCTCGTTCCGTAGAAGAGTTTCCCAAGTAGAATATCCAATCCTGGCAGGATCGCCAAAATGTGACGGGGCCAGGTGGGGCTTGTCACTTTTTGAAGGGAACAGTCGCTCTTACTCGACTGTTCGGTTTTATGAATAACTATTGCTGGTTCTTTTATTGACACTTTGAAATATACTAATACTATGGTAGACCTTTTATTAGGTAAAATCAAGAGATTGGGAGAATTAAGAGGTGCGAGGTATAAAGAATATCGTACACCTTTTAGGAGTGACTAACTCTTCTTTATTTGGATTTCTTATATAGCTTCGGTCGATGCCAGGTGGTGGGGAGGCATCGGCCGTTATACAGACAGTGTTACGGAGTCAACTGAATCAGGTGTGGGTAGCTGGTGGGATATACGAAATTGGTTAGATAAGTTATTATATTTGTGCCAGTCTATCTTCTGGAGAAGGGGGTGGGCCAGGTTGTTGTCGGCGGGGGGGGGGTGAGTAGGATTGGTCTGTGGATGGAGGAGAATTCGTCGGTAATCGTACAGTCAAGTGATGTCGGGATGTTTGTTAGGAAAAGGTCTATGGTGGAGGGTTGGCATCTGGGTTGGAGGCAAGTGGGGTCGTTTGGAAATAGTATACGGTAATTGAAACTGAGGAGATTATTACAGAGTGTGTTTCCTGCTTGATTATTTCTATTGCTGTTCCAAGCGGTATGTTTTGCGTTGAAATCTCCTCCAATTAGTGTCGCAGGGCCAAAGCGAAATAGTGTCCAGGTATCTAGGGTTTAGCTGAATATTAGGTGGGCGGTAAAATACGCCATAATGAGTTTAGGGTGATGAAGTTTGACGAGGAGAACCTCGTGGTGGAATGTATTGTGGTTGTCGATCTCTGTGTGGGCGAGAGAATGGTGGATGAAGATGGCGACTCCACCATTCTTCGTCGCGCGGTCTTTTCTGAGTATTGAGTATCCAGGAATGTTGAAGGTGTGTGTGGGTTTTAACCATGTTTCAGCCACGAGGAGGATATGGATTTATCGCGAGTGTAAGATGTGAAGCAGTTTTCTTCTATTGAGAATGGAACTTGCGTTCCAGAACATGATATTGGGGAATTCGTCCATGTTTTTTAGTCTAAGTCTGATAGGACGGATAGGAAGGCATTGAATTTTTCTAATTTTGCCGTGCATGAGCGTAGTTTGTTACTGGGTTTTTCAATCATAGAGATCATCAGTTTGACGTCTGTGAGTTGATTTAACTTCTTAATTGCAGTCGTTAGTCGCGAGAAGTCGCTGAGGTCAGACGAGTCCGTTGGGTGACTATTGAATGGGGTTGAGGTTAATTGCGGGGGGGAGGGTGTCGTGTAGGTGTGTGAAGCTGCGATTTGGGCGTACGTAGCGGGATTAGCTTGCACCACGCTGTAGGCTGGTGTCTTAACTACTGGGAGTGTGGGGAAGGTGAGGAGGTTAGTCCTGGGGGGTGGTGCTGTTTTGCTCGAAATGTGGGGAGTGGTATCTCTTTTCGAGAGGTAGTTGAGGAAGGATGGGCATTGCGAATAATTTGCAGTGTGCTGTCCGCTGCAGTTGCAGCATCGGGGGGGGGGGGGGGGGGGGGGGGGGGGGGGGGGGTGGGACTTCATAGGGTTTTTTGCACTCTGTCGTCGGGTGTTTGTCTGCGCATTTCATGCAGATGAGTTGAAGGTTGCAGCAGATGAGTGCCCAAAGGCCTGGCATCGGTAGCATTGGGTGTATATTTTCTTCTTCGATAAGAACTTTTCCTAGTAAACCCGTACACTGAATAAGAATTTTATTTTAGAGATTTCCGAAACTGGGAATCCTGGGGGGAGTTTACTTTGAAGACATTAGTGTTTCTTAGTGTTTAAAAACGGAACGGTTGAGCACCGCGAAATTCGCCGGTAGTTTTTGTCGGTTGTTCCCGTTTGCGATGTCACCGTGCATCGGTAGGCATCGCAAAAAACCGTTGACGAAGACGACCTAGGCTCGCCTGTTTTTCAATGTTCTTGCCACGCACCGTCCGGTGCGTGAGTCATTGGAAAACAAAATAGGTGATGGGCTAGGTCGCACGTGCCGCGGCTAGATAGAAAAACAGAGAGAAACAGGAGAGGGAAAGAGAAAAGAATATGAGACTCGTCAGCGCCTCTTATCGGCGCTGAAATTAACGAAAATGCGCGTTCGTCGGGGGAAGCCGACGAACGGCACAGTTTATCACAGGACCTCGAGCGAGCGACTTCGGCGATCCAGGTCGTGCCGCATACCGAGAAGTATCCTGTTGAAGAAGCATAGCGCGAGTAACCGGAGTCTCCACGTGGCCAACGTGGGTCGACTCCCTTCGCGCTTCAACTGTCTTTTGAGGCAATTCTAGGAATTTCCAGTTTTGCTTCGGCCGAAGAAACCAGGCTTCAGCGTCCTGCTTTAGCGTCCTGCTTCTCGGCCCTCTCGTCGATTGCAGGGAAGGGTGCCCTGTGAATCAGGTCCAAGACAGAAGAACATAGTTCTTGACTGCTCACTGATTCACAGCGTCAGTCGCCTACCGCTTTCGTCACCCTCATCTGCCGCTGGACTAGCCGTGCTCTCCCGTGAGACCGTTTCCAAAGACAGGAGAGGATCCAAGCGGTCTGCAGGATCCTCTTGACTGCTCACGCGCTCACGGTGCATTCACACCGGGCGTCCGCACCCCTTGAGGTTGTGTCGGTGAGGGAATTCAAGGCCGAATCAAGTGCACCAAGGGAGGAGCCTTACAACCTCCACCCTTTGAGGCCGATTCTGGCATTTTCTACAGACGTAGAGTAGACTCCTTTTTGGTTTGTCGCTCTCGTCTCAAAAATTACAGTCCACTTCGCCGCACAGGCAAAAGGCAGTTGTCACCACGGGCCGACGGCAATCGTGCGTGACGTAATTCGGCCAGCTGATCGTACACGGAGCCCGTGACGTCAGAACTGTAGCGAGCGTTTTTGTTCCAGAGCCATCGAGGAGACCACCGGGAGCAGAGCGGCCAGACCGGACTGCCGAGCCACCTCTCTCTCTCACTCCCCAACGCTTTTTTGTAACAATATACGGCCGCTCGTTGCACGAGCGGCGAAAATAATAATTTTGTGTACAATTCTTAACCTCTTCCTCTTACCGAGCGGTTTGGAGTCCGGGAATCCGGACGATAATTTAATTTACGTATACTCCAAACACTTAGTTTAATGCAATCGGAGGGATGGAGTCCCTGTTGCTTAATGCGGTCGATGACCTCTTCCGCAAAGCAGTTGGGAAGTCCTTTTAGGACCATGGAAATAATTCTTTCGGATTTTATGGAGAAGGTGTAGAAGGGGAAAGGAGATTGTGGTTTCTTAACTCAGCCTGAAGATTTTTAAAATCCTCCAACTTTTCGAGTTGGAGTTTTACATTATTTTTGTTGTATTTAATGGAGAAAGATTGCCATAAGGAAGATTGCAGCTCGGCTTCGAATTTTGCTATGCTGCAGTTAAAATTGTAAATGTATAGTGGGGGGGGGGTTGGTCGGGGCGGGAGTTGGTATTGAGTGGTGCGGGGGTGAGTTTAGATTTTTGCGGGGGTTAGTTTGGGGTGGGCGGGTTGATGTCGGCCTCAGAGGCTTGAGAGAAGGTAGCGAGGGCAGAGTACCTGTTGGCCACAAATATGTTGGGCGTGTCGTCTAGTGGGGTTGGGTTTGGGTTTTTTTTCATGATGGGAATGTTAGTGAGATTTTTTGACTTACTCATGGCTGGCTGTTTGGGTTTTACCTGAGTTTGGGCGGAGGAGCTGATCAGCATGCTCTCTTCCGCTGAGTAATCTGAGTCCGAGATGTTGAGGTCTGCTCGAAGCGTCTCAATTGGGTCGTGAGTCCATTGAGATATTACATCCTGGCGTGAGTTTGGTATCCCAGTGGACTCACTGGGAGATTGAAATCTGAGTTTCTTGAGAGGTGGCAAAGTGTTGCAGGCGCTCCGCTGCTTAGGAGATTTCCTAAACAGGGTTGTTCTTGTAATGGATGGGGACGATTGGAGTAACTTGCTTCTTCCGTGCACCATGCAGTAGGCGTCACGGAGGAATGTGGAACGGCGTTCTGAGGTCTTTCTTCCTTCGGCTTTTTCAGCTCTTTTAAGCGTCGGATGTCCTTCTTCGGTGGCAGCTCGACAGCGACTGAAGATGCGAATGCAGACACTGATGAGTGATGCGAATGATGATGCGAATCTTGTGGAATGATTTCCTACTGACTGCTACTCAGTGCTACTGGTGCTACTGACCAGTGTCTCTGAGTGTCTGTCTTACATGACTCGATATTTATAGCAAAAGTGATGGCAAACCTGAACCAATCACAATTGCTTACAATTATTGTAGGAAGGGAGGGCTGGTAACCACTTCTCTTCTATCGAGGCAGGTATAGGGTCGTTACTGTACGTACCTAATTTAGGACGCAACAAACCGCTTTAGGTGTAGTTTTTTCTTCGCCAGGTTGTTGACCGCATTGAATTTCAAAATTGTATGTATATCCCGGTTTAAAACATAATTTGAATAACTTTACACCATATCTGTGCCCTTTGTTTTTTATATATTGCCTAAAAAGGTCACGGCTGTGAAATGGGTTATCTCCGATGTTCCGTCCCACGGAACAACAGCGGGAGGTTTTCCTTGGTATATTTACGACATGAGCGCGCCGGTAATGCTATTTTTGAGGACGAAGAAATGTTAGCCTTTTTCTGTTTATTTTCAAGCCCTCGTAA
The DNA here is from genome assembly GCA_033822845.1 of Tetrapedia diversipes. Classification (NCBI taxonomy): domain Eukaryota; kingdom Metazoa; phylum Arthropoda; class Insecta; order Hymenoptera; family Apidae; genus Tetrapedia; species Tetrapedia diversipes. The sequence goes on from JAOPTO010001031.1 coordinate 41,086, forward strand.
TGTCCGTAGAGGGACCACAGTCTTAATTTCGAGTCAACCGTGTCTCCTCAATAGCCAAGCCCATGTCGTAAATAAAGGACTTTCAATAGGCCTGGCTCGAAGCCGATGCCCGTGTTCGAGAGGGTACATAGGCCCAGCAGAATTTCCCCTTCGTCGCCTAAACTTGGGAAATCTTCCCGTTCCGAGTGACTTACCCCACCCTCGTTCTCGAAACGCGTGCTAAGGGCACAAGAACGAGGGTAGGCGGTATTCAGGGCGTACGTTGATTGGAGTCTTAATTTTTTGACTCCAACCAATCGGCGTATCGTCCTGAGATATGGAGGAGTGAACATTCGAACTCCTCCATATAAAACTCGAGTCACTTCGGCACCGTGTAGCAATCGTTAGCAAAAGTCATAAAACATCGTTAGATGTTAGCAAGCAACTAGTACTCATTCGTACGACGTTCAAATCACGTTTTACACCACGCGTCTCAATCGAGAGACATCTCAACCAGGTTAAAGTAATTAATTTTACTTTAACCGACGTCCACGGTCAACGTCGCGACCGAGTGTACATGGGCTTTACGACCCCATCATATTCGCCAAGAATTGCGGTGACTTAGACGTAACATCCGACAAGATTAAGAATTCGAATGAAGATTGTATTAAAACTGAGAAGTGACTTATTTTGAGAAAACTGCTTGAAATAATTTTCAAACTGATTAAACATATGATTTCTACTTTTATTATTTAGTAGAGTGAGATGGTTGGGCTCAGGTGCGAATAAAATAAAGTGAAGCGCTTAGAATATTATTAATATATATTTAAAACAGTTTAATATTAACAACTTAAACGACTTTTCAACTCAGTAATTACGACGTTCTTACTTCCTTCACAATCATACACTCTTTCTGGCTCGCACTCTCATTTTCCCCATATCATATATTCTTCCAAACAGTTATTTCCTTTCTTTTTAATTCTAAACCTTTCTCACTCTATGCATTCGGTCACGTTCACCCGAAAATCCACAATCGCTCAGTTTTCTCAAGTGCTCATCTTTCGCGCCTTAGAAACACTAGAGTCCAAACATTCTACGTTCACACGCCTATCGTTCAACTCAACCACTCTTCACACTTTCCTAAACTCGCATCCACCCGATCGCATTCCTATATACAATATAATATCTAAGAGCTTCATTTTGTTTTACATACACCTGAGCCCTACTCTCTCGCTCTAATAAAAGTAGAATTTTCTATACAAATTTTACGCCATTTGAAACGGATATCGTTGAAAAGCGGAGAAAACGATCATTTTTTCCAGGCGGTAATGAATTCGTTGCTCGCAAGGTTAAGAGAAAGCACTGACCTGCCTGGTACCATGGTCCTTTCTCACATGGAAAAAAGCAGATCCACCGCAAATTAGCGTTCCGATGGGAAGCAGTTTGCTGGTTCTCGCGTGTTCGCCGCTCGGCGAGCACAATTAAGATTCTTTCGGTTTTCACCGCAGCTCAGAGATCCCGTCATCGCAGAAGTAGAAATTTAA
>JAOPTO010001032.1:0-27318 GCA_033822845.1 Tetrapedia diversipes
AGTAGGTAATATAGGGGGGTTCTAACCCAGGTCCTCTGAGGGGGGGTGAGGTGCAGGGGGGTCTGCCGCGCGGGGGGAATGACGTCACGCGGGGAGGGGGGTCTGCCGCGCGGGGGAATGACGTCACGCGGGGAGGGGGGTCTGCCGCGCGGTGGGGGGTGACGTCACGCGGGGAGGGGGGTCAGCCCCATGACGTCACGCGGGGTGGGGGGTCAGCCGCGCCCGGGAATGACGTCACGCGGGGAGAGGGGCCCGGCGCGAACGATGGCCTCGTTGACCGCGGGGTGGGGGGTCCGATGCGAACGATGGATGAGGTGACCGCGGGGGCAGGGGTCCGACGCGAACGATTGATGGGGAGACCGCGGGGGCAGGGGTTTCCGCTCGACGGCCCGCGGGGAAGGGGGGATTTTACCTTAGTTTTTTATGTGGCGTACCGTGGGAAAAAATGGCGTACCGTGGGAAAAAATGGCGTGCCGTGGGAAAAAATGGCGTGCCGTGGGAAAAAATGGCATGCCGTGGGAAAAAAAGGTAAATGAAGATATTTTTTTAAATAATATTTTTCAATAATGATTAAATAATTTTTATTTTTTCATTATCATAAATCAATGGAGTACATACAAAAGTCGTTGAATTAAAATATTTAATTGAATCTGAATAAAAAGAGGTACAAATTACATAGACTGCACGTAAGTGCAATGTTCGTACCCCCTCTACACTTTCACATTTTCGATAGCAACACCGCAGAGAATCGTTCCTTTCCGTAATATTGCGGCCTCCTTCACGACAAAGGTATCGTTATCTCCAATTGATAGGAGCACCATATCGGTTCGTGAATAGGTTTCTTAGTGAAAGGAATTTGTTTAGAAAAAATGTAAAATTTTCTGTTGTTAAATTAAAAAAGATTTCTTTATTTTAATATCGTACCCCCTCTACACTTTCACACTTTCGATAGCAGCACCGCAGAGAATCGTTCCTTTCCGTAAAATCGTCAGAGTTATGAGAGAGAGATAGAAAGAGAGAGAGAGAGAAAAGAGGACAAGAAATGGAGATTGGTTAGAGATATGTAGTAGCATCGGGAAAAACGAGGTGTGACAAAGTTTCATCAAATCAAATGGGCAGCATCTCCCGAGGGTCTCCTCCGCGACCGGAAGTGGCGGCAGCCGGGGTGAAAAGAGAAGTGTCACATGAAACAAACCTGTCGATAGAATGTAAATGAAGAGAAAAGTGATTATCTTTAAGAAAGTTTTGAAGTAGGATTAAAGGAACATTGTACACTTATCTTTAGATATGTGGCTTTAAAATAAATCTTGTATCGTTCAAAAAAATGTATTTGAATTTAAGATTAGTGAAGCGAGCGTTTCGTAAGATTAGAATATTCAAGGACACGATCGACACAGTGTTAACGTGCCTTAACAGAGATGAAAGTCGTTTTTAAATACTAAATTCGTTCTTTAACGAGGTTGTGAAAATTATGATTTAGGAGATATGGGGGAAAAAGGTAATTTTAAGGTAAATGAAAATATTTTTCAATATTGAAATAATTTTTTTATTTTTTTATGCCCATAATTCAATGCTGTACATGATAACAATAATAACATTACATGATATTGGCTATTTATTACAAGCTTCATAAAGAATATCATCTAAAGCGTATGCCAATAATTCGCAATCTACAAGCGATTCGCTATCAAACGTACCGCTCTCACATATCGCTTTCGCAGCATGGCATGCATCGGTGACATTGCAACGTTTGGATGAGGTGACCGCGGGGGCAGGGGTTTCCGCTCGAAGGACCAACGACGGCCCGCGGGGAAGGGGGGATTTTATCTTAGTTTGTTAAGTGGCGTACCGTGGGAAAAAATGGCGTACCGTGGGAAAAAATGGCGTGCCGTGGGAAAAAAGGCAAATGAAGATATTTATTAAATAATATTTTTCAATAATGATGATGAAATAATTTTTATTTTTTTTCATTACCATAAATCAATGTAGTACATACAAAAGTCGTTGAATTAAAATATTTAATTGAATCTGAATAAAAAGAGGTACAAATTACAGCAATTCATATTCGGTTTCCACTAGACCAGGCGAAATGGACTGTAATGGAAAAATAAAAGTTCAAGATAAAAAAAATTTATTAAACAACTACTTGTTATATTGCAAAATATTTATTTTTGTTTTATTTACAAATGTCAGTTGTCATTTTTTTATGTTAAAACGATTAGCAAAATAATTAACAGTATTCGATCACTTTTACATTGTTTTCGCGAACTGGTGTTTACAAGCAATTCTTTGATAAGAACGGTCTCAGTAGTTTGCAATGCGAAGAGAACACAATCGGATACGTCTTCTTTTGGTTTCAAAGCCAAACGAGGGTTTTTCTTTCAACCACTGTGAAGTCATTTTCGGTTTCCACTAGACCAGACGAAATGGACTGTAATGGAAAAAATAAAAGTTCAAGATAAAAAATAAAATTTCAAACAGTTAATGATCTTGGAACTGAAAGTAAAAACTTACAATGATTTTGATGTTTGATTCAAGTTGTGACAATTCAGATCTGAGACATTCTGTCATGGCAGTCAAAGCAAATTTACTGGCAATATAAGCTGGGGACACTGGACGATCACAAGTGACGGGCACCTTAAATCCATAGATATCATTGATGCTCACAATGATGCCATCGTTGGTTCCTGGAAGAAGAAATAGTAAAGCAAATATTCAATTTCACTGATGAAATATGTTCTTACAATTTTTTGACTAATAGAAGGTACTTGCCCTTTCTCTCCATTAGCTTCCGAGCTCCTTTGGTCATACAAGTTAGTCCAAGGAAATTCACCTCTAAGATCTTCTTCCAGCACTTTGATTTAATACAAAAGACCAAAAAAGAATTTGAGAATCTTAATCCGACTTTGGGGATATTTGCATAGTTCTTAGCTTGATATTGTTTTTCATAGAGTATGCAATCTTTGAAAAGCGATATCAATTACCAGATCTCACCACGTGGAGGTGACTACGCTTAGAGACCCACCTGAAATTTCATTGGATTAATATATGTTGTAACTATTTTAAACCTAAATAGCTTGCAATGCGAAGAGAACACAATCGGATACGTCTTCTTTTGGTTTCAAAGCCAAACGAGGGTTTTTCTTTCAACCACTGTGAAGTCATTTTCGGTTTCCACTAGACCAGACGAAATGGACTGTAATGGAAAAAATAAAAGTTCAAGATAAAAAATAAAATTTCAAACAGTTAATGATCTTGGAACTGAAAGTAAAAACTTACAATGATTTTGATGTTTGATTCAAGTTGTGACAATTCAGATCTGAGACATTCTGTCATGGCAGTCAAAGCAAATTTACTGGCAATATAAGCTGGGGACACTGGACGATCACAAGTGACGGGCACCTTAAATCCATAGATATCATTGATGCTCACAATGATGCCATCGTTGGTTCCTGGAAGAAGAAATAGTAAAGCAAATATTCAATTTCACTGATGAAATATGTTCTTACAATTTTTTGACTAATAGAAGGTACTTGCCCTTTCTCTCCATTAGCTTCCGAGCTCCTTTGGTCATACAAGTTAGTCCAAGGAAATTCACCTCTAAGATCTTCTTCCAGCACTTTGATTTAATACAAAAGACCAAAAAAGAATTTGAGAATCTTAATCCGACTTTGGGGATATTTGCATAGTTCTTAGCTTGATATTGTTTTTCATAGAGTATGCAATCTTTGAAAAGCGATATCAATTACCAGATCTCACCACGTGGAGGTGACTACGCTTAGAGACCCACCTGAAATTTCATTGGATTAATATATGTTGTAACTATTTTAAACCTAAATAGCTTGCACCTGTAAAGAAGAACACAGAAAACAAATTATCAGGTTTCACCACGCGGAGGCGACTACGCTTGGGGGATCCACCTGAAATGCAATTATATAGTTTTAACACATTTACCCGATCTCACCACGTGGAGGTGACTACGCTTAGAGACCCACCTGAAATGCATGGATTAATATATGTTGTAACTATTTTAAACCTAAATAGCTTGCACCTGTGAAGAAGAAAACAGAAAACAAATTACCAGGTCTCACCACGTGGAGGTGACTACGCTTAGGGGCCCACCTAAAAAAAAGAAATGCAATTATATAGTTTTAGGAAAGTGTTTTTTAACGTCTAATGTTTTTAGCGAGCCGATATTCTAAAGAATTTGCGTCTAGGGTCTCCACTGTAATATCCCGCTTCACATTATGTCCGAGGATATCACTTAACCACTTTGCTTTTCTAGTCCTTTCACATATATTACTCCAGGAGCTTCTTCTTCTTCTTCCATTGCACCCACTGCTGTGTTAAGTAAACGTTTTACCATGCCGTATGGATTTATGAAGCTTGTAATAAATAGACAATATCATGCCATATTATTATTATTATTATTATTAGTATTATAGGTACAACGTAAATATATGTTTAACTATATTATTATTATTATTATTACTATTATAGGTACAACGTAAATATATATGTTTAACTATATTATTATTATTATTATTATTATTATTACTATTATAGGTACAACGTAAATATATGTTTTAACTATATTATTATTATTATTATTACTATTATAGGTACAACGTAAATATATGTTTTAACTGATTATTATTTCACACACACACACACATACACACACACACACACACACACACACACACACACACATAACCCTATTCTAGAGTTGAGTAGTGAACCAATTATGTAGTTTTAGCACATTTTGCATTGCACAGTTCTTGGTGTGTTTATCACAGTGGAATGTGTTTTTGACGTCTAATGTTTTTAGCGAGCCGATATTTTCAAAGTTTGTGTCTATGGTCTCCACTATAATATCCCGCTTCACATTATATCCAATGATATCACTTAACCACTTTTGTTTTTCTAGTCCTTTCACGTATATGACTCCAGGAGCTTCTTCTTCTTCCATCGCTCCCACCGCTGTGTTAAGTAAACGTCTTACCATGCCGTACGGAACGTCGCCATCTTCCCAACTTAATCCATGATGGTTTTTTCCAAGCCACAAAGCTTGCGCCTTCTCACATTTCGTGAGCACATTCCATGGCACAGGACTCACAAACATATGATGTACCAGAATTGTCCCTTTCCGCAATATTGCGGCCTCCTTCACGATAAAGGTCCCATCGTAAATAAAGCCTTGAAGGTCTGCGAAGGTTGGCACGTCCATGTTGTTGTTGTTGTTGTTGTTGTTGTTGATGATGATAATAATGATGATGATAATGTAACGTTGACTGACTGACTCGAGGTTTACATATGAAGACTGTACTCCGCCCGCGACGTATCCCGATATTTATATGCGATCAAAAGTGGGGGTACTCCACAAAATCGCGACAGTGACATGCTTTCGCACAGTTTGAAACCAAGGGCATATATTCAGGGTGGATAAGCGAAAACGTATTCACACCAGTAAAGAGCACTGGTGCTGAAACCGTATCCGAGGATCACCAGTCAGCGATGAAATCATACACAATCTTCACGGCTACAAGAACGTGTCAAAGAAATGAAATAACAGATGCGATGCATAACGAAGAGGATCAGCTAAATGCAACATAATGTGATGAATAGACATATCCAAGGTCTCAATTCGTGTCTACAGGAACGTGCCAAAGAAATAATATCCGAGAAGACAGATGACATACCTAGTGCTTTCGCATAGTTTGTAACCAAGGATCCTGCATAAGCGAAAACGTGTTCACATCGGTAAAAAGCAATGGTGCTGAAACCATATCCGAGGATCACCAGTCAGCGATGAAATCATACACAATCTTCACGGCTACAAGAACGTGTCAAAGAAATGAGAAGACAGATGAGATGCATAACGAAGAGGATTAGCTAAATGCAACATAATGTGATGAATAGACATATCCAAGGTCTCAATTCGCGTCTACAGGAACGTGCCAAAGAAAGAATATCCGAGAAGACAGATGACATACCTAGTGCTTTCGCATAGTTTGTAACCAAGGATCCTGTATAAGCGAAAACGTGTTCACATCGGTAAAAAGCAATGGCGTTGAACCCATATCCGAGGATCACCAGTCAGCAATGAAATCATACACAATCTTCACGGCTACAAGAACGTGTCAAAGAAATAATATCCCGAGAAGACAGATGCGATGCAACTACTACTAATACTACTAATATTACTACTGCTACTACTACTACTACTACTACTACTACTACTACTACTACTACTACTACTACTACTACTACTACTACTACTACTACTACTACTACTACTACTACTTGTACGGTTGGGCAATGTATCAACCGTTGCCCCACACAGAATTTCGATGGGTTGAGGATGCATCGAATATTATCTGGGAAATAGGTAATAGATTTGCAGGTACCATCGATTTATTACCGATAACGAAAGAACGATATATCTCGTTCATGAAGAAGTTAAACCTACGGAAGACGCGCATAAAATATGTGTGAAATTGCGATTCATATAAATTTCTCAATACCAGCATGGGCAGATTGGCATCCTCCCTAAACAACGATAAACTTAAAATTTTGCATTCCGAATTTTCGTATTTGTCCATCGAAAACTTTAACAACTTGTATATTTTCGTATTTGTCCATCGAAAACTTTGAGTTATTAACGCGAAAAGGTATCTTTTCGTACGAATATCTGGACTGCGCCGACAGGTTACAAGATCCGTGTTTACCGCCGCGCGAGTCATTTTACAGTTCCTTAACCTGCGACACGATATCCGAGAGCTAGTACGCGCACGCCGCGAACATCTGGCGACGGTTCCCATCCGAACATTATTTAACATCTAATGTGTTCAAAGAACCAATATCTTCGTTCGAACCGCTATCGAACCACTATTGTACCACATTGAACCACTATTGTACCACATTGAACCACTATTGTACCACATTGAACCACTATTGAACCACTATTGAACCACTATCGAACCACTATCGAACCACTATCGAACCACTATCGAACCACTATTGAACCACATTGAACCACTATCGAACCTCAACTGAACCACATTGAACCACATTGAACCACTATCGAACCACTATTGAACCACTATTGAACCACTAGTGTACCACATTGAACCACTATCGAACCACTATTGAACCACTATTGAACCGCTATCGAACCACTATTGAACCGCTATCGAACCACTATTGTACCACATTGAACCACTATTGTACCACATTGAACCACTATTGAACCACTATTGAACCACTATCGAACCACTATCGAACCACTATCGAACCACTATCGAACCACTATTGAACCACATTGAACCACTATCGAACCACTATCGAACCACTATTGAACCACATTGAACCACTATTGAACCACATTGAACCACTATCGAACCTCAACTGAACCACTAGTGTACCACATTGAACCACTATCGAACCACTATTGAACCACTATTGAACCGCTATCGAACCACTATTGTACCACATTGAACCACTATTGAACCACTATCGAACCACTATTGAACCACTATTGAACCGCTATCGAACCACTATTGTACCACTCTTGAACCACATTGAACCACTCATGACAGGTCCCACGATCCAAGATGACCTGTTTTCTTATTTGTCAATACATACGAGTTAAATCGAGTCATTACATATACGTGCATGGGAAATCGGATAAGTAGAGAAAACAGGTCATCTTGGATCGTGGGACCCGTCATGAGTGGTTTAATGTGGTTCAAGAGTGGTTCAATAGTGGTTCAATAGTGGTTCGATAGTGGTTCAATAGTGGTTCAATAGTGGTTCAATGTGGTACAATAGTGGTTCAATAGTGGTTCAATGTGGTACAATAGTGGTTCAATGTGGTACAATAGTGGTTCGATAGCGGTTCAATAGTGGTTCAATAGTGGTTCGATAGTGGTTCAATGTGGTACAATAGTGGTTCAATAGCGGTTCAATAGTGGTTCGATAGTGGTTCAATGTGGTTCAATAGTGGTTCGATAGTGGTTCAATGTGGTTCAATAGTGGTTCGATAGTGGTTCGATAGTGGTTCAATGTGGTTCAATAGTTGTACAATAGCGGTTCAATTGTGGTTCTCTGATCTTTCGATAATGGTTCGAACGAAGATATTGGTTCTTTGAACACATTAGATGTTAAATAATGTTCGGATGGGAACCGTCGCCAGATGTTCGCGGCGTGCGCGTACTAGCTCTCGGATATCGTGTCGCAGGTTAAGGAACTGTAAAATGACTCGCGCGGCGGTAAACACGGATCTTGTAACCTGTCGGCGCAGTCCAGATATTCGTACGAAAAGATACCTTTTCGCGTTAATAACTCAAAGTTTTCGATGGACAAATACGAAAATATACAAGTTGTTAAAGTTTTCGATGGACAAATACGAAAATTCGGAATGCAAAATTTTAAGTTTATCGTTGTTTAGGGAGGATGCCAATCTGCCCATGCTGGTATTGAGAAATTTATATGAATCGCAATTTCACACATATTTTATGCGCGTCTTCCGTAGGTTTAACTTCTTCATGAACGAGATATATCGTTCTTTTGTTATCGGTAATAAATCGATGGTACCTGCAAATCTATTAGCTATTTCCCAGATAATATTCGATGCATCCTCAACCCATCGAAATTCTGTGTGGGGCAACGGTTGATACATTGCCCAACCGTACAAGTTGTTAAAATACATAGATACATATGTAAACAACGACTTTTGTAGTAGTAGTAGTAGTAGTAGTAGTAGTAGCAGTAGTAATATTAGTAGTATTAGTAGTAGTTGCATCGCATCTGTCTTCTCGGGATATTATTTCTTTGACACGTTCTTGTAGCCGTGAAGATTGTGTATGATTTCATTGCTGACTGGTGATCCTCGGATATGGGTTCAACGCCATTGCTTTTTACCGATGTGAACACGTTTTCGCTTATACAGGATCCTTGGTTACAAACTATGCGAAAGCACTAGGTATGTCATCTGTCTTCTCGGATATTCTTTCTTTGGCACGTTCCTGTAGACGCGAATTGAGACCTTGGATATGTCTATTCATCACATTATGTTGCATTTAGCTAATCCTCTTCGTTATGCATCTCATCTGTCTTCTCATTTCTTTGACACGTTCTTGTAGCCGTGAAGATTGTGTATGATTTCATCGCTGACTGGTGATCCTCGGATATGGTTTCAGCACCATTGCTTTTTACCGATGTGAACACGTTTTCGCTTATGCAGGATCCTTGGTTACAAACTATGCGAAAGCACTAGGTATGTCATCTGTCTTCTCGGATATTATTTCTTTGGCACGTTCCTGTAGACACGAATTGAGACCTTGGATATGTCTATTCATCACATTATGTTGCATTTAGCTGATCCTCTTCGTTATGCATCGCATCTGTTATTTCATTTCTTTGACACGTTCTTGTAGCCGTGAAGATTGTGTATGATTTCATCGCTGACTGGTGATCCTCGGATACGGTTTCAGCACCAGTGCTCTTTACTGGTGTGAATACGTTTTCGCTTATCCACCCTGAATATATGCCCTTGGTTTCAAACTGTGCGAAAGCATGTCACTGTCGCGATTTTGTGGAGTACCCCCACTTTTGATCGCATATAAATATCGGGATACGTCGCGGGCGGAGTACAGTCTTCATATGTAAACCTCGAGTCAGTCAGTCAACGTTACATTATCATCATCATTATTATCATCATCAACAACAACAACAACAACAACAACAACAACATGGACGTGCCAACCTTCGCAGACCTTCAAGGCTTTATTTACGATGGGACCTTTATCGTGAAGGAGGCCGCAATATTGCGGAAAGGGACAATTCTGGTACATCATATGTTTGTGAGTCCTGTGCCATGGAATGTGCTCACGAAATGTGAGAAGGCGCAAGCTTTGTGGCTTGGAAAAAACCATCATGGATTAAGTTGGGAAGATGGCGACGTTCCGTACGGCATGGTAAGACGTTTACTTAACACAGCGGTGGGAGCGATGGAAGAAGAAGAAGAAGCTCCTGGAGTCATATACGTGAAAGGACTAGAAAAACAAAAGTGGTTAAGTGATATCATTGGATATAATGTGAAGCGGGATATTATAGTGGAGACCATAGACACAAACTTTGAAAATATCGGCTCGCTAAAAACATTAGACGTCAAAAACACATTCCACTGTGATAAACACACCAAGAACTGTGCAATGCAAAATGTGCTAAAACTACATAATTGGTTCACTACTCAACTCTAGAATAGGGTTATGTGTGTGTGTGTGTGTGTGTGTGTGTGTGTGTGTGTATGTGTGTGTGTGTGTGAAATAATAATCAGTTAAAACATATATTTACGTTGTACCTATAATAGTAATAATAATAATAATAATATAGTTAAAACATATATTTACGTTTTACCTATAATAGTAATAATAATAATAATAATAATATAGTTAAACATATATATTTACGTTGTACCTATAATAGTAATAATAATAATAATATAGTTAAACATATATTTACGTTGTACCTATAATACTAATAATAATAATAATAATATGGCATGATATTGTCTATTTATTACAAGCTTCATAAATCCATACGGCATGGTAAAACGTTTACTTAACACAGCAGTGGGTGCAATGGAAGAAGAAGAAGTAGCTCCTGGAGTAATATATGTGAAAGGACTAGAAAAGCAAAGTGGTTAAGTGATATCCTCGGACATAATGTGAAGCGGGATATTACAGTGGAGACCCTAGACGCAAATTCTTTAGAATATCGGCTCGCTAAAAACATTAGACGTTAAAAAACACTTTCCTAAAACTATATAATTGCATTTCTTTTTTTTAGGTGGGCCCCTAAGCGTAGTCACCTCCACGTGGTGAGACCTGGTAATTTGTTTTCTGTTTTCTTCTTCACAGGTGCAAGCTATTTAGGTTTAAAATAGTTACAACATATATTAATCCATGCATTTCAGGTGGGTCTCTAAGCGTAGTCACCTCCACGTGGTGAGATCGGGTAAATGTGCTAAAACTATATAATTGCATTTCAGGTGGATCCCCCAAGCGTAGTCGCCTCCGCGTGGTGAAACCTGATAATTTGTTTTCTGTGTTCTTCTTTACAGGTGCAAGCTATTTAGGTTTAAAATAGTTACAACATATATTAATCCAATGAAATTTCAGGTGGGTCTCTAAGCGTAGTCACCTCCACGTGGTGAGATCTGGTAATTGATATCGCTTTTCAAAGATTGCATACTCTATGAAAAACAATATCAAGCTAAGAACTATGCAAATATCCCCAAAGTCGGATTAAGATTCTCAAATTCTTTTTTTTTTGGTCTTTTGTATTAAATCAAAGTGCTGGAAGGAGATCTTAGAGATGAATTTCCTTGGACTAACTTGTATGACCAAAGAAGTTCGGAAGCTAATGAAGAGAAAGAGCAAGTATCTTCTATTTGTCAAAAAAATTGTAAGAACATATTTCATCAGTGAAATTGAATATTTGCTTTACTATTTCTTCTTCCAGGAACCAACGATGGCATCATTGTGAGCATCAATGATATCTATGGATTTAAGGTGCCCGTCACTTGTGATCGTCCAGTGTCCCCAGCTTATATTGCCAGTAAATTTGCTTTGACTGCCATGACAGAATGTCTCAGATCTGAATTGTCACAACTTGAATCAAACATCAAAATCATTGTAAGTTTTTACTTTCAGTTCCAAGATCATTAACTGTTTGAAATTTTATTTTTTATCTTGAACTTTTATTTTTTCCATTACAGTCCATTTCGTCTGGTCTAGTGGAAACCGAAAATGACTTCACAGTGGTTGAAAGAAAAACCCTCGTTTGGCTTTGAAACCAAAAGAAGACGTATCCGATTGTGTTCTCTTCGCATTGCAAGCTATTTAGGTTTAAAATAGTTACAACATATATTAATCCAATGAAATTTCAGGTGGGTCTCTAAGCGTAGTCACCTCCACGTGGTGAGATCTGGTAATTGATATCGCTTTTCAAAGATTGCATACTCTATGAAAAACAATATCAAGCTAAGAACTATGCAAATATCCCCAAAGTCGGATTAAGATTCTCAAATTCTTTTTTGGTCTTTTGTATTAAATCAAAGTGCTGGAAGAAGATCTTAGAGGTGAATTTCCTTGGACTAACTTGTATGACCAAAGGAGCTCGGAAGCTAATGGAGAGAAAGGGCAAGTACCTTCTATTAGTCAAAAAATTGTAAGAACATATTTCATCAGTGAAATTGAATATTTGCTTTACTATTTCTTCTTCCAGGAACCAACGATGGCATCATTGTGAGCATCAATGATATCTATGGATTTAAGGTGCCCGTCACTTGTGATCGTCCAGTGTCCCCAGCTTATATTGCCAGTAAATTTGCTTTGACTGCCATGACAGAATGTCTCAGATCTGAATTGTCACAACTTGAATCAAACATCAAAATCATTGTAAGTTTTTACTTTCAGTTCCAAGATCATTAACTGTTTGAAATTTTATTTTTTATCTTGAACTTTTATTTTTTTCCATTACAGTCCATTTCGTCTGGTCTAGTGGAAACCGAAAATGACTTCACAGTGGTTGAAAGAAAAACCCTCGTTTGGCTTTGAAACCAAAAGAAGACGTATCCGATTGTGTTCTCTTCGCATTGCAAACTACTGAGACCGTTCTTATCAAAGAATTGCTTGTAAACACCAGTTCGCGAAAACAATGTAAAAGTGATCGAATACTGTTAATTATTTTGCTAATCGTTTTAACATAAAAAAATGACAACTGACATTTGTAAATAAAACAAAAATAAATATTTTGCAATATAACAAGTAGTTGTTTAATAAATTTTTTTTATCTTGAACTTTTATTTTTCCATTACAGTCCATTTCGCCTGGTATTGTCTGTACATTCATTTTTATTGTTGTTATGGTGGAACATTATTTAATAATTAGCAATGCAAACTTTGTTTATCATGCTGTTTCTTATAAATTAGTTTAATTTTGTTCACTCTTTGGTCTTAAGTTTTTGTCCATTACTGTACACTTCAATTCTGACATTTAACTGCTTTTCAAAGTGAAACAAATTTTGTCTACAAACAATATCATGCAATAAATTAGTTTATTGACAGTAAAGTGATACAAATATTTTAGGCGATGCGTCAAACAGTGTCGATACACGGACAATTGAAGTTGGATCGTTTTAACATAAAAAAAATGACAACTGACATTTGTAAATAAAACAAAAATAAATATTTTGCAATATAACAAGTAGTTGTTTAATAAATTTTAATGCCATGTACATACTTCATAAGCAATTACTTTGTAATAAAAAAACATTTTATTCGTTAATAACCTGACGTAATACATAAGAGAGCAAACACTTATAAAATAGTAACATTAAACTTTTTTTTTATTTAAGCTTATTTGATATTAAATAAATTATATTATTTCATAGTAAACATTAAGGTAATTTGAAATTAAACTAATCTTACGAAACGCTCGCTTCACTAATCTTAAATTCAAATACATTTTTTTGAACGATACAAGATTTATTTTAAAGCCACATATCTAAAGATAAGTGTACAATGTTCCTTTAATCCTACTTCAAAACTTTCTTAAAGATAATCACTTTTCTCTTCATTTACATTCTATCGACAGGTTTGTTTCATGTGACACTTCTCTTTTCACCCCGGCTGCCGCCACTTCCGGTCGCGGAGGAGACCCTCGGGAGATGCTGCCCATTTGATTTGATGAAACTTTGTCACACCTCGTTTTTCCCGATGCTACTACATATCTCTAACCAATCTCCATTTCTTGTCCTCTTTTCTCTCTCTCTCTCTCTTTCTATCTCTCTCTCTCATAACTCTGACGATTTTACGGAAAGGAACGATTCTCTGCGGTGCTGCTATCGAAAGTGTGAAAGTGTAGAGGGGGTACGATATTAAAATAAAGAAATCTTTTTTTAATTTAACAACAGAAAATTTTACATTTTTTCTAAACAAATTCCTTTCACTAAGAAACCTATTCACGAACCGATATGGTGCTCCTATCAATTGGAGATAACGATACCTTTGTCGTGAAGGAGGCCGCAATATTACGGAAAGGAACGATTCTCTGCGGTGTTGCTATCGAAAATGTGAAAGTGTAGAGGGGGTACGAACATTGCACTTACGTGCAGTCTATGTAATTTGTACCTCTTTTTATTCAGATTCAATTAAATATTTTAATTCAACGACTTTTGTATGTACTCCATTGATTTATGATAATGAAAAATAAAAATTATTTAATCATCATTATTGAAAAATATTATTTAAAAAAATATCTTCATTTACCTTTTTTCCCACGGCATGCCATTTTTTCCCACGGCACGCCATTTTTTCCCACGGCACGCCATTTTTTCCCACGGTACGCCACATAAAAAACTAAGGTAAAATCCCCCCTTCCCCGCGGGCCGTCGAGCGGAATCTTCATTTACCTTTTTTTCCCACGGCATGCCATTTTTTCCCACGGCACGCCATTTTTTCCCACGGCACGCCATTTTTTCCCACGGTACGCCACATAAAAAACTAAGGTAAAATCCCCCCTTCCCCGCGGGCCGTCGAGCGGAAACCCCTGCCCCCGCGGTCTCCCCATCAATCGTTCGCGTCGGACCCCTGCCCCCGCGGTCACCTCATCCATCGTTCGCATCGGACCCCCCACCCCGCGGTCAACGAGGCCATCGTTCGCGCCGGGCCCCTCTCCCCGCGTGACGTCATTCCCGGGCGCGGCTGACCCCCCTCCCCGCGTGACGTCACCCCCCACCGCGCGGCAGACCCCCCTCCCCGCGTGACGTCATTCCCCCCGCGCGGCAGACCCCCCTGCACCTCACCCCCCCTCAGAGGACCTGGGTTAGAACCCCCCTTTATTACCTACTGCTGACTCGGTGGAGTAAGGCGGAAACAGAATGGCCTACAAGGTCAGTTTCCGCCGAAATCGAGGAAAAAATAACGAATCGCCCACGCCTACACAGCGTCCACTAGGAAAGAGTGGAAGTTACATCTCCGCTCTTCCGAGTGGAGCAGACTATTACGCGGGACAGCGTACTGCATAGGCTTTTTTAAGGCGTTGAAAGGCGACTAATCGTTGGATTCTTCGATTGGCCTCAATCATACGGCACTGCAAGATGCAACGGAACGGATAGCCCGGCATCTGCAACGTATGTGTTGCTAGGAGGGAATGCGAAGTGTGGAAACAAAACATGCACTCCCCTCCAAATGCAAAATAGATCTCTGCAACGAGAATTGAAATCTCTGACCCCCTTTCTGGAAAAGAATGGAGTACTCAGAGAAGGCGGACGGTTGGAAAATTCCGTCCTTGCCTGGGAAAATCAGATTCCCATGGTCTGCCGAAAAATTATGAGGCCACACTCATAATTCGGCAGTATCAGCTAAACACGTTGCATGGAGGCATGCAATAAACGATGCACACCGTCCGACAACGATTCTGGATAATCGGTTGTCGGAATACAACGCAAACTAGGATTAACCAGTGCATGCGCCGGACTCGCTGGTGAGCGAGTACAATGGTGCAAAAAATGCAAGTTAATCCCTGCGCGTTGTCTGCCTCCCGCGCATTTTTTAATGGCGGGGTCAAAAATGCCGGGCCGTTTCGAGAGCACGATTCTGTAAGATGTGGCGAAACCGTCCAGAAGGCATAAATAGCGGTGTTCGTCTCCTATGCAACGGAAGCTATACGCCTCGGACTCGTGAGTGATAATTCCACGAGTTCGTTCTTAGCTGCATTGAAAAGGTTCGTTTCCCGTCGTGGAATTCCTGTCACTATGTAAAGTGACAACGGAACGAACGTTGTAGACGTACAGCGAGAATAGATGCGAAAAATTAAACGCAGATATTCGTAGCGAGAAATGCGCTACAAATGCAGCGAAATGTGGCATAAACTGGAAGTTTAATCCTCCCAGTACGCCACAAATTTCGGTGGACTACAGGAAGCTGGAGTGAAATAGGTACACCAACCTAAGACGCATAATCGCAGACTTTTCGCCCACGATTGGAAAAAAAATGCAAATATTGCTTTGCACAATCGAGGCGAGTCTAAATTCGAGACATATCGCCACAGTTAGCGATGATCCGAACGATTATGCGGCCCTCACACCATGACACTTTCTGACGCGGAAAAGAGAAGCTCAACGCTCACCCATGGCCAACAATGGGAATGGAACCCATGACGCACTAGCGTTGAAGGGCAATCCAGCTCCCAGGCCATCGGGGGATAGGAACCCGTGACGCACTAGCGTTGAAGGGCAATCCAGAAATCCAGAGCGGAGAGGAAAAGGAACTCTTGACGCGGAAAAAAGAAGCTCAACGCTCACCCATGGCCAACAATGGGAATGGAACCCGTGACGCACTAGCGTTGAAGGGCAATCCAGCTCCCAGGCCATCGGGGGATAGGAACCCGTGACGCACTAGCGTTGAAGGGCAATCCAGAAATCCAGAGCGGAGAGGATAAGGAACCCGTGACGCGGATAAAGCGTTGAAGGGCAATCCAGATATCCCATGAGCAAAGAGGAATGGAACCCGTGACGCACTAGCGTTGAAGGGCAATCCAGGACTCCCATGGCCATTGCCGGATTTAACCCGTGACGCACTAGCGTTGAAGGGCAATCCGGAAATTCCATGAACAAACTCTGGAGACACTGGACAAGAGATTATCTCCCCCAGCTCCAGGGATCTTCCACCGAAAAATCGCTGAAAGAAGGCGACGTTGTGAGAAAAGAAAACACGCTCCTCCCCCCAAACCAATGGGAAATGGGAAGAATTGAGTAAGTTTTCCCGGACATGAAAGGAAATGTCCGAGTGGTTAAGGTACGTACGGAGAAGACAAGCTACACTCAGCCGATTCCGCGGAGGTGTAAGCTACCCGTAGACGACCTTCCACAAATCCACAACGAAAAATCAATCGCCGAGGCATACAGGAACCTATGCAGAGGACAAAGGTCCGGCCTTGTGGCGAAAAGTAAAGATGAAGGAACGTAAATCTTTTAATTACTATTTCCTTCACTTGCTCCATCAAATCTCTTGCTCGTACGCTTTTCTCGTGGTTAGTAGAGTTCGCGAACTTTAGTTCCGAATGCATGCTACGTAAGACCCTTCAAATTTGTTGCGCGGTCGCGCAAGGGGGGCGGTATGTTTAAAAAAGTACATTTCGGAAAGAGGCTCGGGCGATATCGCACATAGCGACGCCCCTGGAATCGCGACCTCTAATATCGTCGTTATTAGAAACATACAAATAATCGGGCAACTAAAAACGGCGGATTTCGGTAAACATCGCCTTGGCCTTGTCTGCCAGCGCGAGAGCATCGAACGAAAGGGCATCGAACGCGAGGGCATCGAACTGCAAGGTCCAAAAAAAAGGAGAGAAAAAGATGTTTGTCGAGAATCTAACGCCGTTGTTCGATTAATTTAAAAAGAAAAATAACGAAACGAGAAGGGGCGATTAAGCATGAGAGCGAGAGAGAAAGAAACTTCGTCCGTGAGGTATTAAATACCGTGCGCTCACGGACGAAGGAGAGTTTTCAGTTGATTTCGGAGGGATTCCGTTACTGAGTTTCAGTTGAGTTTCCGTTGAGATTCCGTAAGTGATTTTCGAGTACTGCGTGGAGTCGCCGCGACAAGAATTATCGAAATTAAACGGAACAGTCACGGAGTGAATTCTATTCGGTCGGAAAGTACGTGTCGTTTGCGATTATCGTGATCTCGCGCATCGACCGAAAAAGCGGAAGAATTTATAATTAAACGCGGTTGGCGTTTAATTATGTGATTCGTGCGTTTCGCGTTCCGCAGCTCCGTGACATCGGTGGACACCCATAAAGTTCTTATGGGCCACTGACACAAGCACCTGAATTCCTCTGGAAAAGAGGAAAGAACAGTCGATGATCTCCGATTTTCGGAGCTCGACCAAGGCGGTAATAATCAACTATTCTGTCCCGTGCATCTCTGCTGTCCTTACCCCTTGTGAAGCATTAGGGGATGCACGCCCACGGAATAGCGTACGTCTTTCTTAAAATCCTGCCCACGAACAGCAGGTGTATTCTAGTGGAGGAATCTCTCCTGTTCCCGTGCATCATGTGAAGATGGAATTCACGCACGGGGGTCTTGAATAAGTCACAGAATACGCTCGATCTGTGGATCGAAGCAACGGTCGTTCCTTGACAGCTGCAAGGGCTATGATGCAATGGCTACGCCTGACGCAGCGTAGGCCCGGTAGTGCATGTACCAATGCTGTAGAAACAATTCACAGAGGCCCCAGCGGCTATGGGATTGCTACACTGGAGGCACTCTGCAGTTTCTGCAGGTCCATGCACCAGACCTTATGGGACTACACATTGCGTGTGTATTTACAACACACACGCAAGGGGAACGAACGGAAGAAGACGTTGTGTGTATTGCGATGGAATCGTCTATTTCATAGACGAGCCGCATACACACATAAGAGAGTAGATCCTCGGTGTTTACCGCGACGCGGTCAAAACACACAGACCAGTCGGGTCTATATGTGTTGTAGCATCGCGATGCTCAACACTTACTCTCTTAACGGGATTAACTACCGTCACAAAAAAGCGTCGCGACACGGCTGAACGCCGTGCAATAAGCCGACGCTACGGACTAGAAAAATAATAAACATTATATTTTAAAACTAATACAGTCCACAATAGTTCGCAGGTGAAGATCCTGACCTACCCGACGAGCCGGACCGTTGGGAACCAACCAGACCAGGCCAATACATCGGGAGGAAACAAAACTCATTAAAATCTGTTCTTTCTAATTTGTATAATCCAAATAAACGGTGTTCCGGGCTGGAACACCAATATAAACGGAGCTCAGCGTTGACAAATTATTAGCCTTTATCGATACCACTCTCCCTCTCCCGGCTTACTCGAAGATTAGGGAAACTATTTAATAAATATAGAAATTTCCTTGATCAAATTTCGAACACATTATGAGTTTTGAAATTCTTAAAATGTTCCTGCAAAACTGGAGGGATGCAGGGTGGTAGTAAGCACATAATATCTTCGTTTCTCTTTCATTACTTGTCTAGTGGTGGTGTATAATGGAAGTAATTTAATATTTCCGTATATTTTTGGTCAACATGGCAAAACGGCTAACACAATGTAACGGTTCATTTTTTACAAATTCACGAATGAATTTGTGTTTCTCGTTCAAACAATGTGTTACCATCGTTACCATTATCATTGTCGGCTGATTTGTAATAACTAATAAACTCAAATTTTTCAAATTTTTGACTTAAACCACTTTCATAATTATGGGCACATATATCGTGATTAAAAATGCATTTTACGAGTCTTTCCACTGAGCACCGACAATACCATTAGCAATTTAGTTCGAAGGTTCGAGTATAAATAGGAGAAATGTAATAAATTTTCAAAGTACTCAGTCAGAAATGGGCGCAGCTATTGTAAATCACACATGAATACGAGATACATTTATTTCCATAGATTGACAATATTAAACTCATGTTTTTCAGATGATACTTTAGCCTGGTAATATTATAGTAAAGGTTATAAATTAAAAGAAAAGAAGAAAGAAGGGTGAATAATATAATAAATATACGTGTATTTAATAAACTAAAACGACACAAACAAACACAAAATAATAAACTACGCTGATACTACGCAAACTACGCTGATACTTCGCAAACTACGCTGATACTTCGCTAACTACGCCTATGCTTCGCAAACTACACAGTCCTTCGCTCTACGCTGGCTACTTCGTCGTCTAATACTTCCTATCTTCACCGTCTGATACTTTCTTACTTCACCGTCTAATACGTTCTATCTTCACCGTCTGATACTTTCTGCGTTCGTCGTCTGATACTTTCTTACTTCACCGTCTAATACGTTCTGCCTCGCGCTCGCATTTTCCCCGTCATATATTCTTCCAAACACTCGTTTCCTTTCGTTCTAATTGTCAACCTTTCTCACTTTACGCATTCGGTCACGACCACCCACAATTTCTCAGTCGCACTATTTTCTCAAGTTCTCATCTTTCACGCCTTAGAAACATTCGAGCCCAAACATTCTACGTTCGCGCGACAATCGCCCAACTCAAGTACTCTGACCTTTCCAGCCTCGCATCCGCTCATTCACATTACTACACTCGGCCGTCCTGAAATTGACACCTGCCCTCAGGTGTCGTTCATACATTCATCATCACTGTCTTCATCTCTTTCGCCGAGAGAATCATACGCATCACAAACCCATGGTTTCATTTTCCAATTTATATCATAGTCCAAACACGGCTTATCATGGTCTACGGATGGCGACGTTCGTTGAGGACCTTCGTGGTCGCCTGCTTTCTGAACAATGTATCGGTTGTTCCGCAAAAGTCTTAAAATTACACATTTCTTCTTCCGCTTCTTCGACGATTCTTTGCCGCTTTTTCTAACTTTATCATGATCTCGCATAATTCTACGTAAAACTAAATCAAACTTATCATCTACTTTTTTGTACAAAATATTTTCTCTTACAACATAATCCACAACTACACTATCGCTACTTATAATTTCTAACATCTTAACTAAATCAGGGTCTCTTTCCTTCGCTTTCATTCCGCTTACCGACGCACTCTTTTCGCTTTCATCCATCACCACACACTCAGACAAACGATTTCCACTAAATTCATTATCTTGTAAAACACTTTTTCCCGCTCCATGCTTAACATTACATTGTACTTCTTTCGACACTGATCGTCTCGCGCTTTGGTGAATGGGTTCATTGTCTTTGACTGCACTACACATTTTTACATCTAATTCACGGGCCTTTATCGGATTATATTTTCCAATCAGGTTTTGTGCCCTACAACGGAAATCGCGATCGTTTATATGCAACTGACCGACCGTATCGGTTTCACAAACGCAAATTCGGAATACTTCCGGTGTCGCGTTGCTAATCTTTATTTTAAAACATGAATCGTAGTCGCAGACCCCCTTGGCGTATAGGACCACAGGTACACCCCGAACCCACCCTTTGTGTAGGCTTTACCTTCCCTCTCCAAGGATGACCGGCGAACCATCACGTCCTTGGAGTGGGGTCGACCAGCCAAGGGGAGATATATATTGAGAGCGCTCGACACGCGAGACACTTTCACTATTTTTTTGTTAGTCACATTATACAGTCCACTGAAAATAAGTCATACAAGGTTAATTCGGCGTATGACGTACGTGTTTAACCACAACTCAAGATCGTGGAAATCGCGTACTCGACATTGGTCCTTCGAGCCGGATTCATCGGCAAAAGGGGATTTGCTAGGCGTAGTGACTACCAAGGACTTCACTTGGAAAAAGCAGCAGCATCACCATAGAACAACACATTGTCGGTAAAACTAAGTTATCCACAAGCAGCCAACGGACACCTCAACCGGGGGAGCAGCCATCGGACGGTGGATAACGTAACATCGCAGCATTGCAGTATCAAAGCAGCGTAGCATCGCAGCATCACAGCATCAAAGCAGCGTAGCATCGCAGCACCACAGCATCAAGTCAACGCAACAGCAGCCAGGCATTATTACAGCACGGTCGTTTGAAAACTCAGACATCTGTAGGGTGAGTCAGCAAATCACCATTCCTTATCATAGAATATCCCTTCTCCCACCAGTCGCGATCTCGATTTTATTTGTTTATTAATTAACACGACATGACGAACACAAATGAGACAGCTCAATTGAAGGGCCTGAGGAGGCAACGCGCTACCATTAAGGGGCAACTTACCCGTATTGGAACGTATCTGGATGAGGGCGATCAGTTCGACATTCACGAGTTACAAATTCGTAAGGAAAGAGTAACGGAACTAGGAAAGGGTTATGAAAGAATTCAATCAGCCATAGAAGTAGAAGACGAAGTAACAGATCACGAAATAGAAAGAGAACAGTTTGAAGAAATATATTTTAAATTATGTAGTGCCCTAAATCGTCATATTGAGAGATTACAAATTCCGAATACACCAGTAAACTCAGGTAGATTCACAGATTCGCCAAGTACAGTAACAATAAGACAACAAAATAACCTACTTCCAAAAATAGAAATAAAAGCATATGACGGTAGTCTCATAGAATGGCATAGTTTTCATGACACTTTCAAGACAGTGGTACACGATAATTTAGATTTGCCCGCGGTGCAAAAATTCCATTTATTAAAAAACGCACTTCGCGGAGAAATCGCATCGGTGATCTCCTCGTTAAATGCATCCGAAACCAATTATCGAGTAGCTTGGGATTTGCTACAAAAACGATGTAATAGACCGCGACAGATAGTTCAATCACATTTGAAGGCGTTATTCGAGTTACTGGAAATAACTCGCGATACACCCTCGAGTCTAAGAGCATTAACGGAACAGGCTCAAATGCATGTAAATGCACTCGCCACCCTGGGTCAACCTATCGCTCAGTGGGATGCGATATTAGTTTATCTCATAGGGAATAAGTTAGACAAAAACACGCGACGCGGTTGGGAACGTACTTTAGAAAATGATGAAATGCCGACATTCGAGCAGCTAATAAATTTCATAAACAAGCAAGCGCGTGGAGAAGAAATAGAAACAGAAATTTCTAACGCGAATAGGCGGTTTTCGCATCAGGAGCGACCGCTAAGAAATAGGATAAACTCGAAAACTTATACTCATGTAGCGACGACAAGGGCCAGTAAGTGTATCATGTGTAAAGACGAGCACGAAATCTACCATTGCAAACATTTTTTGCAATCCTCAGTTCGAGATAGATGGGAGATAATTAAACGAAACAAATTATGTCTCAATTGTTTTCGAGTCGGACACTTAGTTGGCGCTTGTCAAGCTAATGGGTGTAAGAAATGCGAACAGAAACATAACACACTGCTACATTTTAACAACGAGCAACATATTAATACAAACACCCACCACACAAGGATAGAGGCTCAATCAACAAACTCGGGAGAAAATACAACGGCATTAACTATTACATGTAATTCAGAAGTATTACTAGGTACCGCTCAAGTTAAAATAGTAGATAAATTCAAAAGGGAACATGATTGTCGTGTTTTACTAGATGGAGGGTCACAAGCGCATTTTATAACCACGGAGCTAGCCGATAAATTACAATTGCCGAAAAGGAATATAAATTTAACGGTCTCAGGTCTAGGTGAACAAGCGACCAAAACCCAATATATGATAGAAACATTAGTCAAGGCGCGGAACAATAACTTCTCGATGCCCATTACGATGATTGCCGTACCCTCAATAACAGGGTCGTTACCGTCTCGCCAGGTAGAGAGAAGTACGATGCAAGTACCTAAGAACATAAATTTAGCGGATCCGGAATTCCATAAGCCAGGAAAAATCGACGCCCTATTAGGAAATACCGTATTTTACAGTTTGTTAAGCAGTGGTCAAATAAAATTAAACAACAGCAGGATCACGTTACAAAAAACAAGGTTAGGCTGGATAGTTACAGGGGAATCAAAATTGCAATCCGCGAATAAGACCGCATCAACAAAATCTTTTCATGTCGCGACAACGCTAGACAAAACATTAAGTAAATTTTGGGAAGTAGAGGATTTAGTAAATAATTCATATTTGTCAGAAGAGGAAAGGGCCGCGGAAAATGCATTTAAAGAAGGCACGGCACGAGACGCAGATGGAAGGTATTGCGTGAGACTCCCATTTAACGAACGCAAACAGTTATTAGGGAACTCGCGAGAAATGGCTCTAAAGAGATTTTACGCGTTAGAACGAAAATTGCATGGGGATCAAAGTTTGCTAATAGGATACCGCGAATTCTTAAAGGAATACGAACAACTAGGGCATATGACTCAGGTCAACGTAGACGATACTTCCGAGGGTTATTACCTGCCGCATCACGCGGTAATAAAGGAGTCTAGCGAGACAACAAGGATACGCGTAGTATTCGATGGCTCGGCAAAAACTACATCAGGTATAGCTCTAAATGACACGTTATTAAACGGGCCCATTCTACAGGATACTCTATATAAAATATTACTTAGGTTTAGATCACATTCGTACGTTCTGACAGCGGATATAGAAAAGATGTTCCGACAGATTAAGGTTCATTCAAATGATAGTAAATATCAAAGAATTTTGTGGCGCGATTCGCGAGAACAACCAATCAGAACATACGAATTGAATACTGTAACGTACGGAACCACGTCAGCTCCATTCCTAGCCGTACGTTGTCTTCAACAATTAGCTGTAGACGAGCAAGATAAATTTCCCATCGCGTCGGCAGTATTTAAATCCGATTTTTATGTCGACGATTTGCTCACAGGAGCACACACACGTGCACAAGCACTAGTGATACGCAAGGAAACAATAGCATTAGCTAGGTTAGGTGGCTTCCACTTGAGACAGTGGACATCAAATGACGAGACTTTGGTAGAAGACTTAGATTCAATAAATCAGGAGCGAACGCTTAACTTAGACGTTGACGAGACTAGGAAGGCGCTAGGTATAGGTTGGAAACCACGGACGGACGAATTATGCTATACTATAAAATTAAACCAGAACACTTCTCGACCTACGAAACGGACGATACTGTCACAGATAGCACAATTGTTTGACCCGTTAGGACTATTAGGACCGGTAATAGTACTCGCAAAAATAATTATGCAGCTATTGTGGAAGGCTGATCTAGACTGGGATGAGTCTGTTCCACAATCCATTCGCACGATGTGGGAGGAATTCACACAAGAGTTACCTCTCCTAAATAAATTCTCGACGCCGCGGAAAACCATTATTGATAACCCGATGGAGGTACAATTGCATGGGTTTTGCGATGCTAGTGAAGCAGCGTATGGCGCATGCATTTACCTTAGATCATTAAATAAGCAGGGAGTCTGTAACGTTCGATTATTATGCGCGAAATCAAGAGTGGCACCGGTAAAAACTATTTCATTGCCTCGATTAGAACTGTGCGCCGCCCAACTATTAGCAAATTTACTAAAGGAAACAATTAATGCGATGACCCAACTCAAATTTAAAAGGATAGTGTTATGGTCAGATTCAACCATAGCATTAAATTGGATTAGAACTTCACCACACGTACTAAAAACGTTCGTAGCTAACCGAGTAAATGAAATCCAAGAACGAACAGATATTCAAAGTTGGCGGCATGTTTCTAGTGTAGAAAACCCAGCAGATTTCATATCTAGAGGACAAACACCACGTTCTTTCCTTAACAATCCGATGTGGATAAAGGGACCGCAATGGCTTTCACAGGACGAACAAGCATGGCCCTTTATTACACTACCCACGGTAGAAATACCCGAAACACGTAATTTCAAAACTTTGATTGCAAGAATTGACACCACAGATTTCATAAATAGATTCTCGACAATAAATAGACTCAATAGGGTACTTGCGCACATATTGCGATTCTACAATAATTGTAGGAGTCACAACAGAGTATCAGGCGAATTGACGGTTTCAGAAATCTCTAAAGCACACGTACACATACTAAAACTAACACAATCAGAAGAATTTAAGCAGGAGTTAAAGGATTTAAAGGAAGGTAGAGAAATTAGCAAAAAAAGTAAACTGCTTAATCTAATGCCATTCATTGACGAGGAAGGTTTAATTCGAGTAGGCGGACGATTAAAACACGCAGCAATCAAATATTCATGCAAACATCCAATACTATTACCACGTAACAATCACGTCACAGAATTAATAGTTAGGCATGAACATTTAAGGTATTGGCATGCAGGTATACAAGCCACACTAAACGCCGTTAGACAAAGATATTGGCCAATAGATGGCAAAAATCTAACGCGCAGGTTAATCCATACCTGCGTAAATTGCTTTAAGTACAATCCCAAGCTAGCCGATTATGTCATGGGGAACTTACCAAGGGACCGCGTGACACAAACACGACCATTTGAAACCACCGGGATTGATTATTGCGGGCCATTTTTTTTGAAGGAACGAAAACATCGAAATATTACAAAAATCAAGGGTTACGTTGTAGTATTTGTATGCCTTGCCACAAAGGCTACTCACTTAGAATTAGTAACAGATTTAACCACGGAAGCATGTATAGGAGCAATAAAACGATTTTTCGCAAGAAGGGGGAGATCACGTACCTTATACTCGGATAACGGGAGTAACTTTATTGGCGCAAACAATGAAATAATAGAAATAACAGCGTTTCTCAATTCAAGAGAACACAAGGGAAAGTTACGACATTATTTAATTGATGAAGGCGTCAACTGGTCATTCTCTCCACCCCGTTCGCCCCATTTTGGGGGTTTATGGGAAGCTGCGGTGAAATCTTTTAAAAAACATTTAAAAGGTACTATCGGAGAAGCACTATTCACATACGAGCAGTTGAACAGTATTATAATCGAGATCGAGGCTATCCTGAATTCCCGTCCACTAACACCTCTATCCTCAGATCCCAATGATTATATCCCATTAACACCCGCACATCTCTTAATTGGTGATTCGTTACAAACCCTACCGGAGCATGAGTGGACAGATGTACCAACGAACAGGTTGTCGCTATGGCAACATACGCAAAGGGTAAAACAACACTTTTGGAAACGATGGCATCGAGAATATCTACACGAATTACACACAAGGTGCAAATGGCATATTGCTGGTGACCCTAATATCAAGGAAGGGATGCTAGTGCTGGTACAAGAAGAAAATCTACCACCCTTGCAGTGGAGATTAGGCAGAATCATCGAGGTACATCCAGGAGAAGATAATGTGATTCGTGTAGTAACTATAAAGACACCATTAGGAGTGTATAAACGAAGTGTAAAAAAACTTGCGCCATTACCAATAGACTGTGTGTAAAGAATGAACAATGCACGATAGTATAAGTCTACTTAATAATTAGCATAATTAGAAATTAAGAATTTAGACTAAGCATACTTCACACATTAGCATTTTCGAACGTAACCGTTCAAGGGGGCCGGTATGTCGCGTTGCTAATCTTTATTTTAAAACATGAATCGTAGTCGCAGACCCCCTTGGCGTATAGGACCACAGGTACACCCCGAACCCACCCTTTGTGTAGGCTTTACCTTCCCTCTCCAAGGATGACCGGCGAATCATCACGTCCTTGGAGTGGGGTCGACCAGCCAAGGGGAGATATATATTGAGAGCGTTCGACACGCGAGACACTTTTCACTATTTTTTGTTAGTCACATTATACAGTCCACTGAAAATAAGTCATACAAGGTTAATTCGGCGTATGACGTACGTGTTTAACCACAATTCAAGATCGTGGAAATCGCGTACTCGACA